>WACJ01000159.1:0-600000 GCA_008973525.1 Stenopsyche tienmushanensis | reverse complement strand
AAAGGATCAGCAAATAGATGACATTATTGGTTGAATCAGGAAATGTTTTAATAGAATTAAATAATCTTGACTCAGGATGGAATTTTCCTGAATGAAGCCCTGATGAAATATATTTCTTACGCCAATTTACGTCATATATAGATCGTAAAGTTTCCAGAATGTCTAATTAAAATATTAAATGTATCAATTCCAACATCCAAAGATGAACCGTGACCAGTTAATGGCCATTTAAAAGATGAAATCTCTTAAGCGTCCCATTAAAAGCAATTCAGGCGTGGACAAAGCATACATATTCCTTAACATAAGAACTTATTTCCTATGAGCCAATTTGATGATAGTATTCTCAATTACCATTTAATAGTACTATTCTTACATTGTAAAATCATGAGGAAAAATCGATGATAATTGAACATCAAAGAGGTGGTAGACAAATGCAATCAGATGATTACATATCGGAAATGCTTACTGTCAAGTATTAGTCAGTTCCTAACGAGGATTCAACCAATAAAATAGTCCAAGGCCTATCAACGAATTGTTTCGAGAAAATTTGGATCGATTTTCCTATGTCGGAATTCTTTAATCGGATTAAATGATTCATTGCTTGGACGATTTTATTAAACCTGAAGAAATCAATATCCTTATACTGGCCTAATGCATGTTTATCCTAAATCATAATTGTCACAGATCCGATGAAAACGATAGTCTCCCATAATGATTCACAGATAATACGATCAAAATAAAATGCCATGTGCGATTTTGGAGCTATTATCTATGAGTACATTTTTATAGTCGTATATATTTATACCATATATGGATCAATCAATGAACAAAATTATCGAATGTTATTTATCGACACGATTCGTTAATCTTAAAAGATAGATGGGCACTAATTCATCGATAATCTGCAAATTATTTGACCCATTTTCGCTCCATGTTTACACTCCAAATTTTAGAATTAAGGCTAAATATGTTTTCTTCTAAAAAAGTTACATAGAAAATAATCCAATATCGATCAAGTCAAAGTGTACTACTATTTAAATTTCTTTGAAATATTTTGACCTTTCTCCTTTCGTAATAGGAATTCCGTTTGCTTATAAATCCGATTGCACAATATTTCTTCGAAAGCACAAGTGATCCGTTTTACATTTTTAGATTGTTTCTACAAAATCGTCTTGGATTCCCAACCAAACTGCAAACCAAATAAGTCACATTCTTTCCTCATTTATTGATCTTTGATAGATGCAATTTCAAAGCAAATAAGCAAAATTTGGCCAAAAATAAAAGACACTCTATAATCAAATCATTTCAATATATTTGTATCCCTTTATTGACATCATTTAGATAGGAATGATTGTAAGATCTATGACTTTTTAGCTCTATTATATTTATTTATCTATGATATTTATCCTGTACCATTTTCACCCATTGAAAGTCGTACTTTCCCACCTATTCTATTAGAATAATCTTCACAGGGTTTCCGAAATGAGAGGATTTTTACACATGGTATTTTGTACCTGTTATCTTCAATATATATGGACAAACCAGAACAGGGATGACGAATTTTGAAACCGTGAATCAGACATTAGTCCATGAAGCCTTTTTAAATGACCCACGCGTTTATTTTAATAAACTTGTTATTTATATTATAAAAAAGAGAGCAATCAATCGTAAATATTGAGTTGTTTCAAGAAACAAGAATGTCCCTCACGGGATAGTATTAAATAAGATAATTAACAAAATTTTATCCACTTCTTAAAAAGGTTTTCCATCTCTGAACTAGAAAAATATTAATACTGTAACTTAGGGACATGTATCTCACTTGCTCCAATCAAATCATGCTTAATAAAGTGGCGGTTTAAACAATTAAATATCTTCTGATGTACTCCGTCCCTTGTTAGGATACATTTTGCAAGGCGATATCAGATAATTTTTCCAATTTGTCGGACTATAGAGCACTTCCCCCGACCCCTTATAGTCCGGCACTTTTTGGAAAAGAGTACTTGTAAGTTGAAAAAATATGAAAGTGGTGATATATACATAAAACTATCCATTGCTAGCTAAAAGGTCTTCTTTTTTGTTATCTCCCTGTAAAACATCTTTGGTTTCGTGACCAATATGGGCTCAGAACTAAGTGTATGCCTTGTTAGTGTTTTTTTCCTGAATACATCACCCATACTAAGTTGTCTTTTTTCCCTCGTTATCGCTTTAAACATTGGACCGTTTCCTGCCGAAAAAGGCCCGCAATAAAATAAAGAAAACAATATTTTTGATCGATTGTAAAATTTAAACAACCCACCTGATCAGTCTTCTTCGGGCAACTTAATTTTATAATGAGTGTTCGTAATCGTTCTGTAGATATGTTCGAGTATGGCATCTGATCGCGAAGCGCTTGTTTGTCGTAACAGCGGTCCGAAATGCGGACCGGTTAGACATATAGGCCTCGAGGACACTCCGTCCTCTTTTTAGGCTTTTTGCGGCATTTTCTATGATCTGTACGATCACGGAAGCTCCCTCTGAGGCCAACTTACATAGATGGCTCTCACCAAATGAGGTCGCGAACGAATCTAGACTTCCCTCCATCTATACAAATTAATTTAAAATAATATTTAATAAATTGCATTTATAATAGTATTATTTAACTTTTCAAAAAATGAAGTTTTACCGTACATTTGTATTATACTTATATTGGGTTGTCGGACTACGAGGGGCGCCGGATTAGACTGGCGCCGGATTACCGCAGGTCTATTGTGATAATGTTTAACAAAAATGAGATAAACTATAAGTGAATCTTCTCAGCCTAGGGAGGAAAAGTTATTTTACGCTTTGATTCCATTTTTTAACCAATTTTAGCGGTTTATTCACATTTTTGTTCTCTGAAGGCTTTCGATCTGCCTGTACTTGTATTTTTCTCCATTTCACTTTTCATACAATTTGCTAAAAAAATAATCTGTTCTTGTGTAATATATAAAAAGTGCTATGTTATGGGTCCTAATTTAAAGTTTTACTTTAGAGTCCTTATTGAGATTAGATAGAGATCACCACTTTATCATCTTCCTTTTTTGAGAATCTTTATGACCCTATATGAAACGGTATCCCAGGAGCTCGTTCATTTTCCCCACTATAAATTTAATAATAATCATAGTTCAAATAAATATGAAGCAATGTGTTATAGATCGAATGTTATATTGCTTCGTTGAAAAGTTTCCTCGATGTTTAATAAAGATATGATGTATGTGTCACTGAAGTTGGATTTTTTGGTTTACAAGAGAATTGCGCAGAAGAACGATGCAAAACGCCTTCAAAATCTTAATGAGCTTTATTGTAAGAAGCTTTTGAAAATACTGGGAATTAAATAAGCTCAAAGTTTTAGCGGTTTGAGCGCTTCGGAAACATTCGGCGTGCATTCGGCAATGTTCGTGAGTTTGTTCGCGCAATAAATACCGGTGCAATTCAAAGCACAAGTCAGTCGAGCTCAGCTCATTTTCACGACGCGAGGGGGAGTATCTTCGTGACAGCCCTTTCGAAATTATCATAAACGAAATTTGAACTTAACCATTCGATGCAAGTGAAAGTGGAAGTGTTTTATTTTTATTAAATCTTAATAATCTGTGGTGATCACAGGATACATTCGAATCGATCAGGATACTGTCAATAACCATAGGAAAAATAGGTAAAACACTTCAATATGAAAATACATCGCGTTCATGAAAAACGACCGACCCTATAATAGTAATTAATTTTATTAAAAATATTTGCATTAAATTCACAAACGTTATTATCACGCTAATGGCGTTATCTTGTTTTGATACGTATTTTTTTAAAAAATATATATATTATAGCCAAACGGCAGATAAAGACCTGTTATAAAAATATTTGTATTTAGATGACTTTGAAAATTCCATCGTCAATTTAAAATATTTGCATAGGATAAGACATGTAGCAAATGTCTAAATCTATTTTATAATAATATTGCTGATCATCTTGAGGGATGAAGATCGCCTTGAGATATTCAATTCGAAGTCATACGTAATACAACAACAACAAAAAAACAACCCGAAAGAAATTGACCTAATTTGCATGATTCGAAAGTGCCTTTGTGTCTTTTTCTTCTCGATTCTATCGTAATCGATTTCATCAAGTCCATGTCGTTCGCGGAGAGACGAGACGTGAAATAGATCATGGCGATTTGCAATAACTCTTTGCCAACTACTTGCGCAAAACTGTCTCAAAAATCTGTCATTTATTCATATAGTATGCCTTAACGATGTGTCTTTTTGCAGATCAAGATGGCTTCAGCGCCAAATCAACGCAAATCGGGTCTCTGGTGTCTAGTTCGCTATCTACATCTAATCGTAGCTCTATTATTGTTAAATAGTAAAATAAATGACTTCGCTCCAGTCGACACGAATACAGGAGCAATGGTGAGTTTTATTTGAATTTAAATCTAAATCTAAACGAGTATAACGTATGCCAAATGTCCCCCAGCAAAGATTTGGTTCCACACAAAATTAGCTCGTGATCTTTAAACTTGTACAATTTAACACTTTCGTGGCCGCATGATGCCACATATGCATCATCAATGAATACTTAATTTTTATATCTGCAACTGCTGATGTTACAATAATACGTTCAATGGTTTGATCCTTTGATATAGTCGAAGAAAATTTGAAAGATAAGCTTTTCTTGTTGAACTCGATACAAACTGGGGTAGTCTATCTCGCAATAACATGATGGCAGATTTAAATATATCTATTCTTTTGCAATTGTATCCGGTAGTGAAATCATTATTGATTAAATCGATGATCGCATATTAATTATTTTACCTTGAAACTTTATTTCATCGACTGCCATTATCATGGGCACAAAGCACCTCCATTATTTATAATTCTGAACGGACATCGGTGTTGCTATAATTCCTATGATGATAATTTATGACATTAAAAACAATAAAATTGCGCTTCTGACAATTTTAAATCGTGAACTTTATTTCTGCTGGAACTGAACCGGTCTGAAAATATCGGTATATTTATTGGTGTCTTTTCTGGCTTAAAGTTTATTCTACAAGACAATAGAAATGGTTTAAACAAGAAAATTCCAAAAAAATAGATTTTACAAAATATGTAGCTGTGTTTGTGTAATATATAATAAAATAGACGCTCTACTGGTCTAGTGGTTGCTTTGTGCTACGTATAGACACAGTAGAAATACTAAAAACGATCCTCTATTGTCGCTTGGAGTTTCATTTTTCGTGATGTTCAATCTAATTTACTCTATCGCGCCTATACAAGTTTTTTTTTTTTCAAAAATTACATTATTTTTACTGGGATCGAACCGGTTTATATAGCTTAATTGAGCCGGAACGGAAACCGAAATGGAAAAAATACGGTTCAAATAATCACTAAATGTATTAAATAGCATTAAAACATCTTACATGTATCTTACATAATAACAGGCTCTAAAGCCTGTAATGATTATTGAATCGAAACTAGATTTTGAAGGCAGTCGCTTTCGTCCAATTATTAAATATAGCGTGACAAAATCAAATTCGAATGGGATTTATGGGGAAACTATGAAAACCCCAGGTGCCAAACAAGCCATCGGAACTGTTCAAAAGCGCTTAAACTATAAAATAACACTTCTGGCACGGCACTCTGTTTGGGAATGGAATCTAAATTGAAATTTGATCAAACGCTTAAGCCATTCTTGTGATGAGGAAGTGCGATCATAATTATTAAGCAGTACTTATTGGATGGACGCTGTCACTAGACGAATCTTTGTAACTCGAACACGTATTGAATCACCTTGACGTCATGACACTGTCATTGGTAAGTCAGTGGCTCCAGGCAATCAAACAACCAGCTGCTGGAATCAGTGACGTCAAATGTTAAAACAGCAGACAAGTCACGATCCAAAAATGATCAAACCAGAAAGATCTGAATATAGCCTAAAAAGGGCACAAAAATCAATTTCCCCTTTTGATTCCCCCCTTTTTTTGAGCGTTTGAATTGGTCTATTTCGATATGTAAATCATGCAATTTATTAGTACAAGGCAGCTCAATATCAAATTCAATATTTATTATGATGCTGAACGAGCGGAGAAAACGCATCATTAGACTTTTCAACAGCACATTTAACCTTTCGTGTGTTAGCGAGGCCCATCATTACGGTGCCCATTGACCGTTCCGCTCAGCTGGCGATGGACAATATCGCCATCATCATCATCATCATCATCTGCTTGAGCGTCGCTCCAACTGTACGCTGGACAACCGGGATTGATCCTTCGATAAATACCTACGGGCCCTACCGACGATCGTTTTGATGCAACTTGACCCACTTAACTACCAGGCTGGAAACCATCGATATTTGTATTTAACACATCCATTCGGGTGAACCGATCGACCAGAACGCACACCATTCTCTTATCAAACAATCCGTCGATGTGGATGCTGTAAATGTTATATAATCCGTCGTGGTATGCGACATTTTGGAGCGAAAACGTGCTTGAAAAATCCGAGTGAAATATCGACCGTAAAATTGATATTTTTATTTGCAACTCTAAATATCGCAATAAACAAATACTTTGCATTATAATAAAAATAGTTACATCTGTCAAAAATAAAATGGTGCAAATCATCCCCGCGCAATTGATTATTATAATATTTCCGAGCGTATAAATAAACGCAATCGCAAATAAAAAATACATTTACATTTATTGCGAATGAAATATTAATAAAACTTATAAATTCAGCCCGCAACGAATTACATTAACATTAATTACACATCGATCCAAATATTATTGCACGACACGCACGGACGCATAAAAATGTCTTAAGACCAAATGTAAATCAATTCAAATTATATTTGACGTCTCGCATACATTCAAATTTGGCGTACCCGCCTATGACAAAATGTAAGCATTTTTTGCACGTTTGTAATAAATAGCGTTATTTATTATATAAATAGATGCAATAATATTGCATCGACGAAATAGATTTGGACGCATTCAAATCGGCCAAGCGAGAAATCGCTCGTTTGTTTATCGCGCCAAACGTCAAACTGACAGATGACATTTTTAGGTTAAACCGAGCTCGTCCGAGCCGAATACTTTTGCGCGTTGTAATTCGGCAAATTTTCCATTGTGGCTTCGAAATACCGACGAATTCGAACGCGTTCGACGCACACGTTGTATCATTTTGTGGTGTGGCGTAAATAATGACTTTTTTAAACCGCATTCAAACGATGCTCTAAAATGATATACGATCGAGTTTATATCGTCCTTATCTCGCCACGCAAGATACGCAGACAACCGTGAAGATAAACTGACGCAACTTGGCAATAGTATAAATGTGCGTGCTTGAAGATCTCGGCGACTTCAACGCGCATCTTCGATTGGATCGATTTTAAAAGGATTGCTCAGGCGTAGTTGCTGCATGAAAAAATGCATATTTTTCCACATTTTCCAGCTCGTTTCCTTTGGCCCTGAATTGCTATGCATTTAAAATTGCAGCTTTTTTATAGCACCCACTTAAAAATCATTAATCTTCTTTAAAATGCAATTATTTCATGACATAATATCACGACGAGCTTGAGATGTACCGGGATTTATGCCGAGATTGTACATCATTGATTATATTGTATAATGACATGTTATCGGCAAGGTAAACTTTTGACATTGAATCTTGAAGGAAAATTATATAACATCCATATTCCTATTGTTTCGTGTGAAAACTACTGAATTTATGGATGCATAATTTTGCTCGAATCGCCCGGAACGCATTTTATGCGTACACACAAAGGAAAGATAAAAACTATAAGATTTTATTATCTTATCATTGTTTGAAGTATTGTCGTGTCTATTTGCAGTAATTCATAATAGTGGATGTCAAAATTTAAAAGCAAGTATACTGATGTGTACTTGGTTTATGTCTTCGTCCTTTATCTATCACACATTCCGATCATATCGCCCCATAACCGGCCTTTTTCAAATGTTAGATCTATAATCTGGATGTTGTATACAATTCTTGATTGCAGTTTGATGTCTATGTATCATCACACCGCACTTTTGATACTTAAAAAAATAAAATTGAATCTTGACAAAACAGCAAGAAAGACTACAGCTCTAGACTATTTTTCTCGTTATCACTTAAATATTAAGCCAATCCACCCGATCAGTCTTCTTCAGACAACTTTGTTTTGTAATGATAGTTCGTAATCGTTCTGTAAAAATGTTTGGGAATGGCGTCCGACTACGAGGCGTTCATTCGTCATGTCAGCAGTCCGAAAAGTGGACCGGTTGGATACACAGACCTTATTGTGGCCACTCTGTCTTTTTTTTTAGGGCTTTTTACGCAATTTTCTGGGATAAGTGCGTACGGTTACGGTTTTTGTTCCGACAAAAATAGCGGTCATACCGCTAACGGTTTTCGGTTTCGTTCTGGTTTAAAGCTCTGAAATATATTTTCTTAAAAATGTTACAAATATTTAGGGACCTGTTGGAATATTTTTTCTTTTTTAAATATTAATTAAAATAAAATAATTTCATATAATAATCATCATAAACAATAGATTTTTTATAAAAATTCGAATTATTAGCGTGTTTTGCATCGTGTACCTTATCAACTGTATCGTAAATGGCTTCACTGGGATAATATTTTTACACTGACAATTGCATAACAAATTTCGATCGACGCAAAAACGCTAAAAAACAACGAAAACAAATCGACGCTGCTCAACATCTATGCATGTTTCGTGAAAAATCGACGATCATATACGTATAAAGAGAACAATGCATTTTCTACGTACGTTGAATCCTAATTTCGCTGATCATTGACTCGGCCCGCGACCAGAATCTTAAAATTTTAATAATCGAATATTTTAAGTTATAGCGTCCAGTAAAAAAAAATAACACAAAATAATGAACATCGGCCCTGCGAGCCGCTTTGGCGATCCAACAATAAAATCCCATATAATATGACGCTTTCAAGGGCGATTTTTTCCATGCATGAAAAATGAGATCGCTTTTTGTATGTAAAAAATCCATAATTTCATGCAATCTCGCAGAGCAGACGAAAATAGAGGAAATTCCATACAATAGTAAAAAAAAAAAAAAAAAAATCACTGCGTAATGTTATGCCATTATTTGCTTTCAAATTGTTACTATTGTGTGTACTATGGGCAGAATGGCTCAATCTGAGCTCGGTGAATTTATCTTTTTTTATCGTCTTTATTAAGTATAGATAAGAACAAAAATCTTCATTCGCTTTTTCTGCTCCAAGATCTGATAAAATGGACGATCTATTTTTCAAGTATTCAAACGTGCCCGGCATTACGGAATGATTAGGCTCTATTTGTATATGCGCATGCATTTCGGATGCATCACGGCTTAATGATAAGATTTGCGATCATCTATTCGGGGAACGAAGTTCAAATTTACTATCGATCTTATATATTTGCACGTAAATGTACAGATAATCTAAAGCATTTTAGTAGCGGTGATGAGCTATAATTTGTATACAAATTTATTGTATTTATTAAAGCAGCCAACAAAATATTAGCTGCTTCAATTCTGCTTTTAAGATGCGATATGCGATGTCTACCTTCGAGTGGATCATCACCCGCTTGCTCCCGTTAATTGAATAAATACGTTGTGTCGATTGTTTGACATTTCATTGATCATCTGCAGAAACTGCCTCATTTTGAACTCTATCACCGAGCGAATTAAATCATAAACGTGTTCCGTCGTTCATCGCAGCCGACTCGTGGGTCGGGACCATTGTTACAAATTACGCTGCGATCGATGTGAACAACGCGACCTTCAAGTCGCAACGACGAAGATATCAATGGGGCTGAAATTAAACATTAATAAAACGAAGTGGCTAGCTTTCAGCAAAACCCCAAAGAGCATCAATGGAATGATCCGACTAGAAGACGATATCGTGGAGAGAGTGCAGAACTACAAATATCTTGGATGCTACTTAAATGAAAACACCACAGAAATTCGCTACAGAATAGAGAACGCGAAGGCAGCTTTCATAAAAATGAGAAATTTAGAGTTCTTTGGGCGTGTTATACGCAACAATAAATAAGCACTTCTACAATTAATACTCCAAGGGAAGATCGAGGATCATCGCAGCCGTAGAGCCAGGAAGACGTCGTGGCTGAAAAACTTGTGGCAGTGGTACACAGGGTTGTAACAAAGGGGTGGCAAAGCAAGCGCCCGCCACGGGCGTAACTGGGCTTGGTATGCAGAGCGCAGAATACCGACGCAATCGAAAGGTGCACATGGTTTTTATTTTACTTGACCAACTTGAGAGTTCGGGTATGGCGTCCGATCGCAAGGCGTTCATTTGTCAGGTCAGCGGTCGAAAAATCAGACCGGTTGGACACATAGATCTTGTGGCCAATGCCTACACTTTCGAGGATAAATACGTACCCGAGGCTTTCTATGGTTATCTCTCGCCAAATAAAGTCGCGAACGAGTCTGGACTTCCCTCCTAGAAGTGACCACACATTTGAAGTTGAGAATGAGCGAGCTCTTGCGGATATTAATAAGCTCTATACACAACATCCATTGTTACCTGTAGGTAGTACCGCAGCTAAACGGTTGTAGCTGTGGTTGGCGATCACATTTTTAAAAACATGCACCATGAAAAACCATGTTAAAATGGTCGATAATAGTCTCATAAAATGGATTTCTAAAGATCACCTCAAAATACATCCATAATAAACTGCATCTTCTGTCGTCTATCGATCGTTTATGCTTCCATGCGAACGCTCGGTTTAAATACTGTATAGAATTTATGAATTTTGATCATCTATTAATATCGATGTATTGCGGATGAATTAAGAAAATGCTTCAAGTTCTGCACGAATAAAAACTGTAGCGTGCTACATGGACCGTTTCCTGTTTTACCGCAAGTCTTGTAATACCTGAATACTTGGTTGTCCATTGCGAAATGTGTCCTTAAATCGTTTCCGTAAGTTGTAATGAATTCTCGATTGATCCAAAGATTCTCGACTTCCTTTTTGCGTATTTGCTATCAATGAATTTATAGATATTGATAAACGATCAGCGATGATAAATCAAACAGTTAGTCAGTCTTGGGAAAACTTAAATTTGTCTACGGATGTAATAAAATAAAATCATCGACGATTAGTGTCAGACGTCAATTTTTAAATCAACAAGATGATTCATCGCGTGTTTATGTGTCTTTATGTTTGAATCTTGCGTTCTTGAGGACTTGTTCGGTGGTAAATCAAACAATTCCATGGTAGATAAGAGCTAACCAACCATTGAAAATTTGCGGTTTCGGCCATTACATAATATTTAGTAAGGTGCGATAACGATCCGGACTTTTCCAGCGGTGTTCTTTGTCTGCGCAACGAAGACAGAATTTAAAAAAAATGTATTTCAAAGAAATGTCGACGGTTTACGCCATCGACAGCCAGTCATAGTCTTATGATTGTAGGGATTATTGCGATTGTAGTATCCGGAAGAGAGTAATCGAACCGGAAAAGCGCGCCTGCTTCGACGTCATCCCTTTGTTGACGTACTATAAATCATCAATGATAAATTTTGTAAATAAATCAAAACTTAATAGGATTTCCAATATAAAAATCGCTATATATTGCAATCTAAAAACCTATGAATTTATCTAATCGTCTAAGATAAAATAGATTTTTTTAAATATAAATTCGTAAAAATAATGAGAACAAATCGGAAAATCATAGAAAAGACATTGATATCATAGGAAAAATAGATGGAAACTGCTAATAATCAATGATTGACCTCCGAAGCAATTGACCGCGAATAAAAATCGTCGCATGTTTCCAAAAAAAAAAAATGCATTATAATAGCATTAAATTATTCAAATTTTTACGAAAAAATTGTGGTCAATTGACCCAATTACGAATTTGCTCCAAAGGACACATTCGTGATCCAAATACAATCCTTCGTCAGCCTTCAGCAATCGCAACAACGAATGCAATCTGCAATGCATTAAAATCTCGATCAACGGTCTTAGATATCGATTATATTTCATTATAATAAATTATACGCTTTATGCGAGATTTATGATATCCATCGTCGATACCTGGGTCATGATATTTAAAACCCTTTTTATAAATCGACAATAAATCACATAGGCACAGAACCCATAAATATTAAAAGGCCATCATTAGTGTCGATATACCGTGGTTTGTATTTATGATGGTTTGATTTTGAATTTCTTCGGGCGATTGTTCCAAATTTCTTCATCTTTACGCTTTACTAAATATTGCATTATTAAATTCTGAAGATAAAGATAAATTGAAATAAATAGTTAAGGCCTTAATTTTATTGGAAGAAGTCTTGAAGAAAGTCACGCTAGCAAGAATATCGTGACTTTGCTGAGTGAAAAAGGCAGACTTGTTGTGTTGTGTGTTTAATTTTGAATTTAACACGCCTTCGATGCATATTGTCCAAGTCATCGATTCAATTCGCCATAAAATTGATTGTCAATCATCGTTACGATTTGTTCATTGCTTTTATTGTATGAAAAATCGGTTCCACTCGTAACGACCCGGGTTATTTTCGCATAACGAGAAAATTAGTTCACCATGGATCAATGGTCTTGAATATGTTTCCATTGACTTAGTTTCTTGGGCTGCCTTTGCCCACTTTACATATTCCCGACCACATTATCTCCATTTCCATCTCTCTACGACCTACCTTCTACGATGGAATGGCGTGTGACACGCAACCTTCCAACTGTATGGATTTGCCTAACACGTATGCCTCGTAGCAAACAAGAAGGCCGCTCTGGAATTCGCCGTTGTTTATAGTCGCTTGAAAAATGTTATATAAAGCGTACAACGATTTGAAAAACGCTTCAACGTCATCCATTTTTTGTCGAAAAATTCGTTTTAATAGCCGCTTCCATATCATAAAGCATATATTGGTCGGTGTTGACGGAGGGTTGACATTTTGATTGATGAATACATTTTGATCGCTCATATCGAGCAATTTCCATGGATGATCCCACATTACCTGCTGCACTAATGTGCATCCATATCGATTTAACCTCGGTGTGAACCCACTTATGATATTGCCTTGTTTGCTTTTAAAACACATCCATATATGTTTTTGCACACAAAAAATAATTGCCGGCAAATTGACCTTCATTAAGTGAATTAAGAGTGGGTCATCTTGGAATTCTACAATACAAGGATTTGATGAACAATGCAGATGGACATCATCTTCCTTTGAAGGCTCATTAAATCCAAATAGCGTAAAGCGTTTACATTCTCGGTATTAGATTTAAATGCATTATAAAGCCGTAAAGTTTCCATGGGGCAAACCATAATGAAATAATGCCAACGCCTTCAAAGACCTTCCTTTGAAATATGCGTTAACTGTTAATTTTATTTTATCCTTAAATTTCAATCGACTCTTTGATACAAACATAACAATTACTTCATTGCGAATTGCGTATTGACCAGATGACATCATTTGATCTTGTAAAAATTGACTAACGATCTAATTTGATGAATACCACCCCTGGATCAACCCTATCTTATTTTGTAAGCTTGCCACAATGCCATCGAATTCAATCGTGAGAAACAACACTAATTCAGACTGGGCGACGAAAGTGTTAAATATAAGTTTCATACGCGCTGCTGCAGTCCTGACAGATTTATAGGGATGATAAGTGGCAGACAAGCAAATATAGCATCTAACACTGTGAAGATTTTAAATTAGCTCACTACTCAAAGGATCATAATACTTTTGTTGATAGAATTCCTTACCGTCAAACGCTTCAAAATATTGAGTCATGGACGTTTTATGTTGTCTTTACTCATACAGGTGGTTAAATAACATTTTTTCTTGATTTTTCCAAATGTCTTCTCGGTAACGATCTATAAGATATTCTCGGATCTATGCGTAAATTTGTACACTTTGACCAAATCACATTTTTTAATTTTGTTTGACAAACGTTCGTCATCCAGCTATGAATCATTTTTATTGCCCTAATTAAGTTACTGTTAATATTAACTTCCATTGTTTAGCTCACTGGGTACACAAACCTCAATTACATACTGTTTCAATATCACATATTTTAATTAATTTCAATACGGTTCCTGTTGCTAATAAAATGATATTGAAGCACATTTTATCTTAATGGTCATTAAAATTTCCAAACAAAAACATTGAAATATTGTAGAACATCAAGCATAGCATTGTAAGGTTGTCACGCAACTATTTTTTAATTATATACTACTCGTTTTACACGTTAAGGAACGTATAGAGATTAATTATTGCGATATGTGCTATAATTTGACCTGATACATCAATCAATCGCACTGATATGTCGATTTAATCATCGATTTTCCCAAATATATTCCGTGTATATAATTCGCCAAAATGTGCATAATTGAAGACCCTTGCGTGTGCATTGTCTAACCCTATAATCATACATGGGTTGCAATTTAAAAATTTCTCCATCGAAAATTTGAATCAATCATCAAAATGCATTCGAAACCAATTTGCATAAACACAGTGCACAACAAATATTCAGCATCAAATAAATTTAGGGCCTTGTGCATTATAACAATCCTCGATAACTATGAGATCAACTTCTTTTCCATGTAATTTCAAGATATTTCTTAGTAAAGCCTAGGTCAAGATCAACAAGTCGTTGTGCTCAATGCCTTCAAACCATGACACATCTTATCATCGACTATACATCCAACAATTTGAATACAGTCATTTCGATTCCGGTTAGTCATCGAGTCGAGATGAACTGTAAACATTAAGACATTATGCAAACGGAGATTTTCTGCCTCGTGAATGAACGCTCACATTTTATATCAATGGAATATTTGTACGATCAGCGACAATTCCATATCTGGATGATATTTCCCAGAATCGTGGGTGTCTCAAATTGCCATTAAGCATTCAGTTCCGGAGCAGGTGATTTCGAATCATGCAGTCGGTTCTGCGAAGTGATGATTGTTCATCATCTGCGATACTCGAGCTCAGTGTAACTGCGCGATGCTTCGCTTAAATCGTGTTTTGTTAAAGCCAAATCATAAAAATGTGTATTTTAGGTTCAACCGCATACATATTGTATTACGTCACCATTTAAAAATCGGTCATAGCCAATATCAATACCATATGACTACTACGTTAGGACCGGTTTCCATGCTATGAAAGCATCAAGCGCCAAGTCACCATTGACAGATGATGTCTGCATAACAAGAAAACTATTAGTCATACAAATCTCGAACTTCCTGTTGATATTTTCTTTGCCAATTCAATAAAAATTAAATCATCATCTGTTCATGTATCAGCAATCAAAAAATATCTCAAATGAGGTGTTTTTATTGATACAATTTTTTTGTATTTTTTAGCTCATATTGCAGTATTTTCATAATATAATATAATATGTGTTAGGGTATGGCGTCCGATCGTATGATTTTCGCCGTATCAGCGGTCCGAAGAACGGACCGGTTGGACACACAGACTTGTGATCTCCCTCTGGATCAAAGGCGGCCGCCGGGTCTCCATATATATAATAGAGTGACCATACGATCACAACATTTTAAAGTGCTAGTAATTGTTTTATGCCACGTATGCACATAGTAGAGACGATGCGTGTACTAGAAAGGCTTTATTTATCTTGATCTTAATATTTTATAAATTTAATGGACTTTTGGACACGTTGTCGATCATCACTAAGGTGGTCAATTATTTTATTTTTTCTCTCTCTCAAAACTGAGCAAGTACACTCGTCCCTTGAAATACGCGGTCCCTATTTGCGCAGACTTACATTAACGCGGTCAATAAAAATCCAACATTAATATTTGAATATAAATATTCCAATTTAAAGATGAGATTTGTAGCGCGGTGATGTACAATTTAAAATAACCTATACTGAATATTCTAATTATGTAATTCTAATAAAAAACAGGATTTAAATTGATACTAAGCACAATGCTAATAACAAACCAAATCAATTCAATTCGAAAATATTATAATATTATAAAATAATATATTGCATATCATATTTTACACATGTTTCGCTCTGAAAACGGGATGTTTCAGCGTCAGACAACGGGACAGGCTGTCTAAAAATTGGACGATGCTCAGTTGAATCATTACTAATACCTAATTGATTGAGTCCACTCATTCTTTCTAAAAATTAGTTGGTCACCTTAGCGAAAAATATGGAGACGTATAATTATTCTGTTTGCAATCTTAAGTCATCGTCCTTTCTCAATAGGAGTTAACGAACCGAAAATTCTTCATCGCCAATTTTCTTTCGCTAATCAGCGCCAACCTTGACCACCAAAAAGCAGCCGCGGTCTAACTCCATGCAAATCCCTCGTTGAACCTTTGCAATGATTAATGCGATCGATTCTGGGAACAATGGAGGCCACTTTCAATAGACCACATGTAAAAGATTTCCTTCGGACGTCGCATTCGCGATATAGGTTTGTGGTCATGAGTCATCTGTGATTCAAGTGTGATGGTCGCACTAACCTTGATCGAACACGTACAACTTCTTCTCTCAGACTATCTCACATGCGACAATCTCTCGACGATAAGCATTAATATTCCCTAAGTACTTTGGACAAAACCACCGAGGATTCCTCGCACTTCCAAGAAGTCCAGGCGGCATTTACTAGCGGCAAAAGTTGTTGTGATTCAATGCATTCACATCATTATGAGAAATATGGACGAGCATATTTGACATGCGATTAGCATTTATTGTGCGAATCCTTTTTTGTTGATTTATTCTTATTCTGCCATAGGAATATTTTCGACCCTTGAAGTCGATGTCATCGCGAACTCATCATCATCAGCGTGCCAAAAACGCACAAAAGACTGCTGAAACTTCATGATCTATTGCATCTGCAATCGATGAAAGATCTTAAATAATTAGATTTGACCATCGACGTTCATATTCGCGCTTTGCACAACGTTGCTGAAAAATATTGATATCGCTCCCAAATATTGCGTCGTTGTGTTAAAATAGTACACTGTAGATATAATGCTATCAATATTTACTTTCTGTCTGACCGTAATTCAAGATCTTGACCTGTTGTATCTGTGGTAAATTTTAAATGATCGATTTATCTTCGTATTTTCACTCTGCGGTCATCAATATTTCGCTTTCACCCGTTCGATTGTCTTGTTTAACACGCTCTATTCGGGTGCTAACTTTGAATCTTATATTAATAAAGCGAGTCGTTTTTAATTGATAAATCGAAAAGCGCTTAATATGGCAATGCTTTGAAAATTGCAATAATTTAATCAAGTTCCCGTGCTACAACTTTAACCATGTCTATCGAAGCCCTAAACATTTTCGTATAACACTATTAATGTGACTGATAAAATTCCTTTCTGCTGACACGCGGACTAAAACTCGCAAAATTCCCGTTTTCCCGACAAATTATTTATTTCCGTCGCTGCAGATGAATACTTATATGCTATAATACTTTGATGTGATTCGTAATTATATTACGGAGGAATACAAAAATTCTGAAGCCCGTATCTATTATATTTCATGTCGATATTTCCATTATTAGAGTCGAGGTGTAGTAAATACATCACCGGTATGGAAAGGTTAATATAACAATTTGAAAAACATATATGTTATCTAGGCGTCGCCTAAGATCGCCAATTAGTAACGTACAAAGAAAAGCCAGTTCGCACCCTGCATTCGATGTTCAATGTCCCGCATGTAATGGGTTAATGATGGCTTTAATTAAGACTTGAATAAGTATATCTTCCGATTGACCCCGAGTCCACAAGTCTGTGTCGCCAACAGCTTCTGGATACAAATGCTCAATTAACAGTTGATTTATTCTTCATCGGTGATGTTATGCACGCGATTATGTGTAATTTGAGCGGTTGGTTCGGTTCGCGTGCGGATCGCGCTTTTAGAAGGTCACTTCCGGGATTCACTGGCTGAATTGTCAATCCTACCGGAAGTCATCATCGCGAAACCGGATTTGCACGAAAATCTACGGCCGGCGTAATTGATTCGTACTATTTCGTTTGTTTCATACCGTCATTGTTTTTCGCAATCAACTGACATTGGCTTTGACTTTCAGCACTTGACTGTGATTGAAATGCTTGCGGTTGATTCCTGGCAGAATGGAATCATAGATATTTTTAAAACCTATCGATTCAATTTGTTTTATGGCTCCATTTCGTCATGCTTTTTTGGAATTCATGATGTTATCTAATATATAAAAATAAGTTGCGTTTCCCGTCTAATGCTCGGGCGAAATGGGTTGATATGCGCGTTCATCGGATTGAGACAAAACTTGGTCCACTTATTGCCAAGGGATCAGGGGGTGACATAGGCATAGTACAATTAACTTACAGTAGATTTTTAATTCATAACTTAATGTGTGAAAGTTGTTGATTCTGACGTGTTTGAGATTATGCGTTGCTAAGGCGTTGCTAAGGCTATAGGTATATAGTACCTACAAGTTGCAGCAGGTGGCGTGTGTGTCGTCATACACATGGCCATAGACAATGGCCTAAAATCAAAGAGCAAACGTCAAACGGCGAAGTACCATAGACATACGCCTGCATTCAAATAGCAAACGTCAAACGTCAATGTTATTTGCAGGTTATCGTGCATTATTACCATCGGCGTGAGTCAAATTAAATCCAAATTATTTATCGCAAGCACTTTTTAAATGCTTCATTAAAAAATATGCCGCCCAAACGTTCGTCACTTAGTAAATCTACCAGCGCAGCAATGAAGCAAATCGCTTATTCACGCACATCAGAATCAGAACATCGACATGCTGTAACAATCGAAAAAGTACGTTTGAGTGCTATCCGATCAGAATCAGACGACCAGCGTACAACGAGAATCGAAAGTACATGTTTATTTGAATATTGCTGCATTTCAATATGATATTCATTACGATTACAGTTTGCATCCCAGTATAAAATGGATAAAGGTTAAATCCTGTTAACGGGGAGCAAATTTATTGGTAAATTGAAAACGCCTTCATTTCGACACAAAGAAAACAAACAAACCTAACCTAACCAGATTTTAATTTAAATTTAATTTTTAAAAAAACAAGAAACAAATGAATAATTATTTTATTTAATAACAATATGTTTGCCCCCCGTTAACAGGATTGTACCGGATAAAGTGTGTGAGTATTGCGGTTCACTTAAGTTTAACAATGAAACACCAGGAATGGCAAAGTTTAATTGCATCCACCACCTGATGACGGATATCTGCAATACAGACGCAGGAGTTCATACAGCAGCAATCAGATAAAGAAATGTTGACGTTGAAATCAACAATAGATGGATCTCCTTTTTCATCGAAAACATTCAAAGCGCATACCAACGTCGCAGATTGTCGTTCAGTCAAATCTATCAAATACATATGCAAATAGGCAGTGATATGGCAGTATTGAAAGACCTGATGCGCGCAACGATCGAGTTCAAACTCAATTTCAAACAAGTCGATATATCAGTAGTGACTGGGCTCTTTGGCCTATTTTGAGCTTCTCAATTCACATTCGCAATCCGGATGTTGTTCATCTCAGTGTTCATCTTGAAAATGGACAAAGGCAGACACGGCAAGAAATGTTATTGCTCAACACTTGCGCTGTGTGAAGAAGTTGTATTTGCAGAGACGCTATTGTACGCACAAGTTCCTAACTATTATACATGAAATACTACATCCGAGAATTTTCAACGACGTAAGCAAGGGATGCGTGATGAAGGCTATCGAAATCTGTATTCATCTGATGCATTGGGCCCTATTTACACATTACATCCAAATAAAGCCGAGTGTTACTATTTAAGAATACTGTTGGTTAATCTCAAAGGTCCTACTTCATTGAGAACGGTCGAACGGAAATTCGAACATTGTTCGCCATCATTTTAACCACATGTTCGCCATCCAACCCAAAAGATTTGTGGTAAAAATTCAGAGAAGATTTGAGCGAAGACATTTTACATACCGTTAGCAATGATAATTCCATTGAGTTTTCGGTCAATATTTTCAATCAAGCTCTGATCGAAATCGAAGACATTTGCTTAACCATCAACATCAAAGAATTCATTCAACAAGAATTCGTTCTGCACTTGAACAGTAGTACAATGCTAATTATTTGGATGCATTTGTCGAAGCAAACGAACAACTTTTGCTTGCGGAACAAAAATTGACCTACGATACAATTACAAATGATCTGGTCTTCTTTGATGCGCCTGGCGGTACTGGAAAAACGTTTCTCATCAGTTTACTATTGGCTCACATTCGATCTCAAAATAGAATTGCTTTAGCTCTTGCTTCATTAGGTATTGCGGCAACATTATTAGATGGTGGACGAACAGCGCATTCGGCACTCAAATTGCCATTAGATATGCATTTATTGGAAGCTCCGACATGTAACATTCCTAAAGTTTCTGACATAGCTAACGTTTTGAAAATTTGCAAGGTGATTATGGTGGGACGAATGCAATGCTTGATCGAACTCTTAAAGACTTACGATCAAATGCAAAACCGTTTGGTGGCGCTCTAATTTTATTATGTGACGACTTTCGACAACCTCTTCCAGTGATGCTTTCATCGACACCAGCTGATGCTTGCCTCAAAGCATCACATCTTTGGAGAGACGTGCGAAAACTGACACTAAAGAAAAATATGCGCGTACATTTGTAGCGTGATGCGTCGGCAGCCACATTTTTAAAACGACTATTGAACATTGGTGAAGGAAAAGTGCATGTTGATGCTACCAAGTTTATTTCATTTCCATCGAACTTTTGCGTTGTTGTGCCATCCATCGATTTACTCATTCAGAAAGTTTTTCCGCAGATTTTTAGTAATTATAAAAATCATTATTGGTTTTGCGAACATGCTATTTTGGCAGCAAAAAACACCGACGTTAATGCAATCAACCACACAATACAATAACAAATTGCAAGCGATTCTGTTACCTACAAATCGATTGACAGCGCCATGAATGCAGACCAAGTTGTTAACTATCCGATCGAGTTTTTAAATTTGTCGGATCTTCCTGATGTGCCACCGTACAAATTGGAACAAGACTCACTATGAAGAAACTGATGCCGAAAATCATCGAGAAAACTATATATTCTTAATGGAAAGTCGAAAGGAGAAGATGTGCTCATTTCCACCGACGTGCCATTTGATAAGAGACGACTGCAGCTCCCCGTTGGACTTGCATTCTCAATGACCATCAACAAGGCACTTCAAGTGTGCGGAAGAATCTAGAAAATCCACGTTGGATAGCCGAGAAATTTATTTGTATTTGCTAAAGATGGAAAAACCAAAACTATTGTCCACCCTAAAGCACTTAGCAGAACAATTAAGTAAACAAAATTTATGCTTTTAATAATTTTTTCTTTATATATCATTCAATTTCAATAAATGTATTCATTATCGGAAAAAAAAATCATTATTTATATCATTGTTAATTAAACAAGATAACTCTTTCAAATTTCAAATGGTATTTTTAGAACTATTTCTTCTGTGGCAGCAACGCGCCGGGTACCAGCTAGTAAAGCTATAATTTCCTTCCCAAAAAGTGACTTTCAACGAAGACAATGGAATGATTTTCAACCCTGTGGCTATTTCGTATGATGCATTCATGGCGTGCAAATAGGAAAATCGACTTCTCAGAAATGAAACAGCTGTATTTTGGATCAAACAGGAAAGATTTTGGCAAAACATCATTGTAAAAAAAATTTGCTGAAACAATGAATTGAAAAAAGATCGTCCTGTCGTCTGCATTCTTGCTGTCATCGTGTGTCATCCTTTGACAATCATCACTGATCACAATGGACGAAAATTGGCATTAATATGCAGGGATCTCCTTGTGACATGTACACCGCATTTTTATGCAAATACCACTACGTCTTAAGTTCGATCGTAAACATGGATTCTCAAAGCAGAATCTGCGCCATTTTCACACGGCGATAACCTCCCCTATTCCGAGACATCGATGTTTGAATATCCATTAGATGTTCAAACAACACTCGATTTAAATACTGAATCATGAATCCATTATATTTACAAACCACAATAATTTTGTATCATCAATATCGAAATATGCTATGACGTCCTGTTTGTTAAATAGACTTTTTGTTCTGCCATATTGCATCATCGATCGATACTTCCAATTCTTCCCAAAGAGATCTCAAGACTTAAACTACTCAAATTGAATCGATTTGACGAAAGAAACGTCTATAAAAAAATGTTGTTGTTATTGACATAGCATTGATCTTTTAAATATATACGTCTAACATAAATATTTCCAATCATGCTTTGTACATTCTGTTGAAGTAATGGACGTCGTATTTGCCAAATATCAATATATCCTCTAAAAAGCGATATTCATTACTTTCGTCAACAAATCGCAAAAAACGAAATAGCTGCCATCATTAGCATCGTGTATGCATCAAGTGCATTTTTCTCGTTTTTTAATGAATGTACACACAGCCGAACATAAATAATAAATGACTTCGTTCCGAGTGGATCCTTAATTTGTTTGCTGAATATGATTCATGATGTCTTCGCGGATGATGATACCTTGTCATTAAATTCGCTCATAATCAATTTAATCCACGCGCAAAAAATATTTAATTGCTCATCCAATAACATCAATGTGTCATGATTCGAGCAAAAAAATGCAATAATTATTGCTAATGGCCTTTTAATCAAAAAAGGATTGATCGAACTAGCTAAATTCAATCGTCGATTTGCTTTCAAAACACATTATCGGCGGGCTATTTGCGCAGATCGCAATATGCTCTGGCGCTGGCTTTTTTTAAATTCGACACTTGGAAACAGTGGCGTAAATATTATACTAATTGGCGAGCTTAGGAGACGCCTAGGGGCAGCAACTGTCTAATCAATGTATAAATATATACAGTACGTATATATTTTTCAAATTGTTATATTAACCTTTCCCTACCGGTGATGTATTTACTACACCTCGACTCTAATAATGGGAATATCGATATGAAATATAATAGATACGGTCTTCAGAATTTTTGTATTCCTCCGTAATATAATTGCGAATCACATCAAAGTATTATAGCATATGAGTATTCATCTGCAGCGACGGAAATAAATAATTTGTCGGGAAATCGGGAATTTTGCGAGTTTTAGTTCGTGTCCCGGCAGAAATAAATTTTATCGATCACATTGATGGTGTTGTATGCGGTCATCAACTCGAACTAGCATTTAAATATTTGATGACGATACCTCCAATCCATTTTGTGAATGAGTTTTATCGTGTCCCGCTGTTAACGTGTTAATGGGCAATCGTATTTTATATTTAAAATATTGCTTTTTCCAAAAATAACATATCGTGTAGTAACAATTGTATCAAATATTACGTTTGTATTGGCGTGCAATCAAAGAATTATAAAATAATGCTGTTTAAATCTTATCGTTTTGCACATTTTTTGTTTGTTTGTATGACCGATTCTTATGCGGTCCCATAACAATATATATTTTTGTGGTTCTTTGTATATTTTAAAAGTCAAAAAATTATATTGTTAAAAAAGCTATTGTGGCGAATAATGCAACATTGTGGATGTATTTTCTTGTATTTGTGTCCAAATCACCCAAATGCTTCGGATCTAATCCAAATGCAATTGATGCACTCTCTTCGATGCATTCTGTCTATGGATGGTGAGGATTTATCGCACGTGGAAATTATTGCTAATCGTCAATGTCTATGTATCGTATAGATATTATTGCAATACGATATGTCGACTCGAATCAGACACTTTCCTTGCGACTGCGTCGTATTACACGTGTTATCCAAGCGTTTGCATTGTTATACTCGTATAATGTAATCATGTAAATTAAATATTTCCAGATAAATATTCATCACATCTCGTGGTCTGGTAGTCAATGACTTCCCGGAAAACAATCGAAAGGCCGACTCCAGGATCGTTGTCCTGCCGATTTATTGCTTCTCGAAAGTTGCCTCTTTATCGTTTTCATCGGCAATATTCCCCTTTTGACATGCATATTTTCCCGTTTGTATGTAAAGACGTCCCCATTGTTCGCGCAGACGGAATGTGAACAATGCGTCGGAGATGATTCGCACGGATTTATGCGAACAATTTCGGACCTCGAAAATGAAGGCAGAACATATTGTGCTCATTATGCACCACATAGCCCTTTGTTTGGAGGCTTTTTTTCTTCCATTTGATTTTTTCGGGACTTATTTATTTGCGACGTCCGAGTTTGTTTTCCAGGTGCTACGACATTGCTCGTGAATCATTGCCCTCGAGGGTGATGCTTGGAATACAAACGGAGCCTCCGCATAGCGTTGTCGACATTTTCAACTTGAATACCTTATTATTTGAGGCACAGAATTGGAATAAAAAATCGTTTTGATGTAATATTTAAGGAAAATCCCGAATGCTTACGCTTACAGGGCCACCACTCGCTTGTGGAGCATATCGCGAACCGTTTTAGGAATACACTCGATGAAGACTTTTCCTTTCATTTTCGTGATCCATAACCAAATTTCGATATAATAAACTTTATCATCTGATCAACACTTTTGGCAATTAAGAAAATAAATCATATATAATATTGATACAAAATAATTATGTTAATATATTAATTGCTAGAAAATGATTTATAAATAAATTTTATTTGTATTCCAATCCAAATTAACCCTTTGAATAGTGAACTAATTAAAAATCTTCATAGTCTTAGGTGCTATATTTGCTTGTCCGCCACTTATCATCCGTACAAATCCACTTATCTGTCAGGACCGCAGCAGCGTGTATAAAGCTTATATTCAACACTCTCGTCGCCCAACCTGAATCGGTGTTGTTACTCACGCAGCCCAAATCGCGGCCTCGATAGATAAGCAATTGCGAAAAGACAAGGGTAGTAATGCAAGCTTCGAAGTCAATCTCGAAAGACATATAGACAGTGTCTTCAAGACATTGTAGAAAGACGTTCATAAAGTTAATATTTGCAAGTCGTTATAGAAATACGTAACAATGAGGCGCCGGATTTTCGGAGACTCGGACTTCGGAGACGCGCATGTCTGGTGGACGCAGCGACGAACGAGTTAAATAAATAAACACTGTTGATAGCACAAAATATTCAATAATTTCTTTAATTAAACATTCTAAATACACTTAAAATCGATTTATTTTAACATGCACACATCATCATTACTCGATGAATTTGGGTTAACGATCTATACAATCATGCGATGTACGCAGGAAGCTCTCCGTCTCTGTCTCTCCAAGCTCAACGTACAAGAGTGCTCTTTCTGAATCACTGGAATTCGCTCGCAAATACGCGATCATCCTATCATACAGGTTAAAGTAATTGCATGCATGGACTCAAAATGAACTCCATGTCAAAATGAAACTCGGACAGTTAGCAACATTGTTTATTTTTATAATGTTAATAAATGATAACTTTGGAAATAACCAAAATAAATACTGCCCTGAGAATAAACACTTAAATTGTAATATGTCAAAGACATTTAAAGCGACATTTAAGGTAAATAATCAATAACGTCATTGCTATGCTTAAAAAATACGAAAATCCTTTAAATTTATCATTTTATAATGTCGATTAATTCCAGTTGTATTCAAACCTGTAGCCGCATTTTCTTCCGTGATTTTATCACGTCTTTTAAATCCTTTCTCACATGATTGGTTTCATTGCGGCCATAAAATATATAAGCCTTGGGATAACAGAAAATTCGCCGTATTTTATCATCGTTTCCAATGCAAATACAGTCGTTATTACCACGGGAATCATCGCCATCGCCATGTTAAATATTCCAGATTCTCTGAAATGCGAGGGCGCCTCGTTCGCAAGCATCTCCGCCGATAAATAAGCAATATTCACACGTGAAAACCCAATAAAATGAAGATTAACTTCAAATGAAAAAGGACGACATCGATGACACATTTATATGCAAACGTCTCTCCCGGCTACAATGGATCGCACTGATGGATTATTTGCATTTTTAAGCCGGCGTCGCAAACGGCGTAGTAAGAAAAGCTCCCGATTATCATAATTAATTCAATTACATCTCATATCGATGTTATTATGATCGATTCTTCGTAGTTGTTGATGAAATGCGTGCTTCGTTGTCGTCATCGCGGACCCGAGAACCGTCGACACAGACTCGTCAAAATATTCCGTGCGAGGTGTTGCATGTGTAAAGGAAGAACAAAGACTTTTATCAATGCACATCAATCGTTTTTTAATCGAATCGGCACGTGTTCGATAATTACGTGCCGCGATTTAAATAGTCCTTTGGATTTATCTAAGCTGGTCGCGAAAGGGAGATGATTTATTGGAGAATAGCACGTCAGAGCGTGTTGACACGTCCGTGTCTTTTATGCTTCCTTTTAAGAGTTTGGCGCCCCTGGATAAACACGCATCATCTCGCAGTTGAATGTATAACATCTAATATGGACGCAGTTTTCTTCCAACATAGTGATATTTATGAGCATTACTCATCGGAGGCGGGTCGTTTAACCGCCCTATCGATCGTTCTTCAATGATATACATTTCTGATCTTCAGATAGAGTGGATCGAATAAAAATTTAAATTTAAGGCAGCACTCGTTGCCATATTTCACTCCGTTCATGGCTTTTAAAGTGATGTATTTATCTCTTGTTTTCATGCGGCGCCAAAATTGATACGCAAAATGGCGACCCGACCACGATTTGTCCGACATTCAGACACAAAAATCATAAATCTCTTTTCGATGGCTAATTGTTCAAAAATCAATAGCGCCAATGCCCTACCTGGATTTACCCCTGAGGTCTAATTTGGCTTTAATGAACTTATGTTATGTATTACCAAAGGTTAGATGAGTGATAAAAATGAACAGTGGAACTCATCAACTGACAATGGCCGACCTTCAACCTAGCACAATTTGTGTTGAAATTTAATATTCAATTGACAATCGAAATCAAACGGGTAAATTCCCTATATAATACTGATTAAATGATTCTTATTCGTTGATGATCTTACGTGAACCAAATGGGCGCCCTTGTGTGATTATTTTAAATCTCGACGCCAATTTACGACTGTATCTGTTCCCTTGATCGACAGGTGTGACGTCCATTCTAAACGGTCGCAAGTGCTTTATTTTTCTTCCGAAACTAAAGATGGCGAGTCGCTGTTTAAAATGGCGTCTGCGTAATAATGCATTCGTGACCCGCATGCTAATAATTTTTCATCTAGCTTTAATGGTTTGCTGTAGCCTTGTCAAGGCCTTCGTAGTAATATCATACGTGTCTAACAATTTTACTCTCATGACAGATGCTCTCACTATCACTAATGGCGGCTGGTGCAAACACACCCACCGCAGAATGCGTCGTTTCGCCGTCGTCTAAATAAGTCGCATACCACAAATATGCAACAATTATTAATAAATACATCGAGACAGCTACATACATATCTATGACACTTTTTTGAATCATTGCGCCTTGGTGTTATTTGATGCATAATGCAATGAACCATAAATAAATTAAATTTTTAACCCTATCAAACCGGAGAACATACACGCACGATTGAGTAGATTTTGCAAAGGAGTAGTAATACTCGGCTAATGACGCCACTCCAGAACAGTCAAGAGGTAATAATAAAATTGATCAACAATAAGAATGATGCGAACATCTTAATTATCAAAACAAACGGCTGTTTTCAAGACAACACGAACGAAAGTCGCCTTATCTTAGTTGAAAGAGCTTAATAGCGTATCCGACGATAGCAATTCCAGTTAATTATACCTAAATTTTATGACAGTAGGGTTAAATAAGCATGTATATTTTCCCACTTTAAACTTCCCGCCAAATTTGAGACCAATTGTCTTATTAAAAAAGCGAATGACTTAATTATTTTCATACGTAATATAACAAAAACAATGCAACTGACACAATACAATCATCGCCCATGATTCATCCATATGTGACAAGGAAATATCTTTTATTATAATTTTAATATAAATTCATTTACGTTATACATATTTGAAACATATGTTCTGATTCATATATAAACTTTGAACATGTAGTCATCACATTGGATAATTCTTCATCATCAAATCATTATATAACATTTTAATGTTTGTGCATTTTTATATTTTCAGGTCTACTTATCTAATTTTGGTTATCTTAGCGTAAGTGGTGAAAATAAAGCATCAATAGTCAATGAAGATACATGGACGAAAGCAATTGAAGAATTCCAAAGCTTTGCCGGCCTAAATATTACCGGTTAGTAATCATAATTAAACATCATCGACAAATCATTTTTCTAAGCCGATTGAATCAACATAAATATTAACCGATATTATCATATAATAGTTTATTGTTTTGTAAAACAATGCTAATAAATTTTAACCTCGTGAAGGGTACGGAATATTATCAGCATTAAATTAATTTTGCCTATGTGCAAAACGAAATGCCAGGAATATTGCTCATCTATAAATGATGAAGATTGATCATTTAAAAAAATCAATAATTTATTATGTAAATAACCAGTATTTTCAAGGGAAGTACACATTATTTTTATAATGGCTTATCAATCTTGGCCTTCTAAAAGTATTACATTTTTAATTATACGGATTAGCATAAATCCTAAAGATGTATTTATTATTCGAATGGTATATTAATAAAATGATATTCTCTTACAGGTGAATTAGACCAGGAAACTATTCAAACCATGTCTTTGCCTCGATGCGGCGTCAAAGATAAAATTGGAAACGGTTTAAATTCCAGATCGAAGCGTTATGCGTTACAAGGTATTTTCTATAACAATCTACTTATTGTCAATTTACAAAGGTACGTCAATCATGCAATTAATACCAATTTATATGTAGGTTCACGGTGGCGTGTCAAAGATTTAACGTATAAAATTTCAAAATACCCCCGCAATTCAAGACTTACAAGGGAAGACGTTGATGAAGAAGTTAAAAGAGCGTTTGCAGTCTGGACATGGACATACAGATCTTACATTCACCCAACAAAAGGCTGGCTCAGTTCATATTGAAATTAGGTATTTTGATTTAATTTTTCAACATTGTTTTCGTTTTTCCATACACAAAATTATATTTATATTGTATTAATTTTATCAAAAAGGTTCGAGAAAGGCGAACATGGAGATGGAGATCCATTTGACGGACGTGGTGGTACCTTAGCCCATGCTTATTTCCCTGTATACGGAGGCGATGCCCATTTTGATGATGCTGAAGAATGGACTGTCAAATCTTACCGTGGATCAAGCCTTTTCCAAGTAGCTGCTCATGAATTTGGTCATTCATTAGGTCTCAGCCATAGTGATGTTAAATCAGCGTTGATGGCTCCCTTTTACAGAGGCTATGATCCACAATTTACATTAGACAGTGATGATATCATAGGGATTCAGGTATTTCTAGAATACAAAAAAAATCATTTATTAACGTGTCATTGCATTACTAATTCAATATTAAATATTTTTTTAGAAATTATATGGCAGAAAGAGTGCAATTGACTATCCTAAACCTAGTATTCCACAATCACCCGACTTCGAAGATGAAAGACTTTGCGCCGATACTAAAATCGACACAATATTTAATGGAGTCGATGGAGAAACATATGTATTCAAAGGTCTTTATTTTATTTCGATTGCAATTATTATTATTGTAGTATTGCATAGTTTTGTAATTTTCATTAACCTTTGTTTATAATCTTTTATAGGACTATACTACTACAAATTAACCGAACACGGAATCGAGAAAAACTATCCTCAACTTATCTCAAGAGCATGGATTGGTCTTCCTGGTAATATCAATGCGGCTTTCACATACAAAAATGGAAAAACCTACTTCTTCAAAGGTTCGAAATATTGGAGATACCAAGGCAAAGTTATGGACGGAGATTATCCAAAAGAAATAAGCGATGGTAAATATTTAAAAAAATATATAGATTGTTTTGAATATGAACAGGGTTATAAAATATATTAAAACTTCCGAAATATATCTTTCCTGTGTACTCAACTATAAATATATTAATTCTAAAAGCAATTAAATATGATTTAAATGAATTTTAATTTTAAAAATCACACAGATATTTTTTTTTAACTGTAAAATCTTCATTATGAATTGTATTTTAGGTTTTAGTGGAATCCCAGATAATTTGGATGCTGCTCTTGTGTGGTCTGGAAATGGAAAAATATACTTCTACAAAGGTGCCAAGTTCTGGAGGTTCGATCCCTCGGCAAGGCCTCCAGTGAAAAATACTTATCCTAAACCATTATCTAATTGGGAAGGTGTACCAAACAATTTGGATGCTGCATTCCAATATACAAATGGTTACACATACTTTTTCAAGGAGGGGACTTATTATAGATTTAATGATAAAACATTCAGCGTAAGTGGTTTTATATGCTATAAAATAAAAATATTTGAATGCCATTTTTTATATACCGAATATTCTGAGAATCATATTTTCATATTCAAATAATTTATTGTTTTTAGATTGACGTCGCAGACCCTGCATTCCCTAGATCAACAGGCTATTGGTGGCTCGGTTGTAAATCAGCCCCTAAGGGTACTGTTGCAGGTAAGAGTAGCCAAGAAGTTCAACCTTTAGATGAAGACACAGATACCTCTGGCAGAGTTTTTGATGCAGGTAAGGTTGTTTGAGATGTTTTAAGCGAGTAAAACAAAGAAATTGTCCAATAATGTGTTTCTATAATTATGGATAAACACATATTTCTGTTTTTTTTTTTCTTGTGTTTTTTATGTTTTTTTTTCTTTTTGCTTCACTTCCATCATTTTTTAATTTCTTTTTCTTAGAAGACTCAACTGGGAACCTGATATCAAGATGCAAATTGCGACATTGAATCTCTATATTTTTTTTTCTACTTTTATAAATAATATTTTTAAAATAACAATCATAATTAAATAAGTCATTGTACAGTTAAAAGACAAACCAATAAACTTTTATATCACTTTATATAAATATAAGTTTACTAAACAGCTATTCATTTTAATAATTCAGCTTCATAAAAATAAATTACATAATATTAACTCTAATTTTATTTTGAATTTTAAAAAACACACACAGAATGATTCGTGACACATTAAGTTGTATATATTATACGTATGTATATATTTTATTTGATGAAAAAATATCATACAACTTTGTGTATTTAAATGAATGCCCCATTATGTCTGAGTTTTTTAAATTCCGCCATTACTATATTGTTTAAATATATCTTCTTAACGACAAATAAGCATTTATCTCATTATTATAAATAAAATCTCCAAATTATAGATTAATATATGATTACATGACATATCATATTATTTTAACTATTAATATGTTCCTTGTATGCATTTGACTTTAAATTTAATATTACAATCTCAATCTTTTGGGTATTTTAGTCCAAAATTATAATATTTAATACAAAGCCAAAATAGATCTTAAGAATGAATAACATTCTGAATATATTTATTCAATGAATTAAAAAATAATAATTTTAATTTTTTTTTTTTTGTGTATAATTTCATCTTTATTTTTTTTTTTTGGTTTTTTTCATTTTTTTTTTCTATCCATTGTATTAGAAACAATTATACTAACATTATTTTATTACGATCTCAGATAAATTTCTGAGATAAAATGATCGTGTGTATTGGGATAATCCAACTGGTAACTTTTTCTCTGGAATCAAGAATATTTCTTCTTATCCAATAATTTCTAACTTTAAATTGGTTCTGTCTCAAACAACCTCTGCTGCTCGTGAAAAGATTCTGATTTATAATGAATACTACAAATTATAAAAAAATTATATATCTTTCATATGTATTATTGATTAATTCAAACGTATAAGTCTGAATCTTTTTTCTATATTCAAAAATTTTAATATTTCACAGCATGATAATTTTTTTATAATTCAATATTCAACATAAATCACTTGTAAATATATTAAATTTCTTCTTATCACATTTCTGTACCTCATTATTGCACTACTTGTATATTCCATTATTTTATTCTAAGTTTTTTCCAAACGATATTTAACTACATACAATAGTATACTTTTAAGGTGCAGAATTAATGTTGATTTTTTCTTGATTTATTTTTTAATTACTAAGTGATTTTTTGATTTGCAAGTACAAAAATTTCTTTTAATTTTACAATATCAAATTCAAAATAAAAATTTTAATATTGTGAATTATCGATTCCATTTTGGAAAAATAAAATGCCAAATTAAGTCGATACCTGCTAAAGATCTCTTTATTATTTACGTGTTATTAAGAAAGTTTGCTTATGTGTTTCAATAAAAACACAATTTTTAATTGGGATTTTTCAAGGAATTTTTGTTTTGATGTATATTTCAATTTTTTTTAAATGTACACTTTGTGCATAATAGTTTTAATTAAATTATTCACAAAGTATTTATCACATTTATGTTGGTGATTATGAAAATGGCATGAAACTCTGATACCAAGATCTGATAAAAAATAATTTAATTAAATTTAAAACATCAGTTGAAAAACGAATATAAAAGATTATGCCAAAAGAATTAAAAAATATTTTGTAATAAAAGTTTGAATATTTGTGTATTTTCATAATCAATGGCATATTAATTTTAATATTTTTTAATGCTTATCAATGTAAATATTCACATTTTTATACAATAAAATTTCAAGCATTACGAAGTAAACCATAGCACATTCCTGTTTCCATTTAATTTATTTTCTTTCATTACATTTTTTTAGATGCCAAATCCGCCCCTCGTTTTTGGTTTTCATCAAAACGATGAAACATGGTGGTTTAGGCAACTACATGTGCTGTATGTGTCGTTGTATGTCATTTTTTTATTTCATGTTATTGAATTATAGTTTGTTGCTTTTTTGCCTTTGCATGATTAACTTTGTATGTATTTATCGCAATGCACTAACACAGTAGAAAACATTGGCATATTAACATTTTTCATGCGCTCACAAATTTGATACCCCTTCAATGAAAGGAGAAAATACAAACAAATAAAATAGAATAAAAAAATTAAATAATACAATCCGTATTTGTTACAAAATATTATAAACATATCAATTTAATAAAATTGAATCACACCCAGGTTCTATGAAATACAGCATGTTCATTTGTAACTCATCGAACCATTCACATTCACTATGAAATATTTTAAAGCGTTATGGATTAAAGTTATGAAGCACAATCACCGTTAAATTGTTCACAGGATATACACGCATTAATAATGGTTATTTCAGATGGGTAAATTGTGTTCTAACTCGAAATTGGCTAAAATAGATACTGATTATGTTCCTGTATAGAAAACACATAATCTCCAACAATGAAAATTATTATAATTACATTTTTTTTAAATAATTTCAATCTTGTAGTCTATAACTTTTAGATGTCTTATTTTGGTTCATACAATTGAACAAAAATACTGTTATGCTTTTTTAAAATTATATTATTCCTTGTTAGCCTAGTTATATGTAATTCTTACCTAGAAATGTTCAATATTTGAATTAGTTTATAGTATTTAAATTTTTATTCTTGCATGAATTTTTACTGGAATAGCCATTTTTTTAGTATCTATCTTATAAAGATGCACTGAAGCATGTATGCAAGAATTGAGTAAAAAGAAACTTGATTTGATCATTTTTATTTATTTAAACAAACACAATAAACGTGTCTGATGAAGTACATATCACATTGCATGATATAAAAATGGATTATCATTTTACACTAAATGTTCTTCACCAGGCGGTTTTATCGTCACAAAATTTTTGTATTAAAAAATAAATTATTTATATCTCAAAATATTTTCTAATCAAATTGATCAAGTATCTTATAGTATAAACGCTTTGTGTATTTTAATCTTTTCTATCTGATTTGATCCCACTGCTAGACCGAATTTTAATTGATTTTGCCCTTTTTACAGTTGATTCAGATGACAAAGATGCAAGATTCGGAAACAATAGCTTAAGCAGTGTCAACCGATCATCATTACCAGCTCTAATATTTAGTGCTGTGTGTAGTGTATGGATGTCGATGCGTAAAAAAATTTACCATACATAAACATTCAATCCTGTGATTAACATAATAAAACAGTGATATTCCTAAAACAATTAAAAATCACAAGTACCTAAGTGATGACAAGATTAATCAGAATGTCAGCTAGTGAAATAAGTGCAATCTGGGGTATTGATGCTTTCGTTGGTCGTCGGGTCGTAGTTACCATTGTACACTTACCATCATATTTAAATTGACGCTGTTACTTGAATGCTATGAGTGTGTAGTTATCTGATGTATAAAAAATCTTTTCTAACTGATGGGCCTCCGGAAGATTTTTATGATTGAATTACCTCTGAATTGCCATATTTTATGACATATATATTGCTGAATTCTTGTTTTCAGTGTAGTGTGTAAGAATGCATAATTAGTTCAATTGATATTTTATGAACATATATTTTGAAGTCTTCTGACTGAAATTATATTCCATATGCATCGATAATATGGAAATAAAATTACCGTCATAGACTCTAGGTTTATATATGTAAATACAGTGGAAACCAGACGAAAAATGAGACTTGATGATGAATAGTATTTTTTACCAGTAGATGGGTGGGTCTAAGACTCATTTTTTTTAATGGTTTTTTACCCACTATTTATGAATGATCTCCACTGTACTTATTGCCATCTAAAAAATGTGTATTACATATTTATAGAAGATATTTTTGTGACTGACAGTGTTTTAAATGATATTTTTTATGAGTGTTTATAACAAGTCATGAATTATATTAAATAATTTTATATATTTAAATTTTTACAAAATTATTTTTATACAATTAAAGCCTTTTCTAACAACTGAAACAAATCCTTTTACTAAGTAATTCCTTTATCCTAAATCCAAAACAAAATTTCATATGAAAAATATCATCGTCATAGTGCAGCTACATGCATGCTACTGCAGAACTAGGACCTTTTCAATATCAATTCATAGAAAAGGGTTACATACATCTCATCCATATTATACATTCACCTCTTTGCTTGCTTGATATTGAAGATAGCATGACATAAACACTCATCCAGCGGGCCGCCGAGGTGTGCATATCGATAAGTGCTTTTTAAACAAGGGTTTTTATTAACATTCTTCTGAAGATAGTATAAACTTTTCAAGATGACCGTATTCATTTTGCTGAAAAGAGCTTTCTAGAGTAAATGAAATATACAAAATACTCAATTTGCCAAACAACTTTGCGAGAGTCTCGCTCGTATATAAATTCATCATAATGTTTATATCAATATATAAATACTTAAATGCTTTAAGCAATAATATTTGGTGTGCAAATTCAATCTATTGTAGATTTTATTGAGATAAAGTGTACTTGAATAAATAAAGATATTCTGTATTTAAAGTGGGTTATAAAGTACACTTTAATATATTGAATTTGCTTTTTAAAGTAAAGGATTATACATAAATATATTAACTTTTAATGCCATATCTATTATCAGACGTAGGTGATCTCCATTGGAGATTTCTAGAGAGTTGTTCGTATAATTTTCTGTTATTGTATTATCAAAAATTATTTTATATTAATATATTGTTTGTAGAAAAATATTCTTCTCATTAAAATCTGTTAAAACTCAAGAAATCAGGTATTTTAAATCTAAATCTATTACATCACATTGTAAAAGCTTTGTTTTCTTACTTTTAAATTGCAGTGTAGCATTTGCTTCATAAGATTTTCAGATAGCTTAAGTTTTATTGTATTTACAAGACTGATATAATGTTCAGTAATACAAATAAATCTTGCAAGTATATTAAAACTATCCAGTTAATGATCTTAAAATACTACATATAAAATATTCAATGGAATCCCAGTGCTTATCAAATGAAATCACAATACAAACCAAAATTATTAGTTAAAATATTTGTTATCTGTTTATATTAGAATCATTTTGACTTGGACTTGGTAATGATGGTGCTTAATTTTTATTAGATGAATGCATGGTATAATGCTATTTTTGAGAATATGTATTTAAAAGATTGTAATTAGTGGCACACCTTTAATTTTTTATAAAAACAATGAAATCATGAAAGAACTATTTAAATTATTTTTGTCTTATCTCTTATCACTTTGATTACATGTATCTTATCATAGAGTTTTCTTCTGTGATATGGAACAATGAGTTATCAGCAGTCGTATTAGAAGGACGTTAACTTGTATGGCAAACCTTTCATCGACTATGGTGTCAGATTTTATAATTGATTGTGATAACTATTGTAAACCGTAAAGTGTATATTAAAATTGTGTCCAGTTGATAAAAGTTCATCAAAATCTCCTTCAATTAAAGTGCCAATAATGTATATATTTGATAAGTGAAAATCCAATTTAAAAAGCCGAAAAACATTTAACGTAAGTATAGTATTGTAAGAAAACATCTTAACATATATTTTGTTATGAAAAACTTTAGAATTCAATCATGATCTTAATTTATAATGTCAAATGTATTCATCTAATTTCATATTTTTCTCAAATATATATTTGCGTTGTAACGTAGACTAATGTGATAGATAATAAAACTACAATTAATTGTATGATTCATAGCCATCCATCGCCGAATATTAATCGAAGATAAGATAGACAATTGCGAAACATGAAGTATAAACCTTAAACAAATAATGTATAGCAAGCTTTACTAAATATATAATTAAAAATGTGATTCATAAAAACGAAAGATTCAGTTGAAATGCGTTTGTGTAGTTCCTGCAGCCATATGCAGCATTATGTGCGGAATGTATAGAATCACCAAAAATAATAAATTCCCCTATTATGGATTTAATTTTTTGACCCTTTTTCCCATTCTGCAATCCATTTTTTCTATTATCTTTTTTTTGTCTTTGCAAGGCTTATTGCGCTTCAAAGATAACATACTATCAACGGAGTCAAAAATTTTAGGCGAATAATTAATTCGTCGAATAACAGCGATGGACTTAACTGATAAATCATCCCCCTCCCCCTTTATAAGGTGAATATAAAATACAACAAATTCTAGATAGTAATCAATATTTTATCTTCAATGTATATCATTTTTATTATATAATCGAAAACGATATTTCGATGATCATCTTTGGGAGCATAAAATTAAACTGGGTTGAATTTTGTCCGGGATGTTGAAGATGACGAAAGATTAAAATTAGGTATTGTTCTAAGAATAAAACGTTGAAATGCAAGTAGTCAGGTTTTTCGCCGAGGAACATTATATTTTTGCATTGCTTGCATATATTAGGTTATCCCGAAAGAAATCCATTATTTTTTTCTTGTTAACTTAAAACTTTATTTTTTTAATGTTTTTTGTGCAAGTCGATATAAAATATAATCGCCTTCATTACTAACAAGCAACTTCCACATCTTCTGCAAATATTCTATGGCTTTCTTATAAAAGCTAATCGAAATAACACCCCTCTCCGTTAATACACTTCTGGAGGCGGTGTTGTTAGGCCTGAAAGGCATCCTGGAAGATCTTCTCCCAGACGGCCTTTAGAGCTGATATAACATGAGCTTGGGTGATTTCAATCGTGTCCCGATGTTTCCTTTTCGGAACTCCTTTTAAGCAAGGAAACAAAAAAAAGTCTAGAGGAGCCAGGTCAGGGTTGTGGGGTGGCTGGGGAACTAATGAGATGCGAATCCCGGCCAGAAAATCGTTGACAACGAAGACGCTGTGGCTGATGCGTTATCGTGATGAAATTTCCGTGCGTCTTTGTGTTCAAATCTTCGTTTACAATGCGATAAACGATTGTTTTCGTCACGTTCAGAGTTTCTTCTATCCATTGAAGGCTCAATCGTCGTTCAGAGTTCAAACAATCACGCACATGCGTTGATTCAGGTATTTGATGGATGTTATGTTCGGGTATGTTCGTTATGTTCGGGTATGGCATCCGATCGCGAGCCGTTTATTCGCCATATCAGCGGTCCGAAAAGCGGACCGATTGAGCATACAAACCATATGGCCCCTTCGTTCTCTTTTAGGGCTTTTTGCGGCATTTTTTATGATCTGTACGGAAGCAATGTAGCGTCTAGAAACTTTCTATATATCTTTATAGAACAACAGTAACTGCCATCTTTATGTTAGGTCGGATACTTTTGTGACTATTTTTGTATATTATTTTAAACCATACATTATAATAGTATTTAATATATTGCATTTATAATAGTATTAGCTAAGCTTAAATAATAAATTGGGTTTCCGAGAGGAAGGCGTTTAGTTAGATATTGTACTTGCCACGGGGGCTTCATATCCTAGTTACGGCTTTGATGAACGCACCCTATAAGTATCAGAAGGTGTTAAATCTGCCCAATATGAGGAATTTTTTAGAATTTCATTGTTAAGATGCTTTTTTTCACAAGTAAGATTGGCTTTAAGTGGATGTATGTTATCGTGCTGTAAAGTAACTAATCTTCAATTGATAAAATCCGATCGTTTTTCTTGCTGTTATTGTTTGAGCGTATCTAATTGTCGACGATAAACTTATGCAGCTATTGTTTTATCCGGTTAAAGAAGTTCATATTGAATAACTCCAGTTATATTCTATCAAATATGTTACGAAAAACCTTCAGAAGTATCAATCTAGACGCTTGGATGTTGAAACGGAGACTTGTTTCTTAGAAAGTCGTCTTTTACATTATCATATACGATCTATTTTACGTTTCCAGTAAAAAATTGTGAGAAAAAAGATTACGTTCTTTGTGTTGACTACAATATCGCTCTGCTGGCTGATATTGGAGATTTCTGTCATGATTCTTCTATTGATTGATGAGGATCCGATTCAATTAAAAATCGCAGCATATCTTCATCAAAATTTAAGATTTAGGGGCATCTTGTAAGTTTCAGTCGAGCGATTCAAAGCGTCTAAACCGAAAATAATATACTTTTTGTTGTTAGGACATATCTTTAAATTTCAAACAAAATCATGCTTATTTTCGGAAGAACGATAATGATAATTACAACTTTTCAGAGCGGAAGCAATCAAGATATATGATACCCATACATATATATCTTTTACATTGTTTATGATAAGAAACACCAATCTTGCAATTTATCTGATTGCATGCATTCCTTAAGAACAATCTTAATCTTGTATTTATATAAATCGTTTTAAATAACCTCCAAAAATCACAAATATGTATAACTTTTCTATCATATTAATGCATTTTTTAATGACATGCAGGTCAAAATGATTCCATCGTTATCATCACATCATCTTCTATGCAGAAAAATATTAATTATTTCATTATTTGCATTGTGCATCAATGGATCAATATCTGCACCAGTTGATAATACAGACGCCATGGTAAGTGCATTTTGATTCATGTATTTTGTTTCAATATCTTTAACATCTTCATAATATTCTGGCTGATAAATATAATGAAATTACTTTATATATCAGGTGTATCTGTTAAAATTTGGTTATATAAGCCCATCTGCTAAAAGTTCTGGAAGTGGTGCTTTAGTCGACGAAGACACATCCACCAAAGCCATCAAAGAATTTCAAAGCTTTGCTGGACTTAATGTAAGCGGTGAGTATACAGTTTTACTTGATTTTTATGAAAATCTATTGCTATGCATTATAACATATTTCGATTCCGTTTATTCGTAGGAGAGCTAGATCCCGAAACTGTAGAAATGATGGCTCTACCTCGGTGTGGCGTAAAAGATGTTATCGATCCACCTACAGGTTCAAGATCGAAACGTCATGTCCTACAAGGTATACATTTAATTCTAACAATTCTTATAAATCAGACTTTATCATTGATCTAACTGATTTTTTACGTGTGTGCTCGATACAATCTATATAAGCATTGATTACTGCAAATTTTGGGAGACCCTGTTGAAATCGGCGTTTGAAATAGCGTTTTGGTGTTTTATATAAAATTGTTCTTATTTGTCGAATATTGACGATATGGTTACGATCGATATTGCGATATTACGATATTGAAGATTTTTACCTTATCCACAAATTTGAGTCCAAAATTCTCAATCCAGGGCTTAACCCAAGCTACGACCCAAGCAATATAAGCCAACATGGTGCATCCGCTAAACGTCTCGCATAACAAATTGCGTACATAAACAATACTTGTATTAATTTAATAACGTTCACAAAGATGCACACCATAAATCCCCAAAGTTTCATTGCAATCGGATGAATAATATGATAACGTATAAAATATGAACAAACAAACATTGATTTTTATATATAAGATAAGCGATATTTAGGATGGATTGCAGTCATAAAAAAATATCATAACTATGCTTTTAAGATACTGATATTCGACATCTAATTATTTTTGATACGCAGGTTCTAGATGGAATGTCAAAAATTTGTCATACAGCATAACAAAATATCCACACAATTCCAGGATGACAAAGGAAGAAGTGGACGATGAACTGAGAAGAGCATTTGAAGTTTGGTCGCTGCATACTGATCTCGTTTTCACACAAGTTCACAGCGGTAAAGTTCATATTGAAATCAGGTAATGTGGGCATTTTTATTTCTTGCTTATACTTTTGAATATTTTATTCGTTTCGTATTCAAATATAATTTCAAGAAGTCGATCACATGTTAAAAAAAGCATATCAAACTAATCGATCCTGTATTATTTCATTGATCAGCTTTGAAAAGGGCGAACATGGTGATGGTGATCCATTCGACGGTCGTGGTGGAACATTAGCACATGCATACTTCCCCGTGAGTATTGTTTTTGATCAAGTATTATATTAGGATGAACTAAAAATAATGTCGCATATACCATACAAAAAACAACTGGATATATATTTTTAAATGTATCCAAGAAACAATTCAATAATCCAATTTGAATATTTAAAAAAGTGTTGGATTAAGATTTTCACGTGTGATTGTAATACAAATGCCTCACCGAGGATAATTATTAAACTGCTATCTTGAATATTATTTTTTAAATATTTTACACAGATCAGAACCAATTTAATGAGTTAATTTGAAGATCCTTGATCTTTGATATTTGATATTGAAAAATCTCCGTATGAAAATGTTTAAATCGCCATTCAGTTTGTAGAACATTAGCTGCATCCTTACTGTTTACATAACAAACCTGCTTTATTACCATAATAGCATTATTTACAAAGTAAATTAATTAATTGGTACATGCATTATGGAATGTGAACATGTTACTGAAATTACATCTTCTGCTCTTTCGTAAGAAGAATATGTTTGATTAACCCACTTTACATAACTGTGTTGATACACAGTTGCAAAACTCTGAAGAATAAAGATTAATGCCGAAGTACATATTGAATCACATCTACTCGGTGGGATATGAATATGTTGACAATTATTATGAATACCTATTTACCAACATAGATTAAACTGTAAAGCGGGGAAGTTCCTTTTCAATAACACAACATACAATGGGCTCGCACATTTTCATTAGGACGTATATATACGTCCCGCCCACCTGGAATTTATAAAAAAAATCAATGAAAAATATATTTTTTTATTTATTTATATACAAAAAACAATATAGGGAAGTCAAAAAATACAAAACAATAAACAAAAGCACATAATTCGTTAAACAACAACAAAAGAAGTCCTACTTGCTTTAGGACTCGACATATATTTCGAGGACGTATATATACGTCATAACCAATTTCGATGCAGTTTACGTTGGACGTATATATACGTCATGCCCACTTAACGGGTTAAGCTTGAGTTTTAGATCACTAACTTTAATCTAATTACAAAGCCGTACCAAATAAAATATAAAATACTACCATTCATATGTGATCTCAAACGTTTATTTATTAGTTATTGATTTCTTTTAATAAAAAAACCTAATTTTATTAATGTTCAATAATATTACATGCAACCCTCGTTAATTACGATGGATACGTTCTGGAGAAGGTCGCGATTAACGAGGGAATATTAATCATTCACTTGATTCCGCATTACAAAAAACGTGTACGTTAATTACGTATTTTTTTTCTATGAATCAAATATTCCGTTACTGCATTTATTCGCTCGTAATTTTCATAGTTTTCTTCTAACAATTCCATGCACTGATTGTGAAGAAAAAAGGAATTTTCAATCATTTTGACAATTATCTTTCGCAAGGAATCAACTTGCGACGTAATTTTCTTTTGATCTAGTATGGCACTCCAATTCCAGCATATTTTCATTAGCTAAGGGTTCGTCATGTAATTTTAACAAAACATGTACATCAACACCTTCAATACCCCAGAAAATGACTAATATACCTAAAAATAATAACGTTTTTATTATTTTTTTGCCTTCTACTTCCTTCCGATATACTTATTTCTCCTTTTTTACTATTCTAACAATCAGCTAAATATTAAACTGTGTTTGTGTAATATATAAAAAAAAGTGCTACTAATGCTACGTATAGACATAGTATAGGCTCGCACGGCGCATGCGCGTAACATGTCTATATACGTGTATGTGGGCGACGGAAAGAACGATTATCCTTCTCTTTCCGACCGACTGTTGCTTGGGGTTTCACTTTTCGTCTCATTCATCCCAATTTACCCTATTGCGTCTATATAAGTTTCACTTTTTGTTTCACATAATTTAAATTATTCCATATCTTAAAGTCATTCGGAGGTGATGCACATTTCGATGATGCTGAAGAATGGACTGCCAAATCTTATCGTGGAACCAGTCTCTTCCAGACGGCAGCTCACGAATTTGGCCATTCTTTAGGTCTTGGCCACAGTGAAGTGAATACAGCATTGATGGCTCCCTTCTACAGAGGATACGATCCAACATTTACATTGGACATCGATGATATCGCTGGAATACAAGTGAGTATTTAATTTAATATATTTCGTCACAAAATACACGGGATTTACATTTGTAACATAATATGATGAGAAAAGCTCAAAATTCCTGATGAAGTAACGTACGTCAGTTGGAATAGGAATCAACTCAATATGGGGCTCCCGCTTCTGCTCACCCAAATGACGTCCACGTGCTCAAACCGTTAGCTTCAGGCACAATGAAACGGTAGTGACAAAGATATAAGACGTTAATAAATCTTGGAGCACCCTGGAGATGAAATCGTCTGTTCTTGATAATCGCAAATTTAACCTACTTTTACTTGCAAGAAAAACCAAAATAATATAATAGAGACGCCACGTCCATTGACAAGCTGTCAACGGCAATCTCACACAGCTTTAAATGTGAATTTAATCTTGGTACAAATTTATTATTTCTTTATGGCTTTAAATTATATTACATTATGTATTTAACGTATATCTGTTAATCGAAGGATGGCTACAAGTCGAAATGATTTTCAATATCCACTTTGATTCTATTATAAATGTTCATGTTCAAATCCAATATTAGAGGTAGTAAAAATGAATGTCGTTTCTATTGTTGACCGTTTTCGAGGGTTAGTTGTGCTTCGGCTGTTACTTTTTCACGTCGTGTTTTATGCTCTTTCGATGACCATACTTGTCAAGAATAAATTGTGGTTTGTTAAATTCAAATTTAACAACCCATTTTACAATGAATCAATTTTCGCCGAACGAAGAATTTTTCCGTTATTCAATGCTTTATCAGTTTATCAAGAAAAAACTGCAGTGGTTGCCACTAAAAATATTTGTGGCATACTGGGCGATATTTTAGATGTTCGCAAGTGTCAAAGATGGTTTAAAAAATTTCGATCTGGAAATTTTGATCTGAAGAATAGCCCTGGAAGTGAAAGACCATGTAAGGTGGCTCCCGCCATACTGACTGCTGAAATCGAAAGTGATCCTACGGCTTCTATCGAAAAAATTGAGGACAAACTTGGATGCTCATGGTCGAGTGTAAAAAACATTTTAAAAAAATCGGGAAGACGTGGAGAAAAGGAAGATGGGTACCGCAGGCGCTACGCGAAGAGAATCTGGGCGAACGCATACACGCATGCGAAGATTTATTGAATAAGGAATCCGAAACACTGTTTTTAAATGATTTAATAACTGGAGATGAGAAATGGGTGCTGTACTTTAACCACGGATGCAAAAATCAATGGCTATCGAAGGGGCAGGTAGCAAAACCAACCCCGAAGCCTGGATTCACGACAAAAAAGGTTCTTTTGTCTGTTTGGTGGGACAGCAAGGGAATTATTAATTTCGAAACTCTTAAACCCGGCAAACAATAAATGCAAAAGTTTATTGTGAGAAATTAGACCGTTTAACGGCAGAAATTAAAAAAAAACGACCCTCTCTCGTGAATCGAAGACAAGTGTTTTTACAGCATGACAAAACTCGCCCCCATACTGCAAAAATAACGCAGGAAAAAATTGACACCCTTGGATGGAAGGTAATTTGACATCCTCCGTATTCACCAGACATCGCTCCTTCGGATTATCATCTCTTTAGGTCCATGCAGCACTATTTGGACGGTAAAAATTATAAAACATACGATGATATAAAAAAAAGGGTTAAAAGATTATTTCGATTCAAAGCCGATGATGTTTTATGAAAGAGGCAACAAAATGTACCAGATAGGTAGAGGAGGGTTTTCTAGTGATGGAAATTATATTATGTAAAATATTATTCAAAATAAAAAAAATATGAGAATTTAAATCTTTCATTTAAAAAACGACATTCATTTATAATACCTCTAATATGAGTGGCTGATTTTGAACAAACTTGATTTACATCTATTTTTTTCTATTTTCGAATAGATCTTCTTCTATTTAAACATTCTTATTCAAATAATCCTATCATAATTTAAAGACGTCTGCAATTGAAAACCACCACATAAAATTTTCTTATGATCGTTAATGGATTTAGAAGTAGCCTTCACAGAAACGCAACGGATCTACTTGTGATTCAATTAGGCTTTAATCAAATAATTTTGCATTTTTTAGAAACTATACGGGAAAAAGACTGTCTACAAACCGTCTGTGACGATACCACCACCGAAACAAGGAAATGATATAATATGTTCCAATCCAAAAATCGATGCAATATTTAACTCTGCCGAAGGAGAAACGTATGCTTTCAAAGGTTTTGATTAAAGCATTTTATGATTTTATGCTCTGAATCTATCATGTTCATATTATTTACATTTCATTTCAAAATGTATAGGTGAATATTACTACAAAATAACCGAGAAAGGGATCGATATAGGATATCCCCGTCTAATCTCAAGTACATGGATCGGCCTTCCTGGAGATATTGACACGGCATTCACGCACAAAAATGGCAAGACTTACTTCTATAAAGGAAATTTGTATTGGAAATATCATGGCAAAGTAATGGATGGCAATTATCCAAAACGAATTAGCGATGGTATGATAGACTCTTATTTATACATGCGCATTTTTATGCCAATATTTGATCTAATGCAATTTGTAATTTTTACAGGTTTTAATGGGATCCCAGATAATTTGGATGCTTCCCTTGTATGGCCGGGCAGTGGGAAAATCTTCTTCTTTAAGGGTGCCGAATTTTGGAAATTCGACCCAGCGTTGAAGCCTCCGGTGAAATCTACTTACCCAAAACCATTAGCCAACTGGAAAGGATTACCGAGCAATCTGGATGCTGCTTTTCAATACACTAACGGAGGAATTTTCTTTTTCAAAGGAGAAGTCTACTATAGATTTAATGAACATACCCACAGTGTAAGTTTGTGATAAATTATTATTGTTTATTGAGTTTTCGTGAATTTTAAATTACATCGTTCTGTTTATAGGTTGACGACGAAACCCCACCGTTTCCAAGACCAATAGGCTATTGGTGGTTAGGATGCGATACGCCTCCAGAAATTCCTATTGCTGGTAATATATCAAGCTTTTATTGTATGATTTTTTTTTCTTAATCTGGTGAAATATTGATAAGTTTGTATCTTTACGAATCGTCAATCAATCGAACCAAACAATACATACATGAAAATGTCAATAAACCCATTTAATCGCCAATTTCCTATCTGTAAGATTGGCGTGTTATTATTTTTTAGAAATAGTGACATGGAGTCATGGAACGTATTTTTATTTCGGTTTTGGTTCTGGTTACGTTCCTATCATTTGTATCGGTTACGGTTGTAAAAAATGATGTTATAAATAGTTTTTGATTACAACTATCAATATCATCATCGTCATACAGAATGAGGCAGGGAAACTTCACTATTTGAAATACGCGCCCTGAAACGACAATTATTTCGAGAAAGATAGAGTGATGCTCATTTAAAATAACGGGATCTAAAGTTTAATGACATATACGTTTAGTAATGATCATGCATCCTGCATAACAAGCAAAAATCGCCAACCGCAAAAATATGGCATATTATGTACATAGCATCAATACTTTCTAATAACAACAAAAATCTTCTGCTAAAAGTCTGATGATGAAAGAATTGTGATTTCCCAGTAGACTTGAATTCAAATCTAATTATAGGTAATGCGATTGGCGACCACATTTTATAGCTGATATAAACCCTTTAGCTTTCAACGCCTCATTCTTCATGTTTTTACAGCAATCTAATTTCATCGATTTATACACTTTTTTATTTTTTACAGTCGACCAAGGCGAGTCAAATACAACAAATCGTCCTGAAACCCGTCCGGAAATTGCCCCAAATTCCAACAGAAATTCTGGTCACATCCTTCAATCATCGTTGTTGACTAGGTTATTGATCATCCTATTAAGTATGTGGCATTTATCAAACTACAAAAGTGCGTGAAAACCCTGAAAATGCATTAAATAAACAAACAAAAAAGTGAAATTAAAAACAAATTGTCAATCAAAAGTGAACCGAGTGTGATGTGAATTCATAGAAAACCAACAATTATATTAATAAAATTAAGCAACTAGTCTTTTAAGTAGATTACGTATAAAAACCAGCACAATTTTCCGATAGACCTGATTTAAGCAAGTATATTAAGCGCAGATTTTTTTGAGTGCATTGTAAAAATTATTGAATCATGCTATATTAACAAGTTTGCTAAATGAAGATTAAATGCTATGAATTTGATTGAAATGATACTTTTAAATGGAAATGAAGAAAAACCATTAACCATTATAATTCGGACGTCAAAATTTCCCAAAAGCTTGGGAGAAGCCATGAAAATCCGATCTCCGATGTCCTTCATTGCCTTATAAAAGTGTACGATGTTAGACATTTTTGAGACTGATGATGAGTTTAAAATGATATTTGATTGCGTGTTCGTTTTTAACTAGTCATTAATTATATTTAATTATTTTGTATTTTTGAGACATGTCCATTGTATTTTAACGTCATTAAAGTTTTTTTTAATGGATTATTTGACTTTTTTTAAAATGAAACACACCCCTATAATTCCTGATGAATTTCATTCGAAATATTGATAATATATCCACGATCACTGTGATATTTTTGCCCAATATATATCACTAACAATAAAAGAACATTTGAGATTTCTCTACGATATCGCAATTCTTTGACAAGCCAACGTATTAAAACCAAATTTATAATATAGTTTATTTTATAATTTTTGGTAAAATTGTACTTTATCGTCAACTGCAAATGCATTCATATGATATTATTCGAGACACCAACTGTAAATTATCCCACTTTTTAGCTTATTTGCTTTAAACAAATTATAATGCTTTCGTTCCTTCAGCAAAACCTTATAGAAAGCCTTGGAAAATGATGAATATGTATACAAACGTCGTATGAAATTTGAATTCTTTTGCATAAAAAAGGGATATTTCAAGTAGACTGATATTAAATATTAAATTTTTGGGACTAATGTCTTTCGTTATATAGCATCGGATCGTTCGATGAAAAGTTTCATATTCAATTTTCAAAGGTTATATTGTGCAATTGGACTTGGCACAATATATTGCGCAAACGGGCTTCCTTCATTTTCGCGTGGGTGAAAGCTCTTACCTCCCCACGACAAACAAACGAACTAACCTCGCAGGGCTATCGAGTTCGATACGCTTTCAGCCGATCGCCGTTTTACCCCCGCGATGATTTTCCCTTCGAATGAAAATTCGTCTTTTATAACTCGAACATATTGCGGCGTATTTGCATATTTACGCTCGATTCGCATTATTGTTATATTGATATTTTATGTTTGAAAACTTTTTAAGCGTGAAAATTATACAGGCGCTTTTAAATTGTGATGAACGTCACGAAAATTGAAACTCCATGCGGCAGTCCAGATGAAAGAGAGGGAGGATTTTTTATATTCTGCATCTCATCGCACACATGATAGAGATGCTACATGCATGCATCGCGCCGACTTTATTGTGTGTGTATTAATGTAGGTGATATAAAGCGATCGCTAGACCGGTAGCTCGCCTATTTTATTATATATTACACAATCACGCATTATTTTAGTTGAAATTTTTCGTTAAGAAATGGGGAAAAAAGCAATGTTTAAAATCAAGTTTTTCCATGATCCAAGAAGATTCACTTGTAGTGCTTGATATTTTTGGATAGATTATGTTATTAAGCTGTGCCTGTGATAGTTTTGGTTGTGTTTTTGATTTATTTTTATGATCGTTGGTGAATGTGATTATTCGAAGTCGAAATAAAGGGGGGGTGTCAGTCCGGCCGTCCGTCGGCGTCGGGTAGGCGCGTTTCCGGGGAAACGGTGGGGAAAAGCGAGCCGCAGGGTGGGCCGTTAAGGCCAGGTTTGGGCGGTGTGGCGGCGGGGCGGTGTTACATAACGGCCGCGGCTGAGCGGGGAGCGGGAGCGGCATGAGCGGCGGGGCCGGGCGCCGCGGCTGAGCGGGGCGGGCGGGGCTGGCGGCAGCATGCGCGCGGCCCGCCATGCGCGCCCCCCGGCTGCTGCTGGCCGCGCTCGCGCTCGCGCTCGCCCTCGCGCTCGCCTTCGCGCCCGCGCAGGCCGAGCCCGCCGCGGCCGCGCTCGCCCACCTCAACCCTTGGCTGAGCGCGTGCGACCTCGAGGGCGCGAGCGCGGGCGCGGGCGCGGGCGCGGGAGCGGGCGCGGGCGGGGGCGCGAGCGCGAGCGGGACCGGGAGCGGGAGCGGGACCGGGGGGACGGCTCGGGATCGGGAGCCGGAGCCGCAGTCGGAGCGCGAGACGGAGCCGCAGTCCGAGGCGGAGCGCCGCGCTCGGTTCCTGTGCGCGGGGGGCGCGAGCGCGATGCGAGGCGCGCGCCTCTCGCACTGCCACGAGCGCGCGCTGCTGCCCGCCCTGGACGCGGCCGCGAGGGACCGCGCGCTCGGGGGCGGCGAGCCCTGTGCGCGCACCCTCTCCGACCTGCTGCGGCTCGACGAGCTGGCCGCCGTGGCCGCCCGGGACCTTCGACACATTCTGATGCGCTACGACTGCGGTCAGACCTTCTCCGTCATCCACACCTGCGCCAACTGCCAGGTCAGTTACATAACCTCGTCGGACTCCACGTCCTCCTCCGTTTGCTCGTAGTTCATCATTTCGCGAAATCCATCATTTGTGTCCCTAGAAATGTTGCATTGCGAACCGGCAACATATGCCGAAGGCTCCGAATTGTGTATCATTGAAGCGCGACGGAATCGCCAACTTAACAGTTCAAGGGCGCAATTTTGATAAAATATGTCGCACCATTTAATTCAAACCAAAAAACCGACGATGCATCCAACGAATATAATACTTCGATACTGCACCGAATGTGTTCATAATAATCGAATCGCTCCGGCGATAGTTACCATAAGAATTTGTATTCCTTCAGCGCTGAAAATTAATTTTACATCCTTACAGGCAATCATTCATAGACAATTCGGCTTACAATCTTAAAACATTCATACTGTACATTTATCGTCCATATCTGAAGACATTGCTCCAAATTCATCTCCAAAATCAACCGTTATTATGCTTTTCCGCCCTGATTTCAAACGAGTGTCGAACCTAATCTGTCTTTTTAAATTTGAATTCATCGAACACACCGCGCCACATTCCATGCAAGCACACGACGAGGTTAGAATTTATTTCAAATTGATTTTTATTTAAACGATCTTCTTCGATTTACCTTCTCCATTCGCAACAGGGCTCGATCTACCAACGCAATTTTATGCGTTATCGCCGTTTTTCAATTGTGATCGAATTTATAGTGCCATTTTCAAGTTGCGGCTCCGAAAGCCAAGTCTCAGATGAGAATTGGAAGGTGTGATGTAACGTCGTTTGGGATATGTCGGGGCCGTAAAAGTGAATTCGGGCGCGTATCGGGAAAAGTGGCATTCGTCCAAGGAAAGTCTCGCGCGGACGAGAACGATAATGGTCATCGGCACCGCACTCGCTTTTCCAATAACGTCCTTTATTGCTCATGTTTTATTTCTTTGTAAACGTTGACACGGTGTCACATATTGTCTCGTCCCTTGTTATGCGGCCCAAATTGACTTAATTGTAATTTAAGTGGCGTCGCCACCTATGCGACGCCGCCGAAATGTCTATGCACTCGCTACAAAATTCATATGTTCGAAAGTAAAACGATCGGATTGTCTCGATTTGCAAACGAGTCGATCATTTTGTGTTGTAAAATTGATTGAATTGGTTTTATCGTCCGTTTTTGACATCGGTCTCGCACAGATAACGCACGCAAGCGTTCCATCGTTGCGATAATCCTCGGATAATATTTTTATTTTCGTCATGCCGTAGCTCTTGTGTTGTGATAATAATGTGACTTATCGACTTTGTATCCGAAAATCGTTCGAGTGGTCACATAGAAAATTTTTAATTGGGACCTTAGACGATGCTTTAAACCATATCCATACATTTAAATCCATATCGATGTCATACGATGACGACAAAGATTAAAATTTATTTATTTCATATTTAGAACATAATATTCGATCAAATTTACTATCGAAACGATATTGATAAAGTGCAATTTAAATTTGAAATCAATGTAAAAACATTTACAAACTGTATTTATAATATGCACACAACTCGTTGTAATTTCAGAGCTGATGTTCTTAATGAATTCCGATAGAACGTTGTACAAATCCATACATCCTATAACTTAAAAACTTGATTAGTATAATTTTTTATTATACGAGCTTTAAAGCCTCAATTCGATCGGTCTTCATATTGGATTCCCTGGAATAATTGAATCTGCGGGCGTTCATAATCGCACCTTTTAAAAATAAGGAGCCCCCATTAAAAGGCTTTAATTGGCATCGCGGGGGAGTAAGGTTATGTGGGAATTAACGGTGTCCTGCGGCGGGGGTGTCGATAAAAGGGCGGTCAGTGCAAGGTGTCGACAAATATTTGGATGAATGGTCGGCTGAAAAGCCTCAAATGACATAAAAGTCGTCTGACACATTCGACCTAAATACGGCTCATAATCAGATGTTTCGATAATACCGGGCCATGAGGGCGGAGGGTGTGTAGGGGCGGAAGGGTGGCGGGGCGGAGGGCCCCCGTCGGGGGATGAGGCGCCGGCGACGGCAACGCCGCACTGGCCGCACTGCGCACGCTCTCCGCACACCGTCTTCAAACATACCGACGTGTCTTTCCCACCCAATCTATACCTCCCTAATTATATGCATTCCACCCTTCATTCAATGCAACATACACCTTTCGCCTCCTTTTTCATCCCGCACTAAATGTCAACCTTTTCAATGTCAGCCCGTCGGACGCCCTGCGGATGAATCCTCATCGTGCGACGTTCGGATCTATCCGCGCGTCCGTACGCTGTCGGTCATTCCATTCATGTCTGGAATTCGTTCACTGAAAAAACGTCATCCACGACACAAACGATGAACACACTTTCACTTTAATAAATATACTGTACATTAACGATTCGATCCAAAACAAGATGACAAAATTAAAAAATTCTATACATATTTATAAGACAAATAACGAATATTTGACGGCATATATCTATTTTCTTGCCTCCTAAAAAAAAAATCATATTTCCCTTCAGTGTTAATATTTGCGCAAATGATCAATTGCATTTTTAACACTAAGTGTGCCGAAATTTCATATACGCCATACAGAAAAAATGTCTTTTATTACTTGTATCCGATTGTTGGAAAAATTCGCCGAAAGTCCTCAGAAAACTCTGTTTGCTAATATTGTAGTAAAAATTATATGGAGACATTTTGTCCATCTCTTTATAAACCAAAGCTGAATAAATTTACATCTAGTTATTAAGGAAAATTACACATCAATATTTACATTCGTGTCGAGCTTATTACTATTTTGAGTGTCTTTTTATTTTATACATCTGAAATTTGTCGATTTTCAAACTTTATGTTTCGTTGTGTTTTTTCATTGAATTTTAAAATTTATATGGAAGTTTTTCTGCTTATAAAAAAGCAGATTCCAATATACATGAAATAGCTAAATCATTCATTGCAATCCTTGTTTAATATGTGGATACCTTTTTTGTGGAGCGATTAATCTTCGGCCTCAAAATAGGCTTCAGTTTCGGCAATCACTTCTTCATCGGAGCCAAATCTCTTTCCCTGGAGCATTCTTTTTAGTCTGCAAACAGGTAGTAGTCACTGGGAACCGGATCCGGTGAATACGGTGGATAGGGAAGCAATTCAATGTGAAAATCGTGCAATTTTGAACCATTGTTGCGATCGACTTGTGATACGGTGCATTGTCTCGTTGAAAGAGCATTTTTTTCTTCTTTATTTGGGATCGTTTTTTTGGCAATTTCAACAAACGCTATTGATAGTTCTTCCTTTTTAACGCCAATCGATGAATGAAATACAGTGCGCATCCCAAAATACTATGGCCAAAATAATCCTACGAACTTATTGAGTCTTTAGATCAAATTTGATCAGCAAAAGGATTAATAATAAATCAAAGTGTTATTATTCCGCTTATTATATGATATATATACGCTCCAGCATCTTCCGTTTGTGTCTAAAATTAATCGAAATTTTGAATATTTCATGAATATTATTGATAATTTTGAATTAAATTCGGACGGAATTTTGTACGATATTAAAAATCTATTAAAAATGTGCTTCTCTCATAAATTCTACTGGAATAATTATATGTATAAATATGTAAAATGTCTATATATATATTTTATAAGGAATATTTTCTATAAATTTGTGTTTAAAATTTCCCTTACCGTGATAAAAAATACCCGCATGCTACTATGATGTGTATTTGGTACACCGTGTGAAATTTTGATATTTTTTAACACCGTATCTATTATATTTCATATAGATATTCCCGTTATAAGGTTCGATGTGTAGTAAATACATCATGGTGAAGGATATGTTAAAAACATCGAATTGTTTTTAAATGCGATTTGATTTAAATTCTTCTTAAAACGAATTCTGTAATGCGCCTGAATCATAGTTGTATTCATTTTATACATGCTAGCATGATGAAAAATAACTGTTGCGTGTTAAAGTTAATAGTTTTAACCTTTAAATTACCCCGCAGTTTCTGCGGAAACTTTAACAGGAAATGGACTAAAAGCATCTATTCGCGTTTACTTCCCACTGTGGAAAAAAGCGTATGACCGTGTCGTCCGACGTTTTTCTCCCCCCCTTTTTTTGTTGGAATGTTTCGTCATGAAAAATTAATTTTATTCGCTGTTAAATGTTTTCGTATTTATATACAGTATTTGTGCAGTCAGAATCTCGTGGTTCCGATATAAAGTGAGTGAATGCTATAATATAAATGATATTGTTTCGTCCGTCGCGCGGTTATGGCCGTCGCGAAGCGCGTTAGGTCTGGTCGAGTCTATGTTGAAACGTCAAATTTAAACGTGGCCCGCGTCAAATTGTCAATGGCGCAAACTCGCAGCGCTTATATTACATTTTCATAACTAATATAAATTGACCGCGTCCTTATTAAGGACATCATTTATTCTGCGTTTTAATGAAGCTTCGTCGGACGTTTAATTTTAGCGCGGATCCGTCGAGGACTTTTCGCCCGCCTTGCGTGGGTAAATTTAATTGCTGCGAAACAAAAGGACATAATTAAATGGCGCAATTTATTTTTTCGAATGAAATACATCGCGCTCCCAATTGAAAACGTCGTGCACTCTTCTTTTGCCCGTTTAGGGATAGAATTTCGAGGAGATCGATAGTCTGGATCGATGCTCTCGCGCGAGGCTTTGGGTGAATCTGTTAATTATATAACGGGAGATGCGCTTATTTTCGCGGTGATGCGGAGGTTGGGAGAAGTTCATTGATGGGGTCAACAATCCTACCCCATGAAAATTGATGTCGCGGATCCTACGCGTACGGAAGGTAGCGTAGGCGGTAATGTCCTGAATGGGCTCGGGGATGTTCGGCCCGCCCGACCCATTTTATACCTCCCCGCGGCGCATGCGCACGCGCCGACCCACCCTCAATCACTCTTTACCTATGCAACCTTCTTCTTACTCTTTTTCATTTATTATGACCAATCTTACAATGGGATTAAATTATCCTCGAAAATACTCTGAATCCGCACCCCATATTAAATAAGATCATTTTCGTATTATTTTTGCGACAAAACGATCCGAATTACCATAATCCAGTAGGTTTGCGAGATTGTCATCGTATTTCGTCGCCGGCGAACGGCAGACGGATGTGTCCCTTTGTCTTTTAAATATTATTTTAATTTTCGACGTTCGACTTTCATCCCCCATTCCTGATTTTTGTACGTGAATTTTTGCCGGTCGGACCGTTGAATTCGACACTCGTGTGACTATTTCGCAGCTCGAGTCCTGTTCAAAAAGCTTGCTTTTCGCCTGAATATCAGGGACGTCTGTCGCGTCCGAAAAATAATCGCCAACCTTCCGCGTCGTGAGCGAACCGCTACAATATTGGTCTTTGTCTTCATCCCGGAATTTCTTATTTGTGTTGGTCTGTCCCTCCGTTTCAAATTCACATATGACCCGGCGACTGAAATGTTTGTTCGGGTCTGACTAATCTAACCTTTGCGTTTAGGAGCGCCGATGTTATATTTGCTGCGAGGCACCGATTTAATATTTACGCCGAGGGCTTTGCCAATCCCGAATCCGTCACCGCTCGATCTTCAAACTTTTTGGCCAATTTGTACTCGATTGAGAACCTAAAGCCGATGAGATTGGACAAATAAGGATGACAATTCTTCTCTGGGAATAGTCACTCTGTAATTCATCGTCCGATAGGCTCGATCGCATCGTCTTCGAACGATCCTACGACAGAATGTGATAACTAAAAAATAAATTGTCTACGACTGCTTTGAATTGTTATCTGTCTTATTCTTCTGAAATTTTAGTCAAAATATCATATCAAAAACAGACAGGGATCTTATTCTTACGTTCGAATAATATTAAGGCGTCTTCTCACTTTACAAATTTAAAAAAATCGATTTTTATTTTATTTTAAATTTTGAAAGTACATATCTTCAAAAATGTTATATCGAAATTTCATAAAGATCGGACGAGTCTAACTACATTTTTGGGCGACTGTTAGATGACTACCTGAGAGCACCCGGCTGCATACGTATTGTTCAGACTCATGGTGCAAGTACAAGAAAGTGGTGAAAAACAATCAGATAGAAACTTTTAAACATCCTTCTGCTCTAGCTGAGGATGTTCACGAGGTTTTGAAACCGATTTATGAAGATCTTCGGAGGAAATACCCAAAATAACAACGAATGTTTCAACAGCTGTGTCTGGGTAATTTTTCTGCAACCAAAACTTTAAACGCGTTTATCTCAAAACAAGGTTTTTCGGTGGCTTGTTGATGAAATTTCAGAAACTATCCAGCCGATTGTCATGAAATTTGAATGACATATTCTTGATAGTTATGGCTATAGCGCATATCATCAGATTTTTGACATTTTGATTTTAAGTATTTTTTTTTACAAAAAACTGAAAAAAAACCTCGTTTATTTTATACTTTTTCGAAAAACGTACGCCATTTTGTTATTTTCGCAAATATCAAAAATCTGATGATATGCGCTATAGCCACTGATATACTGAATCTAAAACTGTCTTATTTTTTTGTTTCAAATGACCCATCTCGGAGATACCATCAACAAGCCACGAACATAACATTTCTACACGGGTTTTTCGATGCTACTGTTTTATTATAATAATTGTTCAAAAAAATAAAAATATTTTTTTTTTCATTTACATGAAAGATGTTTTTATTACATAAGATCCATTTTATCTCATAATTTTTAGCGGAAATCCTCGAAAAAAAATCGTGAAAATAGCCTATTTTTGAGGCGCCTAAAGTGAGAAGACGCCTTAAGAGCGCAAATTAGTTCGATCCATTTTTAAAATATATCAATGTTTTATTGTGACAGCTGATTTCGGTGGTTTCAAAGAGGTTAGACATCTGTTAATAATATTCAGTTTATATCGCTTTAGGGTTTATAATAAACCTTGATTGTCAAATTTTGTGTTAACCTTTCTCCTACGATGCTATGTATTTAGTACATCATATGACATTCTAAAACCCCGTATTTATTATATTTCATATCGATATATATATATATATTCAACAAAAAAATCCCCATTATTACAACTTTACTATAACTCGTCTCAGTGTAGTAAATACACCATAGTAAAGGAAATGTTAACTAAGTAGCATTTACGGGAAATTTTAGTTTTCTGCTGTAATTGTAGCTGAAGTACATTAAATGCTTACGGAAGTTTATACTGATAAACCATGTAGGGAATGGTTTCGACATTTCAAGAATGATTTCAGCGTTGAAAACAAACCTCACTCTGAACAGCCAAAAAATTCGAAGATGACGAACTGGAGGCATCACTTGTGAGTCATTAGGAATTAACAAGCAGTTTATGAACGATTGAAATCCATGGAAATTATTCAAAAGCAGGGCAATTGGGTGCCTCATGAACTGAAATAGAAAGACGTTGAAAAGCGATCCGGTCAATCGTTGTCATCGACTTCAACACCAAAGCTGAATATTCGTGATTCGAAGGTCATGCTATGTATTTTAATAGTTAATAATTTAATAGTTGTGTTCTGGCGTATTTCTGGACTATCATTATGACATTCTGGCGGCTGAGTTCCGTTGGGTTTTCTGCATGCATCCCCTTTCTGACACCAGTGAAGCGTCGGGGTCACAGTGCAGTCCCACGTAGACGTTGGGATGGTCTCGCTATCGCACTAATCCGTTCTTCTTTCGGTTCATGATGTAGCCGTACGGATGAATGGAGATGAACGGGCGTCAAACAGAAATTCTTCCTTCTCTAGATAGATCTTTATACAATACGAAAGAGATAGATATCTGGCTGAAGGAAGGACGTCTTCCTACAATCAAGGCTAATCGACGACTCTTCCCCGACTCCCGCCCCCTGCGCATCACCACCCAACCTGCAACGGCGCACGCATAAGAAACAATCGGTCGGTGTTGATGAAATAACACATTGCGCCTAAAGAGAGACGAAAGAAGTGATATTTCTTAACTCATTGGAAAAGTTTATATGCATTGATTTTTTATCATTTATTAGTGCAAATCGTTAGATAAAAAATGAAGCTCTATTTGTGTAATATATAATAAAATAGTCTTAGTGCTGGCATGCATACACAGTAGAGGCGGCGCGACGCATGCGCGTTACATCTACATGATATATGCGGTGGACTCGGATACGCTACAAATAACTAGGTATTATTTCGATCAACTACTGAATAATCTATGCTAATCTAATAATATATATGTAACATAATATTCTTAAATTTTGATTATAAACTTTAAAAGTCGTTTTAATAATGTTGTCAATATTAAAACGTATTTTTCAATCGATACAATCCTTTTTATGAATTAATAATAAATTGATATAAATATTGATGGCTAAATTTTGAAATGGATCGTGATTTTTAAATATAAAACGTTAGTCAAATAGTGGGAATTACGCACTAGATATAGTGATAGTCGTGATTATAGTTAAAATTCTATTGCTAAACAATGAACGTATCCAGGACCGTAACCGAGGAACTTTTAAGAGAGAAGAACAAACATTATTACCATTTTAGTGAGAGTATCTTCTTTGAAATGCTCGACCGCTTTATGGGGGTACGTAAGGGGGATTTCCATTTAAGGTTGGACTTCCCCGTGTCTGGTCGTCGCGAGCGCTTCGAGCGCCATACTTGACCGCCTCCTGCAAAACAGATAGCGATCTTCTGCTTGTTTAAAAAGATACTTTTTACTTTAATTAAGCTCTAGTCGCAGAGATGTAACGGGTTAGATTCACGCCGGATCAATATTTTACCCCCGCACATATTTTAGAAAGAAAAAAACGTCGAATCCGAGCTCTTAAAGCAGGTCACATACAAAATCTAATATGTTAAACTTCAAGAAAAGGTTTCCCACAGTGATCGATCCGTTCAAGCATCCATTAGGGCTCTGTGTATCTTTTATCGCACAAATGGCGAAAGCTTAGCGGCATTTAAAACATAAATACTTTTGACGTGGAACATAAACGATTGTACGAATTAAGCCCCTGGAAATTTTCATTGTTGTTTATTTTGCGAAAATTAAATAAATAAAATAATTTTTTGGCAAAAACGAACGCGCGGAAATTGTTGAAAGGCACCTATTTTGTGGTGCGAAATGTACACGAATTTCGAAGAAAAAGTCTTGAAATATTTTGACCGCCGACTAAATGAGAATACTTGACGCTGTCGTTAAATATATGACACAATGATAATGATAATGATGGCTTAAATATTGCCTAAATTATACAGCCCGTTATGCTTTACAAATGCACGGCAATTTTCAGGTTTGGTGGTTATTCATTTAACGCCTAAAATATGCTCGCCAAATTTGTTATTTTTCCCCTACATTTAACATATGATAAAAGATTTCAAAATGCACTACGTGCTAAATATATCAATTGAATTTCCAAACTTATTTATTAATGATTCTGCATTTTTAACAACCTATTTATTTCCTGAAATACTTTTTATCTAGTAGGCCTTTTTTCACAATTCCTTCAACAACAACAAAAATCCTACGAACTTATTGAGTCACGAGTTACGTTTGCCGCTTTTATAGAGGACTGTGGTTTTGATATAAATATATGACTTAATCTACTAAAGCGCCCTATCCCAGATTTTAATCTCATGTATAATTTAATTTTCGTGCATTCTCGGCATGTCTATTTCATCAATCTAAATTTAAAACTTGAGCAAATGTTTGGGCCATAACAAAATATTATTATGTTTCTTCAAAACATTGCAAATTCATTGCAATTCAAGAGCATCATCGGATGATATGCGAAGGAAAAAAATTGAAGAAATTCACTCAAAATGTCATCAATCAACAATAAAATATACTTGTTTTTAAAAATAAAAATTTAAATACGGTTCGTGCAATTTTTAACTAGTTAAATTACAGCCGAAGAAGGAAGCCGCTGCAAGTTTATCTGCATCGACTGTAGTTAGAAGACTTGAAGATAGGGGAATTGATGTGAAGATGCAACTCAAAGAAAAGGCTCTCGACTTTACAAATTTTTCAATTGCACTTTGCTTTATAAAATTGGACTAATGGGTCTCATCTTGAGAAGAAAAGTATTGAAAATCCATGTATTTTGGTGCATACAGAGTGCTTAAGACACGATATATCCTCGCAATCAAACAAGAAAAGAAGATAGCAAACAAACTCTCGTTTATAGAAATACACCATAGCAGTCAAAGGTTTAAAGCGATTCTTTCAACTCTCGATTATAATTGATATACTTATGAAAGAGAACTTAAACCTGCTCAGAAAAATCGAATCACAAGTGGTTGTGGCACCTCGTTTACTTAACTATAATAATATATAATATGTGAACATCTCAATGATTTATTGAACATATTTTTGAAATGCCACCTTTCTGCGTTGATATGCTTCTAGAGGTCTGAAATGTATCCTGAAAAGCGTTCTCCGAGATGTCCTTTAAAGTCGATCTAACACGAGATTGGATGATATCAACCGTGTCTCAATGTTTCCCTTTCAAGACTTTTAAGCAAGGCATTAAAAAAATACTTAGTCTGTGGGAATCAGATCAATGTTGTAGGGAGGCTGGAGAACCAATGGAGTGCGGGTCCTGGGCAGGAAATCGTTGACAACGATGGTGTTGTGGCTTGGTGCGTTGTCAAGATGAAGTTTCCATGCGTCTTTGTGTTCAAATCTTCGATTACAATACGATAAACGGCTATTTTTGTTATGTTTAGAGTTTCTGCTGTTCATTGAAGACTCAATCGTCGGTCAGAGCTCAAAAATCAAAAATGCACACAAGATATATTTTCTTCTACTTAGAGATTGATGGATGTCCACTACAGGATTCGTCGACGATCTCTTGTCGGCCTTTAAACAATTTGTGCCATCGGACAACTTGTAATATTGACAAGTAATCACTCCCTAAAGCCTACTAAATTAATAGAAATGTTTCGGTGGTGGACTTCTCAAGTTTAGTGCAAATTTTGAACGATCCTTTGCACCTTGTTACATTGCCTCAAAAAGAGGCTCACGAGAATGCACGCCCTGATTCTCAGATAGTTCGGAGGTGATTTTTAAAGGGTGAGTTTTAAAGCTAATACTACCCTTAATCTAATCCAGTAGATTAGAATGCAGTGATGTATCATCGCGTTTGGAGAAAATTGGACGGATTAATTTTTGTAGGCATTTTTACTACAATAATTTAGTCTTATCCCATGATAATTTTCTTCTGAAAAAGAGCCAAATGAAATTTGGGTCAAAATTGAATTTTAAAGCCTTCTAATTGTGGTTCTCTTTATTTCGTCCCGAAAAACCGATTAAAATATTTTTACTAATCGTCTGTAAGAAAAATGATTTCAAATAGGTACACGTCCGTATAACGTTGATACAATGAATATTTCCGAACGTTTTTGATTCCTTCAAGTTCAAAGGGTTTTCCGCCTGGATTTAGATCGTAAAATCGTATCAATTTATATAAACTAATCCATAATTTTCGTTATAGTGATTAAACTTTTTCTTAGAAAACTAGCTTGACAATTTCGTCGACATCAACGATAGATTGTTTAGCTCCGGCTGTACATTCTTCCATACTCCTTTCAAACATTTCTCTGTCACCTCATTCCAGAAAAGATTGATGTTGTCTACAATATCCATGAAATTGTAGTTTTTTCCAAAAATCTCTAATGTATTGTTTATCTTCTCCATTAGTTTTATCAATCAGTTGCCAAATTTTCCCCCCAAATAATAAGTTTTAAAATGGGCAAAAATATTCTGGATATTTTTCATAATGAATAAAGATCTCAATACGAACAGCGTTAAGCGTGATCTTAATGTATTTGTTTAACAAATTCCGTTAAAATGAAAAAAGGATAAGATGAAACAAGTCCCAATGACCTCTGCAAATCCAGCAGTTTCGGGTTGCCAAACTCAGTTGAGTCTCGTATATTTGACATTTTAAGGATTGTAAAAGACAGTTTGGTAGATCGAGGCGTACGTGCAGAGTTGCCGCAGTCGTCTTCGTGCAGACGAGTAAATAAAAAGACAAGCAAAATACGGGAAACGTTAACAAGTCGCCGGTTACAAAACAATAAATTTGGCACCCATAAAAGGCCGTTAATGTGTTTTTATCGCTGTACAAATCCAGGTCTCCATGGTGGTGGTCGGATACCGTGTGGGTGGGGGTGGGACTTCGCCCCCTACGGCGGGGGGCAACTACCCAAGAAGGCAAGAAGGGATTCCCGTAATGCAAATGCGGCAATTCAAAAATTTACCATCAAGGTGAAGGTCGACTCGAATTGTTTATGGGAACCCATCTAGACATATTTTCCCGTGCTCCGAGCAGTTAAAACTCAATTTCACGGAAGGAAATTTAGGGATGTGTTTTTAATTTTTCCTCAAGTGCCGAATTTATTTGCGCTGAAGCATTCTAAAAACTAGTTTTTGCGACCATTTACAAAACGTCTATTTAATGGACAACAATAACAGAATAAATTGAAATTAAAAAATATTCAGTAACTTGCACAATGCTTTAATTTTGTTAATGTGTTCGGAAAACAGATCCAAATCATAATGATAATTTTATTGCATTGTGCAAAACTATAAAATATACGCTTCAACGTCTGTTTTATTTGTGAAAGCACTTCAGAGAACTTGAACATTTATTCAATATTAAATCTCACAAAAGACAAAACCGATACGAAACGATACGCTCTCCTTCATAAATTATTTACATCACGAATTTATTAGAATTCGCTCTCGTTAAACGTTTAATTATTGAATGATATTGGCATATTCAGCACAATACAGTCGTTAACCGAAGAACGAACGGGAAGAAAGAACGAAAGCCTACGTTAATCATTTATTTATGTAATTATATCCCTTATTGAATTGTGATACTTGCATGTGATCGTGCAATAAATAATCGATGATGTAATTCCAAGTCCGTACGTCTCCATCCAATATTCTGAATATCCTACAACTAATTAACCATATGTAGAAGTATTTCGATTTTTTTCATAAATTTATTACTATTATATCTTATCACGTTTATTTTATAGCTGTAATATTCTCAGCACCAAGTCTTTTTATGAGCGTACAATTGATATGACATCATATTAGAGCAGAGGTTCTTAAACTCATGCAGTCCAAGGACTCCCTCTTAAACAACACACTGCGACCCCATCAACCCTCTAGTATTTTACGTTGTTATCGAGACTTTAATTTCTGGCTCAATAACCTCTTCAATATTTGATACAAAATATCTTCAAATATTTTTCCAAATGCAATTTAATTTCGTTAAAGTGGCAATTGAATATTTCAACCTCTTCTGGTATTACATCACATTTCAAAACCATCAGAAGATGCACTTTGTAACAATAAAATATCGATGTACACTCGAACCTCTTTTTGTGCGACGTTTTTTTGTGCGATTTCGAAGTTATGCCGTTTTTTTACAGAAATTTTTAATTTTATAAAAAGTACGTATCGAGGTATTTTAGATAAAATGGGAAATAGTTCATCAACACTAACTGAAATTTGGAATAAAATCATAATTTGGGACTATGTAAATCATATTGCATCTGCTATCGCTGAATTACGACCACGCCCTTTATTTTGGTTTAGATTTTTGAAAAAATTGATTTGTTTTTTTTTGCATTTTTCCAATGTTTCGACGTTTAAAAATACACTCTCCAAAGGAATTTCCAAAATTCCAATTACTTACGGAGTTATAGCTATTTTAGTGACGAATTTACTTCAAACTGGGTACGAATCTTTTTTATATAACTCTTTATCGTTCCTACCAGATTTATGTGAAAGTTTATTTTTTAACTATTAAAAAAAAACTGTGACAAAATAATGCCAAAAAATGACATGACTAACATTGGGTATACTATATCTTCCCAAGAAGAGAGCGATTGTAAGTCATATCGAAAATTGTCATACAGCGATTTTCACTAGTTGATGTCTAGCATTTGCAATTTTACCAATGATACAAGACGTCTTTTAATTGTTACCAAAAATGTTATATTTTAATTTTTAATTGTTTTCCTGTTTTTTATTAACTTTTTTTATGCGATTATGGATATATATTATATAGCTGTTTCAAAGTTATGCGGTTTTTAAAATTCATTGAACGCAACTTCACTTTTTCTATGTAAATCATAGCTTTTTTTTTTGTGGGATTTTCCACGGAACGCATCTACCACACAAAAAAGATCTAAGTGTATTTTTAAGAAACAGCCGATAGCGTTCTATAATTAACTAACAGTTATTGTGTTAAAAACAAACATGAAAGATCGATAAATTGTTTGATCCGGTTTCGATCTCCCACTTTTATTTTAAAAGAGAACTTTATCAAAACATAAACAATACACATGAAATCATTCATTTGGGTAATCATCATCTTCTCTCTTCGAACTCAACGTGTAAGAATACTCTTTTGAATCACTGGAATTCGATTGCAAATACACGACTGTACTCCTCAAAAGGTTAAGCTCATACAAACGTTTCTTGTTCAAATATTGATCAAAATAGATCTTAATATAATCTGTAATTCATTTAATGAGATGATTGTAATTGATTTCTTGATAACAGAACAGCAATGTAGGGCTCTTTGATGGAAAGTGTATCAAGTCTATTTCTATATTTTGATCACACAATACCGAAAAAGCCTTTTAACATAAATAAGTGCATGATAATCAGATTTGAGAAGTAACCAAAAGTATGTGAGTTTTGTTGAATACAATTCAACGCGCGGACCCCAGTTCAAGAACCTACGTATTAAATGCATAATCTATTTACTCTTTACTATCTGCTATTTTCGTGTATCTGTTGGGAATTCCTTGGATTGCGACGATGTTGGACTCGTTTAGTATTATGTGAATGTATGCTATTCTCATTTACATTGAATAAATGACGATCATATATTTCTATTTGAAGTAATTCGATTCATTGATCCACATATTAATAATGATTAATGGTGTATTTATTAATGCTAGATTCGACGCGACGTAAAGTCGATCAATATTGACGATCCGTAAAAATTAGTATCATAAAATATCATTTTGATAAATCGCTAAGGCGTTGTCTTCAATGAACATTAGAAAACTAACTAATAAATATCATATATATATTTTATGTTACAATGCTTTGAAAGTTGTAATAATTCAATCATGTTCCCGCTCTACAACTTTAGCCACGTCTATCGAAGTCCTAGCCAATTTATATCGTCAGTATACGACGTTTATTTAACGATGATTAATGTAAACTATTTGTAGATAAAAAATCAGCTTTGTAGATTTTAATTTAATGCCAATATGTACGATTATTTAGGTTTCGAAAGTTGTTATTAATATCCGCAACGTTGAAATCTTGGTAGATTGTAAAAATTTAGGTCGTTGCCTCCCTTACTATTTATGAGCTGAGAAAACTAGCCAATGAACGTCCTTAAAATTAAATCAACATATTCTATCAGGTAAGAAGTTTCATTTCTATCACACGAGAGTCTCGCAAATTTAATTTTTTTATAACCATTTTATTCTAAATGCAAGTTTAATTTTGTTACATCGCTCGCTTAATAAGAATAATAGCGATAATCAAAAGTGGTAGTCGTAGAGCCGGCGAAGGCGTCGTTTCTTTGAATCCACTTGAGAGGATGAGTTTCTTCCACCTTCTTTATGATTATGAAGAGGCCTTCAGCTGAGATAAGATCTCGTATATTTTTTCAGTTCTCACAGAAAGCACGTATAATCAACAGAAAAAATCAATATTCAATCAATGCCTTTTTAAAATTTATTTAAGGAAGAAAATAGAAAAGAAGGTGGATATTTTCTTCGTGTGTTCTCAAAAGAGAATATGCCCGCTTATGTGATATTATATATATATAGGCGGTTTTATTTTTTGTTCCATTGAAGACATCTAAGTGATGTTATTTTCCTCAGGAAAGAACTCATCTATCAATCCTAAGCCAGGAAATTTATAAGCCTCAAAAGTTGGGCACGTAATTCGCAGAGACGTATTCTTACCTCGGGTCAAAACAATTCCTTGAGCACCTCCGAATGCTATCTCGGTTACTTTTTTGATTTGTTGAATTGATGGCGGCAATAATATATCTGGCCGCCACTTGGTCTAAGCCCTTTGTAGTCGATATAATGAGCGCCCACAGCCAAGAGACGTCCATCCCGAAGATGCTGTAAAAATGATATGCTCCCCGGAGGGCACAGGTGAAAATAGGTTTGTAGGTCAAGCATCACATACTTACTGCCAACTCTCCATGACATCCTCGTTGAGGTTCTTGCACCCTATCGGCTTTTAAGCTTGGATTTTAATTAGTGGTTTCATTCGTATCCATTTTTTAAAGCCGACTCAATCATTTCCTCTTCAATTTTATCTATAAATGCTAACGAATGGATTTAATTTACAACAATATATTCTATCGAATCTATATTTGTTGGAGCAAAACTTTTTTATTCAAATAAAAATCCCTAGAAATGTTCAATGCATAATCTGAACAACTTCACGTTTAATATTACATCATCCCGGGATCCCAGGATCCCGGGATCCCGGACAATTTTAAGTGCTTATAAATCCCGGGATTAATAAAAGTAATAGGCTACTGAATTGAGACATTCCCGCCGAAATCTAGACGCAAGGAAATAGTGGCGTAATTGGCGAGCTTAGGCGACTTCTAGGGGCAGTAACTGTCTAATCCATGTATATATATATACAATACATATATGTTTTTCAAATTGTAATATTAACCTTTCCCTACCGGTGATGTATTTACTACACCTCGACTCTAATAATGGGAATATCGATATGAAATATAATAGATACGGGCTTCAGAATTTTTGTATTTCTTCGTAATATAATTACGAATCACATCAAAGTATTATAGAATGTAAGTATTAATCTGCAGCGACGGAAATAAATAATTTGTCAGGAAATCGGGAATTTTGCGAGTTTTATTCCGTGTCTTAGCAGAAAGGAATTTTATCAGTCAAATTGATGGTGTTATACAAAAATAGGGGCTCACGCGATCATCAACTCGAACTAGCATTTAAATATCTTATGAGGAGACTGAGCGTGCATTTTCAGTAGTAAGTTGCGCCTGGCTTCCAAAATCTGATACTAAATGACGAAACACTTGATGCTTTAATGTTACTTCGGACATATTCTTAAACAATATTTGAATTTTTGATCAAATTTATAAATGTAATTTCTTAAATCATTGAAAATCCCGATCCATCGTATCAATTGTAGTATACAGGTGCGCTCAAAAAGTAATGCGTCCAAATTAATTAAAAATCATGTATTGAACATATTTCTAAAATTAGTCAAAAATCTTCGAAATAGCACCCTCCTGCGTTGATATACTTCTGGAGACGTTGTTATCAGGCCTGGAAGGCATCCTGGAAGATCTTCTTCCGGATGTTCTTTTGAGACGATATAACAAGAGGTTGGATGGTTTCAATCGTGTCCCAATGCTTCCCTTTCAGGACTTTTTTTAAACGCGGAAACAAAAAAGTCTAGGGGAGCTAGGTCAAGGCTGTAGGGCGGCTAGGAAATCAATGGAGTACATATTCCATGCGTTTTTGTGTTCAAATCTTCGGTTACAATACGATAAACGGTCGTTTTTTGTTATGGTTAGAGTTTCTGTTATCCATTGAAGACTCAATCGTCGATCAGAACTCAAAAATCATGCATACAAGTTATATTTTCACCTATTTAAGAGGTTGATGGATTCGTCGGTGACCTTCTCTTGGTCAATTTGTATCATCGGAGGGCTTGTGATATGTACAAAAAATCACCCCCAAAGGCCTGCTGAATTAATAAAAACGTTTTAGTGGCGGATTTCTCAAGTTAAACGCAAAATTTGAAGCGATCCATGGAACGATCCATTGCACCATTTTGCATTGCCTCAAAAAGAGGTTCACGGGAACGCACGCCCTGATTATTAGATAGTTTGGAGGTGAATTTTAAAGGCTGTATTTTAAAGCTAATACTACCTTTTATCTAATCTAGTATTAGAGATTAAAACGCGCTGCCGTATATCATCGCGTCTAGAGAAAATTATAAAAGTGAAAATTGAATTTCGAATTTCAAAGTCTTCTAAACGTGGCTCTCTTTACTTCGACTGTATCGCGAAAATTATCGGGACCTAAATCAAATCTTGGCTTTATTAAAATATTTTACTATTGCATTGTCTGTAAGAAAAATGATTTCAAATAGGCACGCGTCCGTATAACGTTGATACAACGAGGATTTCCGAACTTTTTAGAATCCTTCAGATTCAAGGGGATTCCCGCCTAGATTTAGATCGTAAAATAGTAACCCATCTCCGTAGCCTTGAGGAAATCCTGATCAGATAGACGCATAAACAGAACGAACAAAAAAAGTCGAGACGAGGATGAACCGACATTTTTCATACAATTTCCTTTTAAAATATCCGCCTTGTTACGTCAAAAGGGAAAGATTTATTTTAATAAATAAACTCGGCGGCTTCTACTGAATATATTTCGAAAATGGGCTCTTTTAAATAGAGCCTCATCCGTTGCGATGGCATCGGCTCGTGACTAAGCTGAGACAATATATTTTAGGTCAAGTGATTGAGTTACCCCGATGTCTTTCAAGTACAATTATGGCAACATCGACTCTGGGGTAAAATAAAAATGATGGACGTAAAAGAATCGACTTCTCTATTATGCCGGTAAAGCGAGTATAATAGTCGGTACCAATCTATATATGTCAACTTCGAGCCGTTCCTATAAAATCAAATGCTATTATGAAAGAGTAAACCTGGAATATAAAGGAATTGATTTTTACCAAATCACGTAAATTGTTCATTATTTATATGCAATCATTCTAAATATGCGATGTATACTTTTACGGTTAAACCGGGCTTATGGATAACGTTTGTCAGATGATATAAAATGCATCGTTCGTTTTTAACTCAGTCGATCTCCGAATATTATTGAATTTTAAAATATTTACTCTAAAGGGCTTAAAAAGATCCTGATTAGGGAATCCAATCCGGAGCCAAAATTTCGATCCCGGGATTTTGGGATTGCATTAGACCATCCCGGGATCAGTCCCGGGATCCCGGGACAGGGATTTTCAATAGTTTAATAAATTACATTGATATATTTAATAAAAAAATACGAATAAGTCCATTTGTTTAATATAAAAAATAATTTGAAGGCGAAAGAATTTTATTTATCTATTTTAATTTAAGAATCTGATTTTGGAAGTCATGCAACTGCTGAAAATGCGCTCAGCCTCCACACTCATTGGAGGTATCGACATCAGATATTTAAATGCTAGTTCGAGTTGATGACTGCGTAAGTCCCCATTTTCGTATAGCACCATCAATGTGAATGATAAAATTCTTATCTGCCGAGATACGGACTAAAACTCGCAAAATTCCCGATTTCCCGACAAATTATTTATTTCCGGCACCGCAGATGAATACTTACATACTATAATACTTTGATGTGATTCTTAAATATATTACAGAGGAGAAGATATTTATTTTATTCAAAGAATCAAAAGTGTACAATATATAAACATAACAATTTATAAATCATAGATATTAACACTCTGTTTTTTTTTTTTTTTTTTTTTTCTTTGAAAACGTGCATGTACCCAGGTTGAGATTCAACCTATAACAGCACTCGCTAAATTACCAGACTCAACTTGTGAAATACGCAGGTGAAAAGTAAGTAAAAAAAAAATAATAATAATAATAATAATAAAAATAATCATAAATAGAACATAGAACAACATAGAATAAAAATAATAAAAAATAATAATAATACTAAAAAAAAAATAATAATAAATAAACAAATAAATAAATAAATAAAATAATAATAATAAATAAAATTAATAATAAATAATAATAATAGAATTAAAATAAAGTAAAATATATATAAATAATAAAATAAATAGATAAATTTCAAACAAAAACAATAATAAATAAATAAATAAAGTAAATAAATAAAAACCCAAAATATTACAGAGGAATACAAAAATTCTGAAGTCCGTATCTATTATATTTCATATCGATATTCCCATTGTTAGAGTCGAGGTGTAGTAAATACATCACCGGTTTAGTAGCCTTCAACGTGCTGGCGAGGTGTACAATTTCTGTTAGATAAAAATTTAAATCCCGAATTTTTCGGAATTACGCTTACCAATCCCGGGATTCATGAGCACCTTTAAACTGTCCGGGATCCCGGGATTGGATTTACTGATCCTGATGGTTTAATCGCAAGCCGTCTATCGATTTTCTAGCAGAAAAAGATGAAACACTATGCTTCGTTCGCACGTATATTTATTTCGATGTATTAATCAAGTTGAGGATCCCAGACTAAATATCCTTGATGAACCTAGCATTAACCCTTCACACTCTGACCATAGGATATATGGGCATTGGAGGCGTTTAGCCATTTCTTGGAATATTTTCTTTGCAGCTATATGTACAAATTCATGTTTTAAATGATCTTCTAATATCATTTTTAATCTGGCTTTATAAATAAATAGTTCTGCATGCATAAACCTAATATGGTTGCTTCAAGTGTATGCACCGATGTAATATGTATATATTGGTAATACATTACTCAATAAGTTTCGTAGGATTTTTGAAGACAAACCCCAACACTCCTTAACCCTAGACTATAAATCTACATCGTTTCGAAGCATACGCTGACAAATATTGTCCGACTTATTATAACACATGAAGGTAGGGCTTTGTGGTTTCGAGATCAATTCAGTCAATCATTTCAACAATCAAGTCTTAGTCAATCCAGCATTACTTATTTTTGTCAAAGAACTAACTTTATATTATGCATTTCAGCATACAATTTGTATATATGTGGTTCCTAAATAAGATTTGTAGTCTTGGGTTAAGCTCGATAAAATTTTCATAAGTTTTCACAATAAAAGTTTATTGTCTCTTTCATCGTCTACTTCTAGACTAAATGATACAGTAATATTAACCATCTTCCCAAACTATCATTTTTCTTCCAATATTCCGTTTATGTTCTTATTTTATTAATGCAATTACTTATATAAATTTAGTCTTGATTATGTAAGGTATTTAAGTGTTCGTAGTCCAGAAGTAACAAGTCTATGTATTTTCAGGACAATGACGTTATTTTTTTGATATATTCATATCTAACTCTTGGTAAAAGGCTGGTTTTTGTATGGATTATGCAACACATCCAATACTCTTTTTATATTTATATATCGTTCAAATACATACCAAATCCAGAGAATTCAGTATGTATCCTATGCGATTTTAATATGGACATTGGGCGGTAGTTTTTAGGACGTATTGTACAAAAAGCGGTTCGAGTGTATATTTATTTTTATCACCTTTATTACTGCAGTCGAAAGGTTTATACAGAATAGTTTATGCGGCGCCCATTTTCCTCGTCTGAAAGTTTTTCCGGAAATATTGCAGTTTATGGCGTGAAAATTAAGCATGTCTAGAGAATTGTTTTATTTTAGTTATCGTATCATATCATCCGTGACGCAATATTTTAATTAGCTAAATTTGCATCACAGAAACATCACTGTAGCGTATTAATATTTCAGCTGAGGCTACCAATTTTTTTTAATACCATTAAGGCACGGTGTCGGTGAAAGAAAAACATTTTTATCCTCCACGAGGAAAAAAGGCGATAGAATTAATGAATTTTATACATTAATCTGTAAATTAAATGTCAAAACTGGTTAAACAAAATTTCAAATATAATAACGTAGCTGTCAATAACAATTACGTTATATCGATAAGTCAGAATAAGATATCAAAAAGTGGATATAAAACTAAAACCGATTTCCTTTCGCACGGAAAAAAATATTCGCAGCACAAATAGGGGTGCGCTTTGAGCTCTTTCGCCTTTTTTTCTCGCCGCTTCCATAATTGCTTTGGATGTGTATGAAATAATTCACGGCTTATTTGCATAGGGAGGACGCCTTCGATATTCTTTCGACGTCTTCGAAAAACCCGTACCCGTAATTCACAATCACCCTATAAATGCGGACAAATCTCTCGATGTTCTGGATAATATCGGCAGGTCACAGCTGTACCCGGAATCTAGGACACATTCAAATGTGAACGGCCTTTATTATTGAAAATTTCTCTACAGTTGCCCTATTTTATTCGCAGCTGAAATATGAACATTAATCCGACCAATATTTTCATTCATTAAAATAATTGCAACGAACGGCTTCATCAATATCGCTTTGTTCAGAGCCGATGCGAACTTTTACACCCACGATAAGCCAATATATTTTACAAATTGATTACATTTACGCTGCATCCAATTCGAACGCCAATCACATTATTTTACATTAACGTCCATAATTGACCATAAATGACGGAAGCCAAATAATCAAAATGTCAATTGTCATGGAGTAATATTTATTTGTTACTATTCAAAACGGAACGCATTTCAGCAATGGGAATACACATCACCTTAGGGATGCGTCGGGAACTTCCCCGACGGAATGGCGAATTTTCAATGTACTAATTGAAAGATATTAAATATATATTTCACTGCACTTTAATGAAATAACATATTTAATTTGTATTGGATGAATTACAAGAACAATACTTATAATAATTTTACAACGTTTACAATAGTACATACAACATCTCCTTAAAGTTTCATCGCAATCGAATGAACGGTATGGCAGCGCATAAAGTATGAACAAACAAACATTGATTTTTATATACAAGATTACGCATACAAATTCGTCTGGAACATATTTAATTTAGATAAATAAAAAATTTAGACTCTGTCTATTAAATTCAATACTATTTAATACGCAATGCATAATTGATGTACATAGATGAACCAGAAAAAATATATTGATTACTTTACTACTCTACTAGCAATACTGTAGATTACATCTCCAACCGCTAACTCATGGGACCATTTACAATCAGTTTGCTTTTCATAATAGCGATGTGGCATAAATCCCGATGCATCCTGGAAATATTAATTCATCCAGTTGATGTGTACCAATATTATTACGTTTTTTTGAGGATACTCTTTCCTTTGAATTATTATAATGTAAAAACACTGCATGAAATATTATTGTGCATTTTTAAGAAAATTAATGGGATTAAAATTTTAAACTATTAACATTCTTAAATGATTTTTGATCCCTTAATATGATAACTATATGATATTGTTACCGACTAAGCAAAAATTATATTGTAGCTGCTTATAATAAATATCAAATCATGTTCCTGCGCTACAACTTTAGCCACTTCTACCACAGCCCTAGCCCCCTTATATCGAAAGTATATGACGATTATTTAACAATAATTAACATAAACTATTTGTACACAAAAAAGCAGCTTTGTAGATTTTAATTTAATGCCGGAATATGCAATCGTTCAGGTTTAGAAAATTATTATTAATGTCTGTATATGTAGTAAAATGCTGAAACGATTTTTATTTCACATCAAAAATATTTTCATATGCTCATATGAAACACATCACTTCAATAAGTTTGTGGGATTTTTTTTTTCAAGAATTGCGAATGAAGAAAAAAAGTTTAAAATTAATGTGATTTTTATTAAAATTAAATATTAAAAAAAGACAATTTCATAGAGCATCAAGCTTCTAATATATAAAAATGTTCCGTTCATAGGATTATGATAAAACTTCGTTCACTTATTGCTAAAGATCCCATGAGTAACATTGGCATAGTTTAATGTATAAAAATCAATGTTTGTTTGTCCGTATTGAATGCGCTGCCATACCGTTTATTCGATTGCAATTTAAAAAAATCCAACTTATTGTTTGCACTTTCTCAAATAAAATAGGTATAATGCAATTAACTTTAAATAGATCTTATATATAAAAATCGATGTTCGTATGTTTGTTCATATTTATAATAAAACCAACAAAATATCATTCCTAATTAAACAAGACGTTTCAATAAGACTCATTCGACATTATTACATTGAATTTCAATCTCCACAGTTTTTAAGTGCTAAGAATTCCCGAAATTACAATTTTTCTGAGGAAAAATAATAATTTAAGGTTAATGGCACAAGCTCTCGAAAATATGAAAATCGATCAGAGAATATATGTAGTGGCTGAGCTAAAATTCCTTTGAAACCCATTTTCAATAGTTTTCATACGGCGATTGGTGAAACGCGCAGTCTTGCATTATCGCGCTAAAGCCCCCATCTATTAGCCAAAGAAGGCTGCTTGCGATTCAATTTCTCAAGTGTTATTTGAAGCTCTTTGCAATAAGACTGCGTTTTGATGGCTGCAACCACCCTCCAAGAATAATTGAATCGCTAGATCATCACAACGTCTCCATGGCCTTCCTAAGATGGTCGGCATTCTTACATGATATCTGAGAGATTCTTTGCAATCTAGCTATTATCTCATTAATATTCAGTTATTATATTTGTATATATTTTTGATCGCAGACACTTTTAAAATATGAACCGCGTATCAAAAATACATATAATCATCGTTTTTACTAATTCAATTTTGAGCTTAATTAGAACATCTCCAAACAAGTCGATGTATTTTATTTATCATCCACCTTCAACTCCTCGTTATGCCGGTCTGTCCTCCTGATGACTGAAAGCAATAAGCTTAGATCATAAAATGTTCAAAAACATGTAATATTTTTTAATACATTTTCTCTTAACAATGATCCATATGAACTTTCAAATATCGTTGGAATGATGCAGCTTATTCGGCATTGTGATGGTTTGTAAGAAAACTATTTCCAAGTTTATAGACTAGTTGAAGAACTTCCAAAATTGAACTTGCAATTAGTTGAATCCCTCCTTCATCGTAGCCATTTTCAACTAACACGGAATCAAAACGTTCTGATAGTAGATGATAAATCTTTCATAATCAATTGCATAAAGTATATAAGAATACGATAATTTTCATTTTCATTCAATATTAAGGATTGATTTAAATTCAGATAAAGCCACAAGTCGTATATTAAATTAATTGTTAAAGAAAACAAACATATTTCAATTGATAATTTAATTTTGTAATCAGGATCTATAATATATGTATATATCTTATACTTTTTAAAAACAATTCTGTAATAGTGTCGCCCCACACTAAATATGTATTGTTCGTCAAGGAATTTGACCTTCTTTAGAAATGATTATTTCACAATAGTAACAACCATGATCATTTACTGAAAATGACTTCTTGGAAGAGAGGAAGCACAGTACAACTTTTCTCGCAAAACGGTTCCGCCATAGGGAAAAATCCTATGTTGAACAACGAAGTACATATCAGAATCGCACTGGTACTATTTACATTAGGATGAAGATCATTTTTACACGTTACATATACTTTAAAGTAAAGCTCAAATATTTTGTTCCATAAATATACAATATGAACAGAATTTGTTCCAGTCAAACTTTTTTATTTTCATTGTATTCTATGTTTTTTTAGTAAGAAACTTACAATTATTAAGAGGATAAATATTATTTTCACTTTCTATGAATAATTTAAATGAAACGGAAGTATTTAAATACAAATTATTTGATTTTTATTAACCCTTAGAGTGCTGAAATGCGATATAGCGTCGATTGTGAAACTAACGAGGTATGTAAACAGCGATCGTTATTGGATCATTGATAACTACAAAATGCTGGAATATGAATAATTTCTGTACGTCAGGGTATCAGTGTTTAATCTTGTAGTGTATCTTGTTTATACGTTAGCATAATCAGACAAAAGGAAGGAAGATGGCAAACAATATTTCATTAATCAAAATACACCGTTGCAGCCAAATTATTAATAAACTGATATATCTGGCTGCTAAATCTTAAATACTAATCAACAAACTAATTTCCATAACGTTCTAACATCTTTTGTCAGCATAAAGGTAATTTTTCAATTCTCTTTTTGGAAAAGTCCTTTGATTTTTACCTAAGAAACTTAACCAAATGCGTTTTTACTTCTCCAACATTGTTAATTTGTTTACATCCATATGTTCTAATGACCTGAAAATGTAGTAATTCGATCTGGCGAATAGCCTGGATTAAGTAGAATTTCCTATCCAAGCTCCCTTATTTTTTCCTCAGCTATTTCTGCAGCATGCGCGTTATCACCATGAAGAATCCTTTTTTTAACCTTCTTTATTGCCAGTGTTGATTGAGGGGTCGAAACAGGTACTTGTCCGGAAGAAAGGCTTTATTTTTTCATATAGGATTATTGTATAGCATCCATTTTTCGTTTTCAATTACAATTTGCTACAAAAACGGATCTTCTTCATACCGAGAGAGAAGAGATGCACAAATTGTACGCTGTAGATCGTATGTCGTCTGCAACAATTCATGGAGAACCCAAATTCCTTGTTTGTACAACTTTCTTATGCCACGAAGATGATCTCTAACTGCAAATCAGTTTCAATGATAATTTACCGATTGTTTGACGAGGGTCTGATTCCACCATCGACTTCATGTTATCATCATCTATTTTTTGAAATCGTCCTTTTCGAGCAATGCTCTTGAGATTGAATGCTTCTTTGGCTTCCATTCTTCGGTCGAACCAAAACTGTTTATTGACATCTTTCCCCTGATTTCAATTAAAAATCATAGTTTCAATCTCATAATAAAACTTTTATGTTTACTGGACCATGTCTCAACACAAAATCAACTATGAAAGAGCTCATCGAAAAAAAATTGAATACTTTTCGGTCCCACTAATATAATTTGATCATCATATATAATGTCATTTCAGTCAAAATGATTGGATTAAAAAAACGTTTTCGCACAAATCAAATGACGGAGTATGCATTTGAATTTTGCGTAGTTTTGGAATTATCTGATATTAGCAAATTCACCAGTTACTGTTTCAGATCTGACAAACGAAGTTCGCAAGTATGCGATGCTCGCTTGTGCGATCAACTCGCAAGTTTCGCAATGAAGAGTTTTCGGTTTATCCGTTGGGAGTTTTTCGCGTCATTTTCTCACTTGTAATAGAGGCTCTAAATTACGCAGGGCAAAGATTATAATCGGAATAAGCAAACAGGTCGGAAAGGATTTGAATGTAATTAAGCAGGTCTATATAGAACCGTTGGTTGAGATGCACGCCTCGCTTATACATTATAGATAAGAGGAGCCAAACGATTTGTGAAAGGAGCCCGAATTCTTTGTAGTCCTACGTGTAAATATTTGAGATAGGCCCATGTAATAATTTATCGAGAGTGGAACTACCATCGATTTGCCCATTAGGACGATGATACCGATATATCCGCACATCATGAATTACTTCCCTATTACTAATATATTCTGGCCTATGTCATTGTGGCGGAGACGAGTGCCCTTACTGACTTTTCATCGATCAGATATCCTTGGCACGCATGGATTATTTTTTATGCATTTCGTACTTCTTGTCCAGTTCAATTGGTATGTCATAGAAAACGGGATATTCTTAACATTTGCTTAATTAAAATGTCTCGGAAAAGAGAGAGAAAGGGATGCTTATTATTTTGTATTATTTGATATCGTAGTTCAAGAGTTTTTAATATACAGTTATCACTCTTATAGCGTCCACTTCATTTGCGTCGACTTTTACGTAAGCAATGGGCTAAATACGTAAGGGTAATACCCCCTCGAGCGTGTTAGTTACTTGCACTTGTTAACAAACACTTCGTATGATTGTCTAATTTTCTATAGCGTTTTACTTCTATAGTTTGGTCCCTATCTGGATACTATAGAAGGATCGATTTTATTATTCAAACTTTAAACCATATAAAAGAGCGACATTTAATCAATAACATACAAAATTTACAACACTCCTAATCGCCAGAATTACTAAAGGCTCTCTCTTCTAGACTTTTATTCCGAATGACTTGAAATTTTGTAATTTCAAATCCCATGTAACCCTTTAAAAACCCATCACGCACCAACTTTTGAAAAATAATTGGACTAATAAATGAATGCCAATATAAAGTACGAAGTATATAATCTAATCAGCATGTAATCAAAAGTGCGAATTCGAAAACCTCAAATTTGATATTTTACCTCTAAATTCTACATGTAATAATTCTTTTTCTCTTCAAAATGTCGAAAGACATTTTTTTATTTCATTAAATTCAACCAAAAGGTTGACTAATTCGATACAGATATAAAATCACCATCATCATAGTACATCCACAAACAGTCCACTGCCGAACTATGGGCCTCTTCAATATCCATTCACAGAAAGGGGTTACATCCATCTCGTCTGTATCATACATTCACCTCTTCATTCACTCGATATTGAAGGTAGCATAACCTCCGAGTTTCATTTAGAACGCTCACCAGCGGGTTTCCTGAATGAACGTATTGATGAAAGCTTTTGCGATCGTCTCGATAGGGAGTGTGGGAGGTTTGTTTCGTTTTTGAATTCGAAACTGAGTGGTTTCCTATTTCAGAATGATCCTCTCTGTTCAGCGATTTCAAAATTATATAGAAGGCAACGAAATACAATGCTGTTAACGTTGCAAAGTGAAGTTCTTCATATGCCTCTCCTTAAGGATGCCTATTTAGTGTTCTTCTTATCCTTGCTCTGTTCCTAAAGCGTCTTGGCTCCGAACCTGTAAAGTTCATCATGGTCCATTTTGTTAGGTAGTGTCGTCTAGGTAAGAGGGAGCAGTCATAACAATAATAATGATTGCAAACATGCTAGATAAAATGTATATTTTTAAAGATTTGTAGCAATTCGACTGCAATCTTAGATTTGGAGAGTGAAAATTATGAAAAAATGACGTTATGAGACTTGAAATGAATGTTTTGCTTTCATAACCAATAGATGTATTTATTGTGCTGCAACATCATTTATCCTATATTTTTAATATCTTTCAATAATACAATGATATAAATTTCCTAAAATAATTCTATGCAATAAAATTCATCCTTCGCCAATCAATATTTGCAAAAAATGTCGTTCTTCTTCCTTAATTTTCTTCATCGGAAAGAAATTTGAGCATTGCTATATGTATAATATAAGGACATCGAGAAAAGTAAAACGTTAAAATAGCTAGAGTGTTTAAAAGACATGCTACTTGGCTGGAGGCTGGAGAACATTACACTTTACATTAATGTCCATTAACGTATTTTAAAAAGATAACGCCACGAACATATGGCTACAGTGTTGGCCAAACGCCATATTCGGTGCTCGGCTCGTTACATGCCTTGTAATTGACTACTAGATAATACTCGTATATGAAACATTTTTTTCCTCGTATTTTCATATGCGGCCATAATTTATCTGTTGAAGATTATGGCAACCGCGTTTATTGTCGACATTTTATGAAACAAATCTCACAAATTGTCGTCGGACGTCGCCACTTATTATGCTGATCTGCTTTTGATTTTTTTCTACACATGATTGTATTTCTTTCTGCAATTGTTTATATGCTTCTTTGTGAAAGTCTGAAACTGTTGAATACAATTCGTATATATCTTGGCTCAAACGTTGTATTTTCATAATAATCCTCGAAGCTCTTAGTTGATAGTTGATAGATATTAAGAGTTCAATATCAAAAATTAATGATATTTTATGAATTTAAACTTAGTCATCTATAAAATTATGTTTAATCTTGATGATGGCATAATGATTCAAATATGTCATAAACACTTAGCATTCATTCTTTTTTAGACATTTATTCTTAAAATATTTCGATTGCGACAATCTATATAATGACCTGATCAAGTCTTCATGTTTTTATGGTCACTTACTGCCCCAAATTATTGCTTAACTTACTTCTCAATTAAATGCAATGAATACTCGCTATTGCGTTTGAATTCCATCCCGAATATATACATCGAAACTTTGCATCCATCGGCATTAAATTAAAATCTACAAAGCTGCCTTTTTATTCACAAGTAGTTTAGGTTAATTACTGTTGTATTAATGTCCTGTGTTTTCGATACAACATTGTTAAGGCTTCTGAAGATGTGGCTAAAGTTATAGCGCGGAAACTTGATTGAAATATTGCAACTTTCAATGCAATATTAAGTACATATAATAGCAGCTACAATATAGTTTCAGTCTTGTAGCTATAGAATATATACGCAATATTTATTTGCAAGTCTCAAAAATTGTTTCAAATGTCGACAACAAACTGAGAAATAATCAATTTGTCAACATTTGGCTTGGCGAAACCAGAATATACTGGCAACAACAGTTATTATAATAAGTCTCAGATTATGTTATTAATTAAGATCATAAAAATTATAATGGAAATAAAATTTCCTTAGTTTGATTTAGTGGGGAAAAAGTTAGCACGATTATATGAAATTATTTTATTATCGACCGATTAAAAGTATAATATCTTATATTCTCTGCTTTCCATCAATGTTCTTTACCCAAGCATCATTTATAGTTGAATCTCATAAATTATATATAAACTATCAGTGATATGAATAGCCGTGGAAAATTGTATATAAAAATAAACTGAATTGTGCAAAATATAAAAATGGTTTTGTTTCGAAATTGACTTTACGGGAGATTTGTCTGAGCGGCGTGCATTTTGAGCACACGGAAATGGAACGCCTGGAGTGGAGGGATGAGGGTGAATTCTGGCAATGTGGACAACTTGTGTTAGGAAAAGTTTGAAATTGTGTTAAAGCAAGTTACCCTATTTAGTTTTGCGGGCAAGCTGGCAAGCTTTTGAGTTTCAGATTTTGTTGCATAACTTTTTTTTTACCTTTGAGAATTAAAGATTTTTTTCTCGCTCGAGTACGCACTTACACGTGAATGCAGACGATTATATATTAAATAAAGAAGGTGGCACGCGATGGGACTTCGCTTCGGAAAATATGCGAAGAAGTCTCCTCGGCGTATGGAAGATTTGCCTTAATAATTCAGCGATGCTTTCGTTATTCTTTCATGCAGGACGTAGCCTCCGAATATCCTGCGGCAGCGGTTCTCAACGCTGTGTTCCTGCAACAGCTTATTCTAAATGTCTGCGACCAATTTGTCTTCGTAACTTCTTTCATAAGAAACATTCTTGTGTCCATTAATTATCTGGGGAAACAAAACTTAGCACTGAGAAAGAGAAAAAGTCTCATAACGAGCAAAGCAACGGGAACACATTCCGTGATTGCATGAAAATTATATAATTCCACTCGAACGTCCAATATAGAGGGAACAATAAAGCAGTAGTCTCCTGAGTTAAGCATTTTCTTTATTGATTTTCGGACCAAATTAATATGATTTTTTAGACAGAAAGTAAAATACACGAATATAAATCGAGTTCATCATCAATCGTACGGCTTCGTGGGATGATCCCTCTTGTTTTTCCGTCCGGTACCTGCGGATGATAAAGCAACTTTGGAAAGGAAGGAAGACTTGTTTTCCTGCGCTCATCACATCAAATATCCCCTATCCCGATATAATAATGTCATATTTCTTCTCGCTGAAGGTCGCCGCATCAATCAAATTTGACGGCAAGGATACTCATGACCAAAAAACTAAATAATCGACGTGTGCCACTCTTTCGTAAAATATACCATTCGAGTTTTAAGCTCAACACAATCGATTCGCTCGTCGAATACGAGTGTGGCCTTTCGTTCGCCGATCGATGACCCACCCTTAAAATATAATAGTAATTGTGCTGAAATTATATCATTATCAAATGGCTCCGATTCGAATGTTTTTCGAGATTTAAAATAAATGAAGGTTTCGCCGTCCGTATCAGCTTTCACTTCATCTTATCCTTCCACTTCAGCGGAAAAGCTTGCCAGACCGAAAATCCGGTATTGCCACCTCAACCGAAGATTTATACTTTTCATGTACGGGGGCCACTCTGTGCTCGTGGACGGAACACTTTGATTTATTTGCGCTTTTATTTGTATTTTTGTACGTATAAAAAAATACGTTTTTATTGAAACAACACACAAAAAACTGATTTAATTAATTACCTAAAAAAAATCTGTGTAATATTTAACGTCTTTGATTTTACTTAATTTGAGTCGGGACTTCTAATTGTGTTAAACATACTCTGATAATTTCCTAAGTAGAAAATCTATCATGAATAAATCCAATCGAATATTCGAATATCTTTGCCCTTTTTTCAATATTCTCAGATTAGAATATTTATAAAATTGATCCTTTTACTCTCTGAATCGGTCAATAAATCAATAAAGGATTTAAAATCGGAAATTATCACTGATGAATAAATATATTTTTTTGATTTTCAAAACACGATAAAACGGGAAAAGTTCTTCTCTCTACAGAATATATGAAATATTCGTTATAAAAAGACTCCGTTGTATTGGCATCCAAGAAATTTTAGACAGACTTCTTAACGATCTTTTAGAAACCGATAAGTCGTCTAACAACTCTAATTCAGAATTGCAGGTAATAAACAACAAAACAGAAGTAATAGAATCAGAAACAGTTAGACAACACAATTGCCATTTGTTAATAGGGATAATAAGGAGCACTTTTATTTTTAAAATATGTATTTTTGAAATCTAAATAAAATTCTGAACATTTTGATTTTGCTGAAACTAAAAATTTCAAAATTTTACTCGATTTCACACCTTTGTTTATGAGAAAATGTGTTGCGCAACAGAGGATGTTACTTCTCGCCTTCTTTTATGTAACAGGATCAAGAAGCTTCTTGATGATCCGATGGAATAAATTTATTTCTAATGAAGGGAACTAAGTAGAAAAATAAGCTATAAATTAATAGAATAATAATTTTCAGTAAAATTACAGTGGACGTTGTATCTACTCAGTATCTATCAAAGGAAGTTTATTATTAAGCAAGCACCCGAATAAAGTGAAGTTATTAGTGCATATACAGCTACTTTCAATTAGGACGCTCAAAATTTGTTAGTTTGTAGCGGCCATGTTATACAAACAACATCTATCAAATGTATTGCAAATTATTTAATAATGTATGGCAAATTATCATAGAAGGTGTGGAACAACATGTGCATGTTATCCTGCCGAGTCGACTATTTGACGTTTGGTACCCAAATTCGAGTCGACCGATTCGATAAATTATCAGCCAATATTCGTATGTCGCTGAATTGCAAGGTCTGCTAAAAATATCGCTACTGTGCGTGAGAGTGTACGGGAAAACCTGAAGCAATCGATTTCTTAGTACTTAATCTTTCTGCGATTTTAACATGACGAATTTTGCGTTGAGACTTGAATCTGCTCTGGAGCAAGTGAAAGTACATACATCCAAATTTCGCTAAAAAAATTATCTTTAGCCACATTTTTGGAATGAATAAATATATAAACAAGCAAAATAGTCGGACTTAAAAAGATACACACACAGCGCATGCCACGATGGATATTCTGTCCTAATGACTGAGGGCATGATTATCTCGTGTGATTTAACTCCTTGAGAATTTAAGGTCATCTTAAATCGCAAGTCTATGCGTATAAATCGCAAACAATTGATACCCTCAAAGTCAACATAACGAACACCATCCAGAAAATTCAGTCAGATTTATGCGACAAAGTCATCGAAAATTAGACTTACCGAATACGAGCCACCAAACAAAACCTACCAAGTTTTACTTTACTGGACGTAGACAATCATTTTAAAAGAATTTTCTACGGATAAAAGAATTTAATAATAAGATTATTTTAATAAGAATTTTTAGATAGAAATCTCAGAAATAACGTCTTTTTCTAAAGTTGTCACATTATTTAACTGACTAATTCCAATTGGTAACTTGAACAAAATGTTTATATATCGTACCATAAATCATTTGAATTAATGGCATAGTGGAACGCTATAATAATTTTCCCGGAAACATTTCGGTTAGGGATGTTCCGAATTGAACGGAATCTGAAATAGGGCATAGACACATTATCTAATACTCTGAATGTTTCAACCGGTTTCATTAGCCGCCTAACGATAGTTCTAAGCAGCGATTGGTCATATGAAAATAAGGACCCGCTGAAGTCATAATTTAATTCTCAATAATCATCGAATTACGCCAGGAAATGTGCTAAAATAAATATCAAAATAATGATTGTTCCATTTTGAATTTTACATCATTGAGTTCATGTACATTATCATTTTTCCGTCGATTTAAAACCTTTTACTGTGCGTTATTAGAATATTTATGCGATTGAATTCCCCACAGAAATCGAAACATTGTGGATCACCCTGTTGGCAAACAAATATTTTTGTCTTATTGAGCGCGCTTTCTTACAGATAATTTGCTCGAGGATATGAATGTTTGCATAAAATCAAACCATTATAGTTTCATATTTCCAACGACAACAGCGATATATCCGTACATGAAACCCACACCTGTTGTATTTACACTTCATCTTTACAGCAAATATCTTTCAGGGCTTTTTTCATTACTTCACTTCCGATTCTTCGATGTCATGCCATGAGGACGGAATGCTTTCAGTGTTATTTTCAGCCAATTGTTATCATGCTTAGGGTCTAGCATTCATTAGCATCAGAGTCGGAGTTATAGTCAAAGTTTTTATCATTATGTCGCTTTTTCTATTCTAATTAATTAAAATGCCATTTATCATGGTGATCATGAAAAAGCTCAATAAACTCGTTGTTAAATTCGCTTACTTGGATTAACACGTTATATACAACATATTAGTTAATTAATTCTACTCTGAATCATACATGTAAATATTATCATGCTACGAGTAAGGTTCCTCAATAATTTATTAAACTTCTTGTATGCGAATTCTTTAATAAATCTCAATTTAGAATTAAATACTTATTTGGAAACCATTATAAAACCATCGATATTCACCCACAAATATTCTGTTTAGAATTTTATCAGGACATGTATGAAAAATCAAAATTTGTGAGGATTGTCAAGTCATTTTAAATCTGAATAAATAATGAGCACAATGTAATAAATTCTAATTGCGAAAATACATAACAACCTAAGAAACAACAAACTGGAGAAACAAACAAATTGAATCATACGGTATATAATTGTGTTTTATTGGATATTTATTTATTATTTTTATAACATACTTTGCTGAAGAGTAATATAACTGTTAAACATGTTCATTTTATTTGGCACACTATATACAATATATATATATATATGAACTTTTTTCTTTATTTAGTATGAACTTCGAATCCGGTTCAGCACGATATTTCGTGAAACCAAACTTTTGCATTATATGAAAGCTGCCTCTATATTTAGTTTTCTTATAATACAATCGATCTTGATCGCATATCTTCAATTTTAAAGTCGCTTCATATATTATCTTATTGTAATTTATTTTAAATTATCGTATTGAACTAAATCTATAATATAAAAATTTAGTAACTGCAATTCAAACCTATAATGGTAGTTTTAGATCTTTAAGATCCAAAATTTAAAACGAAATGAAGGCCTGTTTAGATCACAGTTTGACCCACAATGACTAAGATTTACTAATGTGTAAATTTATATGCAAAGTTTCGTGCCCAGAGATAATTTCTAAGACTTAATTTTGACGTAACTGTTAATGGCCTTCATATTCGTCATATCTGGAATATTATGGAGATCTAGCTACATCACTAAAAATAGCAAATCCTGAAAATGTATGCTTATTCCGGATAAATATCCATGCAACGTGTCGTCAAAGTCTTCAGCAAAATCGATGCCAACATCGTTCAAAAATAATAAGTCATCCAAATGCAACGCTTAGATATCAGCAATTTATAATGTGTACACATCACATATTTTAAAACAACACAAGTCAATTTGTTTAAGTAGAAGGTAACACAATTTTAATTGCAAAAACGTGTTTATATTATTATTAAACAACAAACGAGAAATCCATTGTTTTCAAGCAAAGTTTTGTTTGGTAATTAAACTCACTTCACAATGGATGAATTCGTCAATAAGCAAAATTTTCGTATCTGGAGAGATGAAAATCCTGGTGGTGCTAGAAATGCAGTCACGGTGAATGCTGAGCAATACTAATCAATGTTGAGTGACCTTTTATGGCCACAATTGAATCATATTGATGTGTCTGATGTCTGTTTCCAGCTAGACGACGTTACACAAATCGAGAAAACATAACAAAAAAACAAGGCATCACATTTGGATCTGAACGAAAAATATCATTTACAAATTGGTATTTGATATCGACAAATCTATGGCGTTTTAAATATGCAACATATAGTCTAAAATCAAACATTGTGGGAATAAGACCCAACATGCTAAACCAACCCGATTAATCCCTCAAAGAGGTAAGACACAATGTTGTGTTAGAATTCCAGTGAATCATAAACAGCATTCATACACATTAAGTTTGGAGAAAAACAGAGACTGAGAGAGTATCTCGTGTACATCATGCAATTGTATAGATCGTCAACCCAAATTTATCGACTAATATATGAATAATATGATGAATCGCTTTCAAGCATATTGTTTATGTTTACTTGAAGAAATAACCGAATATTGTATGCAATCGACAGTGTTTATTTATTTAAATACAAGCTTCATACACGCTGCAGCGATCCTGACAGACAAGTGGATTTGTACGACGATAAGTGGCAGACAAGCAAACATAGCATCTAAGATCATGTTGATTTTAAATTAGCTCACTATTTAAAGGATTAAAGACGCAGCAGGCTCTATATAAGTCATCCGGGCAAATGATATATAGATATGTAGATATAGAATGATCATTAAAAGCAAATAATCCTGCTTGATTTCAATCCTTAGCATTAAAGAAGAAAATAAAAACCATGAGATCTTCTTGGTTTGAATCGAGTTGTCTTTTTGAAATATCTCTTTTAAGGCAATTAATGCTCTTTCTGGCACTTTTATATGGAATATCTATTTTTTATTTTTTTTTTGCGAAGAAGGGGAATCTTCGTAAGACACCACATTCTGGTGGTAGTGTGAGATTTTTACTCACTAAATCCCCTCCTCCTCTTTGGCTGCCACCCGGCTACTAATTAAGTATTGCACAAGAGTGGTAGTGATGTGTCCTTCACAGGCTCTTCATTTGTCTCTTCCCGAATGTCATTTTTCTGCTGTTGTTCGTTGTTGTGCCCAGTTGTGCCAAAACAGCTGTGCCCAGTGAGAACCTAGGTCAAGTGGTAATACAGTTGACCGTGCTTTTTGTCTACCCAAGTTCTTAGGTTCGGCAATAGCTCATGCGTCCACCGACCTTTAGCGGAGTTGTCCCATCGGGACTGCTACGCCACCGTGGTCCTTTGCTTAGCGTTTTTCCTGTCTTCACCTTTCTGTATTGCCTGTCTCTCGTAGGTGAGCAGGTCGATTGGTGACGTGGCAGTCAGTACCAGGACGACATCTTCCAACACTGTGCGATATGCAGCAGCCACTCTGATTGCGCTCCTTCTCTGGACTCTGGCCATGTTTAGCCTGGCCCTTTTAATTTGTAGTGCCTTAGCCCGTACAACAGTACCGAGTGCACTACCTCGTTGTAGAGTCGCCTCCTGCTTGTTTTTAGACCACCAATGTTGGGCATCAACGTGGCCAGATTCTCCGCGATGCTGACCGCCTTCGCTGCCGTCTTCTCTGTGTGGGTGACGAATCGGAGCCTGTCATTAATCTCCACAAATATTAATAACTGAAAAGACTTATTAACATGTATATTCTCATCAATTTATTATATATCTTACTATACACTGTTCAGAAAGCTCCAATCTATAATACAATATACTAGGTCATCTCGAAAAAAAACCCTTTTTTTCTACTTAATCGACGACCCTCAAAATTTGAGGATTAAGGGAGCATTCTGTAATTTTCTGTCGTCGGACTTAATATTATATAATATCCTCAGAAATAGGAAGAAAAACGATCTGAAATTACGACACTCTCTAAAGTTTTCATAAAGAAACATCTGCGGTCACATTTTCCATTATATTACTATCTGTTATCCCCACATACTATAGGCCAACTAATATGCTTCACGTACTGCAATTTATTGCATCCAATTTGCAACGACAGATGTTTTATAGCTTTAACTTTTGCGCCATTGTTAAAACAGGCGCAGATAAATCCTTTTCAACAATAAAACAGTCATCATTCTATGAAAGTCGTGATAACAATTTACTCTCTAATCAGAGAGAGAGAGAGAGAGAGAGAGAGTGATCGTAATGAGTTTTCGTTCGCACTTTGATGAACTAAACAATTAAGCTAAACCCCGAACTAGATATATGATCCTGCATCCGAAAGGGTGTTCGGGGGTTTGTTTTGCGTTGGTTTTAATGAATGACAACGTAAATTGCAGCAGACAGTGGCCATCTATCACTCGCCTATAGATCGTCCCCGCCGCGCACTGCAAAGCACTTCCGGCGGATATTAAATGGGCTTCAATCTTAAACAGACTTCGGCTAAAGACCCAACAAAATCCGCTTAATATAACGACCATTCGCTCATACATCAGAAACTCTTTGTTGCCGAATTCGTTTGCCGGGATCGATACGGTTACGACCGTCTCTATCGGGTAGCATCCCTGAATTTCAACTACCAATTCCTGCTTATTTTAATAGTTAATATTTAACAGGAGCTCTGGGATATTGCTCCCCAAAGTTTCGACGTTCTTTTACAAAACTGACTACTTCCTGTGAGGTACTCTCGGAACGACCCAATCGGGATTCACACGTTTTCTTCAGTCGCCTCGACGAACCTATAGTATGCTATTTAATCAAAAATATTATAATGAATAAAGACATCAAGTTAATAATTTAAAAAAATAAGTTGATCTCTCGGGGAAAAGTTGATTTTATGCATTGCTTTTTATCCATTTATAAATGATTTTTTTGTGTAATCTATATATATAAAAATCAATGTGTGTCCGATCCAAATTTGCTGAGGTAAACAAAGCCTTTTGTCAACAATGCCGAGAGGCGGTAATGGCATGCCCGGTTTTGCTAAGGTAAGAGAAGTAATGCCATGCGTGGTGGGGGGCTCACGGGGCGGGGCTTGACCGCGGGGCACGGTGAGGAAGACAGTCGCTTTTCGAGGCAAGGGAGAGTGTGCGTATACGCACATCAATCTTAACCTCTCAGTCTTTCTTTTCAAATTATTACTAGGCGCGTGTAGCTAAACAACCACATCCTATATATGTGTATCTTTATCTTTAAAATTAACAAATCAAAATAACCAAGCAAAAATATCTGAAGCGACGGAAATGCATAGCCCAACATAGCACTGGACGTAGAATGCTCACAAGGATCATCACCATGTTAATCCGCGTCCATGAGTCCGTCAGGAGACTCGAAATATCGGAAAGATATATATTTGAAATCTTAATGTACCTCTCAAATATTTACTAAGCGCGATCGTATACGCTATTTTCAATGTAATTAAAAATATATAAAATCATTCCAATAAACTGAATTAAAATACATTCACTTCATATCTTTAAATGAGGCATTGCAACGCATACCGGGTATTCGCTAGTAAATAATAAAATAGGCTTGTTATTGGTCTGGCGGCTATTTTATGGAAGGACCCTCTTTCTCATAAACTATCGCTTGGAGTTTCACTTTACGTGACGTTCAAACCAATTTGCCCTACCGCGCGTATACAAGTTTTATTTTAAAATATAATTATTTTCATATGCACGAGATCTGGTCAAAATATACGAGTACGAACAAAATAATAAATTTGCATGGAAATAGAATAATCTCCTTCAGTGTACTGTCCTTGGCTAGAGGTGCACTTATCCCAACGTTGAATCAATGACTGGAAACATTTTTGGAAGACTTATTTCGGAAGGGCGTTCAGCTACTCTTTCGTGGCTATCTCAATTTATTTCCTTTTAACACAGTTTTTATTTATGGGAAGAGCTAGAAATCGCATGGTACTAAATCTGGTGAGTAAGGTAGATGTGGACACACAGGAAGATTTTTTCCACTCAAAAACTCGCGAATCAAAAACGATATGTGGCAAGCGTATTGTCAAGGAAGCCATTAGCCCATTTTTCTAGTAGATCCAACTTTCATCTCCAGTTACAAATTTGGCCATGAAGTCCGGATCTACTTGAAGACGATCCTACAATTCCTTGCAAACTGGAAACACGATTTTCCTTCTGTTCGTCAGTCAAAGTCTTGGAACAAATTTTGCACTCACTCGTCTCATCTGCAAATTACGCAGAACCTTAAGAGATATTCATTTCTTCAGCAAGCTCTCGAAGAATTATTCGTCTATTTGCACGAACAGTTTTCACCGCTTTTTGCACGTTTTTGTCTATTTTTGAGATCGATGAACGTCCCGACCATTATTCATCTTCAACCGACTCATTCCCGTTTTAAATCATTCATACCACTTTCAAATCAAACGACAAAGTTACCACATTATCGACATATACCGATTTTAACATTTCATAAGCTTGGCCCTTTTTTGCTATTTAAAACAAAACTTAATGCTAAAGCGTTGTTCAAGATCTATAATGCGCGACAGACGCGATAAACACGACTTCATACCAGCGACTATGGAGACTGTATAAAGTCTGCCTCAGCAGATCAAGCTATCGGACGTATAACATGAAATGGATCATCATCAGTTGCGGTTCTAAAATTTCTTTCACCGTATTTTTTGATCAAACCTCGTATGTTACTAATTACTGAATATAATAGTTATTACATAATTCGAACCTCTCTTAACATCTCTCGCCATAAGTTCTCTCTTCATAATAAACGCGTTAAATATTCTCCGAACAGCTTTTCAAACCGAATACAATTAACACATTTTTTTTACAATTCATATTTGTGAAGATTTCAAACACATACACATTCATAAATATATTCATATGCATCGCTTTTACGTCAGCGATGCAATTGCAGAGTGTGGCATAATAATGGAACCGGTAAGATTCATCTCTCCGGGCTGAAACTTTAAGCCGTGCAAACAAAAAGGTAATATCAAAGACATGCTGAGGCTTTATTAAAGCTCGAAAATTCTCAAAACCTTTGGCGACATTGTCACAATTGTCCATATATTGAGAAAGCAGAAATTATGATTTTCCTCTAGGAATGAATAAAAATTGAGCACCAGGATGTTATGCAATGTTAAAGATGATTTGACACTGCATTTGCTTCGGTCGAATTGATGGCCGTGGTTCGATTTTGTGGTATTTTTCAAACCCTTTCACACTCTGCTTCTATTCCTCCTTTGTAACTTTAACAATACAACAAGGCCGTCATGTTTAAGGTCTTCGTCACGGCTCCTTTCAATCCCTCGAGTACCAGTCATTGGCTGTCTGGGGCCATCGATTATCCTTAAGTCTCGCAACGTGACCTACACAATTCCTTTTGTCGTTTTCAAGTAATACGCCTATTTCCGATATTTTTGAATAGTTTTTTTGCATAGACATTTCCCTTTGATATTATTTTTCGATATGATAAATTAACATGGATGCATTCATTCTTAATAGGGGATTGATTATTTGACGCCGAAAATAATAGACACGATTTTACTGGCGGCCACGATTACACTACCCTTTCAATGTGCATTTTTGACAAAAATTAGAGCAAACCTGGATTTGTGTGTGAATTTGTATTTGAACCTAGATTTGAATCAATTTGGATTTGAACTCGAATATTTACAATAAAAACTATCTCATTCCTCTATCTAATTTAAAGTTATACAATAAGAAAAACTATATTGAAATAGCTGGTAATGATCTCTTAAAATCGAACTGATAAAAGTCATTTAAAAAATCTCACTATCAAAATCTATCTCGAGTTGAAATTGAATATCCCTTTTGCAAAAATCATATTGCTATAAAATAAATATATTTTTTTATAATACAAGTCGACACGAATTCGTTAATTGATTAAATCCGCAAATGGTCCACAAACAACTGTTATGTTCATAAGTGAAACATTCGGAGAGGAAGAGATCTTCCCCATGGAGAATATAAGGAATTCGAATGTGCCCCGGGATATTATAGTAGCTTATTCAACGAGGCTGCAGAAATGATATAGTGATGATACGGCTCTTAAAGATACAATTCTAGCGCCTACAAAATAAACGGTCCCATTTTATTGTCTCCCGGATTGGGGGAATTTTCGTATAAAAGAAAAACATAAAGAGTCAGCTTCAATTCTGAATGAAACGGAATAATTGGGTTTTGTATGTTGTTATTTTTGGACACGACCTAATTAATATCCTCACTTTTTTATTTCGCATGTACTTTCTGCCAAATGTGATACGTAATTTTCGATCAATTCGATCACCTTAGTAAACGTTAAAACATTTGTTTTATGTCCTGTAAGACGTTACTTACTTTTTGTATCATAATGTATCATAATCACAATAATTTATAAATGTGTGATGTTCCATTCGCAATGAGTTTATTTAAATATGAAATGTGAATGGGATATTTCGATGGGGACTCGGACTTTCGTTGTGTAGGTTCGGTTTCGAATCGCGACGAGGCGTTTTTATTTTCGATTTTTCTTTTTTATGAACACCAAGACGATAAATTAAATCGATCAGTGATCGATCTGCGACAATTATTCATATTCCCTTTCAAAAAATCGATCTTCCCGATTTTCTTCATTAGATCTCGTCTGAATCTGACATTTACTTTCGCGGAAATGACGATAAAAATGAGCGCGCAGCCGAAATATTTTATCGAGGGGTTGCTAATTTTATTGTTTTAAAACTTTTTGAAGTGAAACTTATACATAAACGAGCTTGGGCAAATCAGCTTGACCGACAACGAAAAGTGAAACTTCAAGCGGCAATCGGTTGGAAAAAGAGGGAGAATAGTTTGTAGTGGATCAGCTATGCGCATGCGCCGCATCATCTCTACTTTTAATAGTAGTCTGCCTATTTTATTATACTCTTTATTACACACATATATATTAAAACTTTATGTATCCACATAAACACGCACACACACACAGAGTATAGGTGACTAGGCGCATGCGCGTAGTGTATTTTTGATGTATACGATGAATAGGGAGGGACTACAAATGATTCTTCCTCTTGTCCAACCAACTATCATCATGGAATCAAACGAAGAGAAACATCGCAATGCGCATGCGCCTATGCCATATACCTATGCGACTCAGATGCTACAAACAATTCTTCCTTTTTTTCATCTTTCGGGGATTGGGATAAGGGAAAGTGTTTCAATATTCGTGATGCTAAGCCCAATTTGCCTCACAACGCTTATTGAAGTCTAGTTTCAAGAGGAATGCATAAAATCATCTTCCACTATATCGTGTATTGTTTTCGAATATTTATGCATGCGAACTGTCGTTGTTTATGTAATGTGGGAATGTGTTGTGTTTCAGGAGGCGTACAGGCGATGGGTGTGCAGCTCGCTAGTGCCGGTGTTCGTGTCGGGGGCGAGGCTGAAGAGCCCCGGGCCGGTCGGAGGCCCCGACGGACCGCGGGAGGGCGACGGCCCCGGGCGGTCGGAAAGCGGCGCGTCGAGATACGCCCGGCGCGCGCGCACTGCGTACTCCATAGACACTTACGGCGGTTATTCGTCAAACGGCAAAAACACAAAGTTAAAAAATAATAATAATTACTATAATAATAATATTAATAAATACGATCATTTGTTATTATTGATGAACGATAGACGAGACTCTTTCGAAGGCGCGGGTGTCGCTTACGACGACGACGATTACGAGAGTGATCGGTCGGCGGACGAAGGTAGTGCTTCTTTTTATAATAGTGATAGTAGTAATTCGACGCTGTACGAGTGGGGCAACGGCAGCTCGGCGGCGGAGGCGTCGGAGGCGGCGGAGGCGCCCCACAGCAAGATCGGCGACGCGCGCCCCGAGCAGAAGCGCGTGGAGGCGCGCAAGGACCTCGACAACCGGTTAGCGGCCGGCGCGCGCAGCCGCCGCGAGGGCCCCCGCCGGGACGACGCCGCCACGCTCTACAGGCTCAAGCCCTGCCTGTCCGTGTGCCAGGACGTGGAGCAGGCCTGCCCCTACTTCCTGCCCGGCGACAGGGCGCCCTCCTATCCCACGCAGTACGCCGGCGAGCCGACCTTCCTCTGCCTGGGTACGTGTCCCTCGACCGCGTCCGCCGCGCACCTCGTCGCTCTCTCACGCCGCCTCTCTTTGCAGATCCCAACATCCAGGAGACCGGCGAGCAGCTCAGGAAGTCCAACTACGGGGTGCCCGAGTGCTGCTACGTGCACTGCGGGGAGGAAGGCTCGCAGCTGTGCCACCGGTGCACGGTCCTCCCGTCGCAGGACCAGCCCCACGCGGCGCCCTGCGGCTCGTCCCCGTCGTCGGCGACGGCGGCCTCGGCCGCCTCCGTCTCTCCGGCCTCATCTTCCGCGATCGTCTTTCTTTTCCTTCTACTTCCCATCCTCAACAGTGCGTACAATAAAATAGTGTTACTGAAGCGACGGAACGCTGATTATATTAGACCAGTGGACGCTCTGACTTTCGATACTGTTTACTATTATATTAAAAAAATTATGAAAATTATTCCATGTACAAGGTTATAGTTATACGTTACGCAAAGGCGGAGGGGAGGAAACGCGCCACCCCCACCCTCCCCCTTCGGCGTCGGCAAGTTGACCCGCTCACCTGTCCACGTATATTCCTAACGTTGCCAGCGTTTTCGCAGATCGGTGAAATCGCACTTGTGTCGGACGGAGGGACCGCCCGAAGGAGACGCCTCCTCCTCGGCGAGCTCGACGCGAGAGTCTCGAAGGGAGCGAGCGTCTCGGCGCCCGCGCCCGATCTGACGAATAGAGAAAAACAGAAACATATTTTTGGATTCGATATTGTTACGTATTATCTTCTTCATTTATCGAAGGACGAGTCGGTTGTGAGGCAATCATATTTTACTCTCGACGTGCCGCGGGTCGACGCCGGCCCACCCTCCGGCGTCGGCTTTGTAGTCTTTCTTTTTGTATTTGAAATTTTATAGAAAAATCTACTCATCGCGGCTCTCCGCGAGACGGGACGTCTCGACAATGTTAGGAATCTCTTGCAAACATGTGGAAATCTTATCCTTCTTTTACTATTCTGACGAACGAGAAATGCGAATAACAGTGTGAGTGTGTCGAAATAATTGGTCAATTTATTTGTCAAATATTTTTTTATTTACGAAGACTGTGAAATTATTAACTTTTGAAATAAGTAAGTTTTACGAACGCGCCGTCTCGCATCGTTTTCACCGCACAGTACGTCGGCTTCCCTCGACTCGTTTCCTGATCTGTCACGCTGGACATCCCACGTTCGAGACTTGTGATATAGTTTATAAAGATATCTGCGATTGTCCACTCTGCCATCTCCGCTCATTCCGAATTCATCCTTCCGGACGGAAGAAGAAACGCCATATCGATTGAAACATTACGCCAGCTTCGATCATAATTTCGAAGACGGACCTTCCCGCCGGAGGCTTGAGCGTCTATATTTTTCATTTATTTATTTTTTAAATTGGAGAACGTCGATTTGAGATATTTTTGTAAAACGCGATCGTTCAACAGGTTCACGAATATCTAAATGGATGTTAATTTTGCCGTTAGACTCGTCGAACGCGACGGAAAACTATGATGCACCGTTTTTTATAGGCGACCGTACTTCGTAAAACACTTTTCTTAGAATTTTCTATCGTATCTCTTTTACATGTTGTGATAGTATGTTTTGGCAGATTTGCAGCACTTCCGATACTCAGCTAAATATCTATCAATCTGTTCGGCGACTCGATTAAAGATTGGCAACGTCAAGAGTACCAAAACGCAGAATAACGCCTGAATAACAAATTAATCAAAAATGTAGTTTACGTACTGCGAAAGAACGCATCTGGACGCTTTGAGCTGAAAACGTGAAATGTTGAATTTGACCCACGGCAATCCCTTTTATTTTATTCTTTTAGAAAGCTCGGTCGATATTACAATCATACGTTCAATTAAAATTCAGTACAAATAGAGAACGATGATGTTGTGCTTCTCGCAACGAAGCCTAGTATGCATACAAAAATATACTCGATATATTGAGTTAGTATTTCTATAAAATCATCCCTTTCAAGTGTGAATCTGTGACTCGCCTTATAATCGCTTGCGTTGGTTTCCCAATAAAATACACATTTATAAACTTAAAACGATTGATTTGACAAAAGTCATCCGTAGCAGTATTTGACATATACTTTCTAGAATACTGCCATAGCAATTTGTTTAAAGGGAAGATGTAAAATAGATATAAAATCTTTCATAGAGTCCTTTAATAAAGATTCGAGATGTATAGTTTCAAAATTAACCGTATAAGAATGAATGGATATATTATAAGTGGATTTTGGGTTTAGCTACCGAAAAGAAATAGTCGGAATTCAGCTGAATATCTACGTTTTTTAGCGAGTAAATGACCTTAGACACTTTATCCCCTTGGGTTGCCAATTCTTTCAAAAGTTTGAATCTGCAGAGCACGGATCTAAGTATTTATAAAATCAACGCTACCCCCGATAGTCGAGCCTTTGTAGAGCGGAAGATTTCCCACGTTGCATTTCCACAGATCTATTATCCGTCAATTCTATAATGTGAGCATGATTTAGTTGTATTAGCAGCTCGATTTCTCGGTTACTACGACCTCATCCCCTTTGATCTATACTTTCTTTGCAATTCATTTCAATTTTTATACATATGTTTGTATATGTATATATATTGGAATATACACATTGTATATATATATACAAACACATCTATATAAATATATATATATATTTGTCTCATAGTTGTTGAAATTTATTATTAAATAAATGACACAGCCGACGTGTTTGATTATGATTTTTCATATAAAACAGATATGAAAATATTGTTGCGCGAAAGTTATAAAATATTTAATAAAGAAAATGATAAATAAATATAACTTTTAAAATATTTGTCATACAAATGAATTGATTTTTTAATATATATATATATCTTTGTAACTATTGATTAATTGTAAAGAAATAATGCAAAATTGTTATAAATAATAAGTGTGGTTGAATTATGATATTTATAGAATTTAAAAAGGAGATTATTGTAGTTGTTTTAAATAAATGGTATAGTAGTTTCTTAAAAATACCGTCTTATGAAGATATATAATGCCGGAGAGTGAGATGATTAGTGAAATTTCACTAAAATTCTGCATGTAATACATTTGATTGACCGTATCGATTCAAATTTCACTCACTAATTTAATGATAAGTTTTCTAATGTTCTCAACATCAAAATCTATAATTTTTTATCGAAAAAAAAAACATGTGTTGGTCATCTCCTTCCTTGCGTAGTTGTTAACTATCGACACGACAAAGAAATAATTCGTAGTTAATCAACTCATCACACCAAACACACCATCGTTATAATTATATCGTTTTTATCATAGACATGCTATGTTGTCTTGATTCATTCGTAGTTTCGAACGAAACACTGATTTCGAACATCTCATCCATACACAGATTTATCTCACGAGTGTTTTCAGATCACTTTTAATACTTAGAATACAAATATATATTCAAATTTTACCTGTCAATTATAACAATTATTTTGCAGATATATCATCAATATTGACATAAATATCACATATCAGAATCAATAATAATTGATCGATAAATTTAATCGAATCCTAATCGGTAACCACATAGTATCAAACGGACGTTTGCATTCTTGGACGAGACCTTCGAAGAGCTAAGCAGAGATGTTTTAAATAAATAATATGACACTACTTAATCATACGGATTTTTAAACACAATTTCAACGATCGGTTATGTGCAATTATTCAAACTTATGTAGCCATGAAATATTTCACAACTGGATTTTCTGCACTCGATTGCAATGCATGATCGTCTTTAAATTTAAATTACTTGGAAGTTGACCGTTGAATATTTTTAAATTGTTTTTTTGTTGTAAAGAACATGTCTTCAAATTACTATGTTTAAGGAAAATGTGTGCTATAGCGTTTTGAAAATTAGCTTATTAACAAAATAATATCATAACCGTTATGCAATAGCGCGATAGATGTAATGCAAACTATATTTATAATTTATTCCTCCGTTTTACTTATTTTTCAAAACTATCGACATTGCTTTCTATGATTTGTTCGTTCAAGATGTCTGTGTTTAAAATGTGCTCGCCAAACGCATTATGCATAGATGGTTTTGAACTCAAACCTAGTGAGTAATAAATATCAAATTTTGCAAACCTTTTATGCATCTTTTTTTTTTTTAATTTACTCCAATTTTATTCTATTAATTTGACTTTGAACATTTGTCCAACTTGCACAATGACCATCCCAATTAACCAATATAGATTGCCGTGCATTTTTTATTGATGCTTAACCTTTTCCAAACTGAGCTAAAAATGCCCACCGATGATATGTATTCAGTACACCACTAATACTTTTATTGATTATAATTCAGATTTAAGTGGAATAATTTTTGTAAAGTTATAAAATAGTACGAATACATCACATCAACGATAGGGAAAGGTTAAATGTAAAATGAGTGCGTCCTTTTATCCGTCAATAGCAAAAGAACATACAACGAAATATTAAAAATAACAGGCAGGAACTGTTTTATATTTTTAGAACGATAAATATTTGAAAAATGCAGTTGTGATCATATATCATGGCACAGATTCAATTGTTAGCATATTAACCCTTATCGGTCGCTGGCTTATAAATATACGTGCTTTTATAATAATTTATAAAATCCAAAATATTGTCGATTGGTATTTGTAAAAAGAATCCTATTTGGGAGAATATCATCATTATTATAGTCTGGGCTTTCATCATTTTTTTATTTCTACATCACTTTCTTCTTCACTTGAAGATTTTATAGGTATAACCTTAAAAAATTACTAACTTTAGTCTCATCACTGGATTTAAAATCAATAGTTTTCAAAATATTCACCACCACCTATCATCACTATTGAAATTTTCTATATTCATTTCTGGGCTCAATATATAAAAAATTAAATATAAAAAGTCTTGTCACGTGAGAAGTGACTTACGACCGATAAGGGCTAAAAGCATTTTAACCGCTCACTTCAAATATTTATACTCGCTTCGAATTTGAAAACGATTCTGACTTGGAACAGAAGTTGGGCATTTCTGTTGTTTTAAATATGTAGTCTTACAATAACATGAATGCGTGTTTTCATGGGCTCAGAGTAACGTAAATTATTTGGGCATAGGTGTGTACAAATTTTTTTGGAACTGTGTATTTATCTTAATCAAACCCAAACAAAATTGTCTTTTTTTAATATGAATCAACGACTATTTTTATATTTCTCAATAACAAATCGGGAATGTCATCAAGCACAAGAATACACGGAACTATGTGAAAGATAGAGAGCGTTTTTAAATAGATTATCGATGGTCTTAAAAACACCATTATATTTCACAATCATTGAATTCGAAAAATCTTCCATTTTTACATTCATTAAATAATAAATAAATTTTTAGCCACTTGAAATGAAATTTTCACAAGTTTGTAGACTTCTCCTTCTCATACTCTGAATGTTGTCTTTCCTATTACAAATATTACAGGTATCTCAAAAATTACTAAAAAAATATATATATAAAAAAACATATATTTAATATTAGTGAGGAGGAATTATACATTAAAGTTGTTCATGTGTATGAGATAAACAATACGAATAAATGATAAAAACATAAAATAAAAGTTGAGGACCTTAACTTCGTTATATGAATGTAGAGGTCCACGACTGTCTTTTAGCCGCACAATGTATGTAAAAATTAAATTAATGAATAGTTGTAATATATACTTTAATTAAAAATATGTATGAATTATTTATTGTTGATAATTGTATATTCAAGTCTGGGATATGCGATCGATCATCGTTTTTCGTTATACTTTACATCGCCCAATACTTTAGCATCAAGTCTCGATTGTGTTGATGCGATGAAGGAATTTTGTTGCCTTGATTCTTAAGAAAATGCGATGAAGCAATGTCAGATCGTATGCCTTTTAATTTCAAATAAAATGGTCTGTCGTTGCTTTTAAGCATGCGTGCATTTTTTAGCATTTAACGTGAAGAACATTCACGAGGCAAAATTATCTTCATCCCTTTGCAAATCAATTTCGCCACCATAACATGAATATTTGCATCAAACGAGCCATCTTCAAAGCTTCAGTTGCAGCTACGTCAACTGGATTTTTGAGGTCGGCATAATCGTTATATCGATGATCTTATGATTTGGGATTTCTTTGCAAATAACGATAAATAACGCTATTTTGTGCTGTTAACTATGCAAAATTTCATCTTGAGACAAATTTAACAATGTTAATAATACTGAGATGCACTTTAGCTCAAAATACACTTTTAGAGCTTGATAGATGTGTTTTCATAGCTTCTGATATTGTTCATTTTTATGTATAAATTCTCATTGTTTTGATTCATTTCAATAATAAGCATTCCCAGATTTGACTATTCCAAATATGTATCTCTCAACAGAAATGCCTGCATGTTTAGTGTGAATAATTTGATCAAGTAATTTTGGTGGTTTTTATGTTATTGTTGTTGGATGTGCTATCTTTATTATTCTGCAGCTTCAATGGCTATATTCGTTTTCGATGTAAATGACCCAAGATGATTCTACAGAAATATACTTATGAAATTCATATTACTAAACGAGGTGCTTTCGGAGGTGAACATTCCACTGATATTATTTTCTCCAATGCAAAAAGATATGCTTCGTTCTTTTACCGAAAATTGCATTCATTTTTGTCGTTGTTTATACAAATATCGGTTCGAAAGGTCGGTGGACGTTTCAGAACTCACCTCCTTGTTGATTTTTCACACGGTACAAATTTTATGCATAGTAAGTATGAATAACACTCAATTATCAAGCAGTAATTTAAATAAATCTGAAGAAAAATAGGAAATCGTAGCTACCTCTTCTTCAAAAAAAAAAATTGCTAGATATAAGAAAAAGGCTTCTTGAGTTACAAAAAGTGATAAGCCTAGCCTTACATTAACGCAATATTAGTATAAAAAGCTAAAATAGATATTTTTAATATTATTATAGATGCATTTTAAAATATTCTAATGGAAAAAATACAAATTTGAAAGTCGACAGGGTGACGAGCGCCAATGTTATAAGATTGTTTACCGTGTTGAATTTATATTTACAGTTTCTCCAGTTCATCCAGGAATAAAAATATTAATAAAAACACTGTGTATATAGTTTGAATTTGAGCTCTTACTTTGATCCCGTTCGAAGGCAAATTATGGATGTTTTGTATATTTTTTTAAGCACTCGTTAAAATAAATCACTGGTAATTTAAAAACATATATGAAAGTAATTTTTATACATTGACAAAAATCCCGATCTTCGATCAGACTCAGCGTTCACCTCCCAATACACCTCCCGGTCGTTAATGCTAAGGATGTTCCATGTTTTAATATAACGCATTAAAAATGTTCATTTTCGATTGTTTTTATAAAATGGACACAGATGTGTTAAATATACTGAATACATAAAATTTTGCATGGACGAGTGTGAACGAGCAACAGACGCGCGAATGTGTTATTTGAATATTCAGAGCAAATTTTTACTAAAAAGGGATTATATTGTTAAATTTTATATTACAAATATTTGAACACCAATAATTAAAAAAAGAGGTTTTTATAATAGGATTCCAAAAATTTCAATGTGTACTTCTGAGACGATGATTTTCTTTCGACGGATTTGTGTGTTTTGATTTGATCAAAAAGTGAATGTATTCGCATAACATTTCAGCACTATTTTTAAGAGAAGTTTATATATATACAATAGGCGATACACTTTTGTATATGTATTATTATTACATAATTTGGTTTAATGTATTCATTTCATGCAACATTAGAAGAAAATAGCGTTTAAATCTATAATGTGTAAAGGGCAAATGATATTTTTACTGTGATAAATCTACGTCGATCTTTGCATGTACTTAATATATACATAAAAAGGGACCGTGGCCTCATTTTGGGGAAAGATGAAGATTTGTCTCCACCACCGAAAACTTATTTTTGTGTGATTCATTTTGAAACAGTCGTCTCGACGTTGATCTGCGAGTCGTGCATTGTGGTCGTAATATTTACGTGATCGATCGATTGTGATGTTCGAATGTGCAATATTTGATATGAATGCACCGTTGCATTAACATTGAGTACAAAATGTTGGCTCACGACCAAAGTGTCTTGTTACGATACAATTTTCTAAACACATTGCTGACCAACCACATATTGATAATCTTCGGTGACGTTGGTGTGTTATACGATTATTCCTTCTCATTTCAAATCTTCAAACACTAGTCGAAAACGTTTCTGTTCGATTCGCTCCTTAAATTCGTTGATTTCGATCAAATTTGATTAATAGCTATACTATAAATAGTAATATTGAATAGATGTATTATTGAATGAATCAATATCGAGTATCTTGGGAACATGGAGCTTTTTTGATGTTTCGTTCGATGTGAGCTTGAACGATATCCAATGTGTCTTTGGCAAGTGTTAAAAAGTCGTCGATGAAAAGCTTCTCCATGATGTATATATTAAAAAAGTCTAAGTTCTCAAGCGTGTGTTGTTTGCTCATAAAAAGACCTTACAAATTCATTCACTTTTTGAATGGCATTTTTTACAAGAAAGAAAGTGAATATTTTTATTAAAATATTTACTGATTGTTCATATTTTTACTCTATGATACGATGACAACTTTATAGGTATTAATCAGTGTTTCCCATACCTTTTTTGCCTAGCGCCCTCTTTAATGATCACAAGATGGTGCATCTGAAATAAATTTTAGGTAATGGTACAATCGACAAACATATAATGTTTTAGCTCGCTACAAACACGCACATTTGATGTTTTTGCCAAATATTTATGCAGAGAACGATTCGAAGAGGTAATTTCGGCGATGATTAATATGAAAAGACACAGATTGACGAGGCCCTGACGGGGAGACACTGTACTCGATGAAGCACTTAAATGATACAAATTAAATTTAAGTAAGGTTAATTTGGTTCTTTGCTCAGATTCAAAATTGAGAATATGGAAATAGAGATGCCTAATGAAAAAGTCTAGAAACGTGTGATTCTCTCAACCAAGGCAACGGTCTAGAAACTTAAAGTAATAAAAAAATAGGAGATAAAATGTAAATTTACATTTTTTCATTTTTCATTAAATTAATATTTTCCATATTGACATTTTTAATCAAGTATGATTGTTAGTAACATGCAATAAATTATTTACTCAGCGTAAAGCGGTATGCTGAAAAGATTAGTCACTACCCTATTGAAAGATTGAGTGCTTCTCTTGCATAAAACTACACGATGCAATACTAATTTGGAACTAAATTTATACAAATTTAAATATGTATGTTCAGATCTACTTAAAAAATATATGTCTTTTTATACAAATAAATAAAAGAAAAAATGTTGTAGGATTTAAAAAGCTTTCAGTCGTTTTTCAAATTAAAAGTCAGCAAAAATAATTGAGATGATAGAGGAAATCTGAGCTTTTAATCTGATCTTAAATGACTCACTGAGGAAATTCTTAGCAAAACCATGTGAACATAACATATATGTATGTGCAGATAGTGATAAGAGCAGTCTTGCATGTGTGATTACAATAAAATGAATTTTTACTTTTTTAATTTGTACTACATTAATTGATAGTCTACAGAAGGTACGTTTATTAACATTGCACAAATATATCTCATAAAAGAAAAAAACAAATACATTCAGAAATAATAAAAAAAAATATTAGGTTAATTATTTTAGAAACATTTGCAAAAACTAAACATAATCCTTATATCTAGAAATTATACTGACTAATAGTTGTACAAAAAAATTACCCTCGTTTTCCTTAATGAATTAGCTGTATGCACTTACATATGTATATATTCTTTTATTTTTCTAGTATCGGTCAAAATTGTTTATATGTACACACTCAATTTTTCATTTGTATCGTATGTATTTTGTACAAAATTTTAAAGATGCGATTATCGGTTTTGCAGAAGAATGTTTTTCTAAAAACAGTAGCGTTAATCTACATTTTATAGATTGAAAATTTTTAGATTTCTCAATTGCATGGAGTTCATATGTTAATTTGAACGACTTTACATTATTGTGGGCTAAAGAGTGTGAATTGTGTTTCAATAGCCTTCGAAGAGATATATTCTTTCAATTGATCAAACTATTTGAAATATAATCGAAGCATTATTATGTTCTGCATTCTTATTTGACTATGCAACGACATTTATCTTTCTAATTTGCAATGATGTCCACGACGTCGAGCTAACTACCTCAATTTAGAACTATTGAAGCCGTTAATGCGTCAAATAAAAATCTAGAACAAAACCAATAGTTTTACATTATATTTCGAATAAATCATCTCCAGAACCGATTCATCTTCTCTGACTTTCTTTTCAAATATACATATACCACGACAGTATGATAAAATGGGCGGGATTAAACATGGCCTAAATATTTCTCATAATCACCGATATTTCATAAATCTATTACACTTAGTTTGGATTTAGGCCATAATAATGTTTGTTTCGTATTACACCATAGTATAATGTTTAGCACAATTTTCATGCATGCATTTGAAAAGAAGCAATAGTCATGTTAAATATTATTTGAACATTCAATTTCTCTATTGTTACAAAATAAATTATCTAGTGAGATTTGCAGTGGCGCATATGAATGTTCAACTAATAAAAGCTCTTCACATTACAAACAGTCTGTTATTCTGAATTTGCCTCCGATTGATATTTGTTTAGAATAAAATCATCATCCTAATAGATGTCCGTCCTATTAGGAGGCTGAAATTGAATTTTATTTGATAGTGTTGTTCATAACAAAATCAATGTCTGCGCGGGTAAGAGATTATTAAATGCAATTATGTTACTAAAAATTTTGTTTTCATTTTCAAAGACTGATAGCTGATTATCAATTTCTCTTATTTGTCACGACTGATTGAAACTCATCACCAAAAATTATGTCAAACACCATCAGCAACTCCTCGCATAGTGTCAGCCCAATCCTTGATAAAAATTGTAACATTTCAAATGTAATAATACGCTGACGTGCAAAGGACTTGCTGATCAAAATTGATTGAAAAATTGTTTTCTGTATTGTACAATGATTGTATTTGTTTTAAATCGGCATCCCAAAATGTGATAAAGTAATATCATATTGTGATTGCACACATTTCTATCAAATCATTCAAAGACATATTATTTAAAGGCCGGAAACGATATCCGAGCCGTGTAAAACATCGCCGAATCAAAAAAAAAACTTTTTAAAATAAAAGATATTATGATGAAACTTGACGCACAAACAAGAATCGAATATTCTTCAAACCATATCTATACAAATGAATGTCCCGCATATAATTCTTAATCATAAACGTGTTACTTCAAACTTCAAGAGCTTTCAGGTACTGAATCATGTGTGTTGTTTAAATCAAATTTTAGGCTTGTTTCAATATCTTTTAGCCTGGAGAGTTACTTTTATCGAAAAAATAATAGAAGTATGTAATTTTTTTTATTAGAATGAGTTTATAATAACCTTAAGAGAAATTAACATGTTGAAATGTTTCCCTTTATAAAACAGGTGTTAGAATGAATTGAGTAAACCAAAATAATGTCGTATGATAAAAAAATGTAATTAATGGAGTCATAAGCAAGGAAGATTGTAGATATATTATGAAATAAATTTCAGAAAAAAGAAAACGGTTAAATATACAAGAAAAAGACTTAAATATTTGTTTTATTTAACTACTCATATTCTTGATTTGTCGACCTTTTTTCTTTTTGACCTTTATTCTTTTTCATTACAGGAGACACGTACAACGTATTTTTGCGGACTACTGTATTATTATGAATCCGTTTTAATCCGGTTATTTTGCATGACGTACGTATAAATCGATAAATAAGATTTTTGATAAGATTAATTAAATTTGATATAGATTAAAAAAGACTTTAAACCACTTTTATTCATCATCATCATAGAGCAGCCATAAACAGTCCACTGCAGAACTATGGGCCTCATCAATATCCATTCACAGGAAGGGATAACATCCATCTCGTCTGTATCATACATTCACCTCCTCATTCGCTTGATATTGAAGGTAGCACCGAGTTTCATTTCAAATGCTGAATGAATGTATTGATTAACGCTTTCTTTGGGAGATAGTGGAAAACTACTCTAGACTACCTTTATGATTCTACTAGAAAGGACTTTCTGTACTCAGTCGGTTTCGCTCCTACACCAACTGAGGTTATCTCTCCGTCCACGTGCAACTTACCCGAACAAATTCGAGACTGAGTGCTTTCCTATTTCAGATCGACCCTCTCATTTCGGCGATTTCAAAACGATATAGAAGTCAACGGAAGACAATGCTGTTAATGTTGCAAAGTGAAGTTCTTCGTATGTCCTCAAGTCCGTCTAATTGGTGTTCTTCTTATCCTTGTTCTGTTCTTAAGCTTATATAATATAGCTCCATATTATATATATCGTTATTTTGGCTTTGGTACAGAAGACGTTCCAGTATCCACTTGTAAATTTATATTTTAAGTTTGATACGATATATTACATACAGTCACGTCCCCAACGGTAAGTAACATAGGTGAATATTTTGTTTATAACTAAAAGAAAAAAAATGAATGTAAATGTATGTCAAATCCTGAAATATCTATAATTTTTACCTGTTTCCCATAATTAAATAAATTTTTGTTAAAATGTATTGTTTAAAGATCGTCTCAAATCAAGATTGAAACCGGATGGATTTAATATAGCACCACATTAGCACTGTAACAAGACACGAAGACATAGAATGATACTGGCTATATATACTACGAATGAAGATCCTCGTATAATTGGCTTCATCAATATATTTGTGAACTGCAGTATTTTATATGTGCATATACTATAAGCTAAAATTGGTTGTATTTTGATGTTGGTTCAGATTAAAACATAAAGAATAGCAGCAAAAAATATAATTTATTTCCATTAGAATCTTACAAACATTCTACACTGAGTAGACCGCCATTTTTATTCATTAAATACATTCAACATCAATAAATTCATTCCATAACAGTTCATTCGAAATTAATTCAATTCAACTGCAACAAACAGTTAAAGCATTTTTAAAACGGAATGATTTTTACATACTGTTTGTGCAATCATAAGAAGTAATCAAATTTTAATTTTCTTCATGAGCTCATTCAATATTTAAAATAACAATCACCTATATCAAAAATATTCTTTTAAAACACGAATAATGATTGTGGTATACTGCCGAACGTTTCATAGTTAATATTATGAATTGTTTGAATATTTGATACAAACAAAAATGTACAATTCACTCTCATATCTTTCGTTTTAAAAATTAAGTTCCAAAACAATTAATTTCTATTTGGATACCAATTTCATAATAAATTTACTTTCTTAAAATAGTTTTTTTTGATGATTTAAATTGGTATTTTAGGAGTACATCTATATTGTAATGTATAATTATTACATGTGATAAATTTCTACTAATGGCCATATAATAATACCATGTTTTCTTATAATTTTACTTCAATATTTAAAAGAAATTAATTATAAACTCTTAACCATCAGTTTTTCAAAAGATTCACATGTTAAAGTATTTTTATTGTATTACATTAACAATATATTTTTAATTTACTCCAATTACATCCACTGGTAGCTATAGGATTGAATAAATGACATTGATACATTATACTATGTAATTTATGACTTAATAGTTCGTAATGTACACACATTGGCTAAAAAAAACGATTGAAGTAAAACAATATCGTTAACCACAGAATTGATATCGATATTTACTAAATTGACATTATGAAAGTCTTGTAGATTAAAAAATGTAAATATAAGATTCTCTAAATTTTGAACAAAAAAAATTGCATGTACACAGATTAATTGAATTGTAAATTTTAAAAACTGCATTTTGACATTTTTCTCTTTTTTATAATGAAAACATTATCACAGAATAACTTCATACAATAAAAAAAATCAACAACGTGAAACACATTATCAGCGGTCACTCTTTTCTTATTGTTAATAAATAGCTGAATAAGTGATGCATTTTTAAAATAACGTTGACTAATATTTAAAAATAAAAATTACTTTGGTAAAATAAAAATGAGCATATCGTTCTATAACTTTTACCATATTCATCATAATAGATAATAAGGCTACTAATACTGCTTGCATAAATAAATCCAATACAATCGGGGAATTATATCGACGATTATTAAAAGAATTACAATTGTACCTACACACAATCAAATAATAAAAGATATTTGATCTTTCATATGTATAAAAAACAAATCATAGCTCCTTACATGTAATGGGGGAATATAAAATAAAATTCATCAAATAATACTTCATTGTTATGTTACAACGTCACAAATATCGTGACAACGAATATCTCAAATTTATGCGGCCTTTAAAAAAAATATGCACTACAGAACATTATCGCATATCTCATAAATAATTATTCTAAAAATAAATAAAAATTGAGATTCATTGACTTCTACAAAGGGTACATCAAGATTCTTAGAAAAGTCTGTAGTAAATTATATGTATATCAATTGAAACATGATACAATGAGAAAAAATTGAACAAGCTTTAATACATTATATTAAAAATGCTAAATCATTAATTCTACAATGCCAAATTGATAAAACAATACATGCAAAATGCTGACAGCAAAGCAGCTATCGGGACTGTAACCACCCAAGCGAACACTATGTTCCTGTAAAATAATTAAAAACACATAAAATACATCGGCATTATAATTAAATACATATCTTTAAAATGCAACAATAAGAAAACCGCACCTGAATATTTTCCAGTCGACTCCGTCAGATTTTCCCTTGGAATAACCGACGCAAACAACCGATCCCACTTTACAGTGCGTCGTAGAAATAGGTATTCCGACCTTCGATGCTATTAATACCGTCAGAGCGGCTCCGATCTCGATCGTAAATCCTCTAAAAAATAAATTTCAATTGAGTCCAATTGCATTTCGTACGCACTACTTTCTAAATATCCGGCCGTATGCTTACGTAGACGGAGTCAATTCAGTTAAATCTTCGCCGACCGTTTGTATGACGCGGCGTCCCCACAACCACAAACCGACGGATATACCAACGCCGCCATATAACAATATGAGCAGTGGAGTTTCCGAAGCCTGCTTAGCGGATCCTTCCACGTACAACAGCCACAAACCGACAACTGGACCGATAGCATTGCTTAAAATATTGAATCATCGATTATACTTTGTGACATTGAATATGATAATCATTAGTCGGAATATAAATATACCTGACGTCGTTACCACCATGAGCAAAACTTCCAAACGTAGCCGTCAAAACTTGCAGAAATGAAAAAAGATGCCCCACGCCGCTTCTCATTTCTTCCTCGGCTCCGTGTATGCCGATCCTTTTTCTTTGAGCGTTCTTTTCGCTCCGGCTCTTCTTTTTCATCCGATCCGTCGCCACAATAAGAGGAACCGCGCTCGAATTGGGAGTCAACGTCGGGTTCAAATCGACCAGGCTCACGCCGCTCTGAACGCTTTGCAATTTTGCGATGGATTTTGCAATGGCGATGCTTCCGGTTGACATTCTGGGTGCTAATCGATCCTTGTGGGGCGGTTTGTTTCCGTTTATTTCAGGCGTCTGAGGGCCCATATTTATTTTGCATTCCCCGTCATTGTCACTCTCGCCCGGTTTGCCCGAATTGTCATTCTTTTTCTTCGCCGGTTGAAAGAGCTGCTTTAAATGACTGGGCGGTTCGGATTTCCAAAGATTTTCCGGTATGCCGTCTCCGAAATTTCTCAAATAGCTACTTCTATTTGAATCGTAACTGTTGGCTAGCTCGCAAGGATTTGACTCTACGCTTTTGGAAAAGCTCATAGTGTCGTCTATGAATCGTAAGCTTGTAACGGTCAAATCTACATTGTTGAGAGAAGCAGCATTGGAGTCTAAAATTTCCTTGCGGAGATGACCTCCCTTGGGTGGACTGACACTAGTGGATAACACGCTGTTGCAATCTTCGACGGATGCTAATATAGCTTTATTTTTGGCATTTTGTATTGACATACCGTCACTCATGGGTCTACCATTTGACGATGCGTAATCAATCTGTAATTTGACTTTTGGATCATTTTCACCGGGTTCTCCTATATGTTGTAGGCTGAAGTTTTCTGTTGATTCAACCACTGTTGTGAGAGGAGACTGCCATTCATTTGAAGGCTTGCTGTTTAATGTATTGTCGTCACCGTTAATATCTCTTTGGTTACTCGGAGAATTTACAGGAGAAGGCTCTTTAAAGAACAAATTATTTTTTAAAGAAACATTTAATTAAAATAACCAATAACCAGAAAATAATTCAAATTAACAATTACCACGTGAGCCCATTGTAAAATTAGGCCGTACATTTGGATTGGAAGAGTCACCAGTTTGTACTCCGTGAGGGACAAGTACTAACCATGCCAGGAAAGCAGCTAGCAAACCAGCGCCGATGCCTCCGAGCAAGGCAGCCCATAATGGAATACGATCCATATAAAGTACTATTAAACACAAACAATCAAAATGTTGTATTTCAAATTAAATTAAGTATTTCATTTTTTTTGTTATAGCGCAATTTACATTTTGGGCCATCGTGAACTATGCTAAATACGTTGACTAAAACGGTGAAACCATAAAATAGTGGTAACGCAGTGTAACCATTTTGAAGAGGCTTTTCTGTATGAAGAATTCCACGTCTTATGATAGAAAAGATTATAACAGATACCAATCCACTCATCAGTGGGGACACGAACCATGACGCCACTAAAAAACAAAGTATATCATATAAGATCTATTTTAAAACTTTAACGTTATTGCATTAAATTAATTTTATTTGTTGTTATTGTTTCAGATAAAAATTTAAATTACCAACGGTAACAAGAGTAGACCATCTTAATCCTTTAGTCCCGCGAGACACAAGACTAAATCCGACAGTTGCTCCGACAATGCTATGAGTGCCAGATATGGGAAGTTTAAGAAATGTCGCAATCAGCATCCATGCTGCACTGGATATTAAGCTTGATAAAAATCCTAACATCAATTCTTTTTCTTCATCTTCATACACAGCCACATCAAGGATTCCCTTGCGCATAGTATCTGATACTTTATATCCTATAAAATTAATATAAGAATATTTTAGTTAAATAGATGTGTTAAATAAACATTAAAAAAAACTATATTTCTTACCTATTAATATAGCTCCAGTGATCTCAAATACTGTAGCCAAATAACAGGCTTGCCGAACCGTCAAGACTTTAGCTCCTACGCTTGTTCCGAATGAATTAGCTACATCGTTTGCACCAATACCGAATGCCAAAATGAACGCAATAATGAATCCAAAGATTACAACCCACAAAACAGAATCGGCGTATGGTTCCAACATGATGATTTTTTTTTAATATACTGTTTAAATATTAATACGGAGCATTGTTCAATAACTAAACATAGTTTTCATAACTGCCATTTATCTTTATATATTGAATCTATCATTTTATCTGTATATTGTTCAGACTTAAATATAATTTTAAGGTGAAGTGACTACTTTATAAAATGCTAAAAGTGGCGCTTCGACTGACTGCCCTCAAAATGACAAAATAATAAAGCAATATCGTAGTAAAAATAGTTGACAATAAACTACGTTAAACAATGTTCAAATGTAAATTACTCTGTGGAAAAAATCTCTATTTTTAAGGAACGTTTAAAGTAAAAAAAATATCACTAAAATAATGTTTTGAATCAATAATATGAAGATTCTATTTAAATATAAGTGTATATAACAGGCACGACTGAGCTACTAAATTAAAACTTAAGAAATCTATTGTGTTTACAAATACTATTATTGCTTTTTTTAAATGTAGCCATTTTTAATTTTTTCATCGGTATTTCTTACTATTATGAAGTAATTTATTATAACTAAATTGTAATGAAACTATGAGATTCTTAACGTTTTAATTGTAAGTGATTAAGTATTTTCTTTTTAAAGTTATATCTAAACAAATCCCCTTGGAAACTCTCTATCTTCAACTCTACTGTCAGATAGTAACAATACTCCGCATCATAGTGGAAAGATTTGAGTAATCTTGAAATCGCCATAAATTAGACATTTCTGAAAAGAGAAAAAATAGACACGTTTAATTCATTATTTAATCATACATACGTTAAAAATTTAAATTAATGCAATACAATTTGTCACTTAATCATAAGAAATTTGCCTTCAATGAATAATGTCTTAAAAAATAAAGATGATTTAAATAAAAACCTCATTGTCATCAGAACTAATTCTATGATATTATACCAATATAAAATAAATACAATTTTATGCGTTCCAATATAAAACATCTATCAAGTTAGTCGGTTAGAATTAAAAGCCAAAATAATATTTAACAAAATTAAAATTATGTTGTATTTCTTTTTAACTTAATATTTCATACCGATGAGTGATTATTTTTAAAAAATCATCATAAAAAAAACATAACCTAAAACGACCGTTGCAATGATCAGCAACATGAAAGACACATTTATATACAGTATGACCAACCTTATCAATGATTTTAATCTATGGTAAGATGTTGATATTGGGTGAAATGGTGAATTGTCTATGACGATCCCCTTTATAATTGTATACATTTTAAATAATATTTATTTATATGTGATTAATAAAACCATTTGATCTTATTGATATTGACCCGAATATTTGATATTACTTGATACCTGACTTTCCCCTGGCTTAACCAATTAAAAGCTATTTGACTACTCCTAACTACTATGCTTATACGATTTTATTTATTTTAACTATTGGCCACCTGACTAGTGCTTATTTAAAGATTACATTATTCATTGCTACTTTTACAAGTCATGGCTTACATGTCACTCGCTATGTCTTACATAGTCGACCCTACCCAACAATATTGAGCATGATGAACCTTACCGGTTCGGAGCCAAGTAGCTTTAGGAACAGAACAAGGACAAGAAGAACATCAAATAGAAGGCCCTAAAGAGAGGCATATGAAAAACTTCATTTTGCAAAGTTAACAGCATTGTCTTGCGTTGACTTCTATATCATTTTGAAATCGATGAACTAAAAGGGTCAACCTGAAAAAGGAAAGCACTAATTCTAGAATTCGTTCGGGTAAGTTGCACGTGGACAGGAAGACACCCTCAGTTGGTGTAGGAGCGAATCCGAGATACACTTAAGCGTCATGTATGTGTTCACCCTAGCCCGGCAACGCCCTAGCGAGGAAAGGAGGGACTGGACTCTCTGCACTACAGAAAGTCCTTTCTAGTAGAATTAAAAAGGTAGTCTAGAGTAGTTTTCCACTGTCTTCCAAGGAAAACTTCTCAGTTTTTACAAAACTCCCACATTTCCAATCGAGAAGGTCGCAATGGATGAGGGTTCTAAATGAAACTCGGAGGTTATGCAACCTTCAATATCGAGCGAATGAGGAGGTGAACGTATGATACAGACGAGATTGATGTAACCCCTTCCTGTGAATGGATATTGAAGAGGTCCATAGTTCAGCAGTGGACTGTTTGTGGCTGCACTATGATGATGATGAACCAAACCGTATAGCACATCATCATAAGAGCCGCAATGCGATTGGGTGTGCATTAAGAAATTTTACCGTCAATTCAGTCTTCATAACTGGTCTAGACGCGTGACATAAAATTATTTATTTGCTCCATATATACAAATGGAATGATTTTTCTCCATGTTGCGTTCCAGGTGTGTGAGCAAGCTCCATAAAGAGTCTACAATGAGATTTGCGTGGACATAAAAGGCGAACCGCTCCCCAACAACCTTGACAACAATGCACATTCTGCGCTGAATACGGGACAGGAAATCCATTGTGACAGTTTTGAACCACAAAATCGATCACCTCCAGATGAAATAAAACAAATACTAAAAATGATCACAGCGAAATAAGTAGAACAAATCACATTAAAGCAGATTTATGATCATTTGACAATTACTGAAATAATAAAAAAATATGCTTGAGTCTCGAGCAGTAGCAGTTTTTTTCCCAATAGTTAGCTAATAGATGAAGCTGAGTCTGTGTAATATATAATAAAATAGGCTACATACACACATCACCTCATCTCACCTCACCTAACATGCACCGAAAATAAAGATACTCAACAAAATGACTTGTTGAGTATCTTTATATTAGATATAGCTATAAATAAAGGACAATGTCATTATCCTGGGGACTATATTAACTAAATTAAAAAGTACATCAGGATACCGCAAATGATATTATTTTATAACGAAACAAAAAAGGGGTTGACACCTTCGATGTGCTCCTCAATGTCATATAGTCGCAAAACAAACAAATGTCTTATGGCATTCTAAACATGACTTATGTTAACTCCGACATAATTTACTATCAAAATATGATTGGAAAGAATGAAAAACCAGTAATCAAAAAAAAAACATGAAAAAGTTAAGTTTAGTATTATCATTACCTTGGATGGTAAAGAGATTAACTGTACTAACTTCGATGCGTAATTTACACCAAAATATAACAGATTTGTTACCAAAACCCACCGAAAAATATTCTAAAAGTATCGATCATCAATCGATATTGTTCCAAATATTCGTATAAAAAAGAGGATGACAAAGTCGCAATGTCACAAATGCAAAAGGCCACTTTGCAACGAACATAAGTTTAACGAGTTGTTTTTCATAATTTAATAAAGTTACATTTAAAAAGATCGGTGCTTTATTGACCAGATATATGGAGCAATATATAATTACTAAAATAGTATTGATTATTTTTGTCAAAGAATTGACGTTATATTACACACGTCGAAACGACTTATAATTTGTATATATGGGATTCTAAATTAAATATATAGCATGGGGTTTAAAAAAAAACGAAGGCCTGAGGAAAGATGATTTTTGCCACATAATCGACCGTTCAAAATGTGAGAGGCAAATCTGAAATTTGAGCCAAAAATCAATTGACGTGACCTGCCGTGCGTATAATAAATTCATTTTAATGGCACTCTAGGCGATAAATGATTTCATTTTAATTATAAGCCGCCATATATTCAAGCGAAAGTCAATTCGGATCATGAACGAAGCCATTGCGAGCGTCACGAACAGCTTGATTGGCGTAAGCAAATCAATCTTTTTTATATATTCGCGGAAAAGGAAGATGGATTTTTGCCAAAATATTATTAACAGTCCATTATCGAGTACCGGGTGCTCACAAAATCATCTTTTTGCTTTGCATATTATGTTCTAATGCAATTGCAATGGGATGTGATCAGGGCCTTTGAGAGAAAATGCGAGACCCGGCCCGTTTAAAACAAATTTTCGAACAGATTGAAATCGACTCTTGACGCACGCACTCGAGGGCGGCTTTAACAATCTGTATAACAATCTATATTTAGTTCTTCTTTTGACGTTTATGTGGATGAGGACCTTATTTTCATTCGTTTAAATCATTTTTCTAGGTCATGGACCATGTATCTTTTCAGCCTACGCATCACAGAGGTTTGCTTGGTCAGCTCTTCAACCAGGCGATTGGGATGTGTTTAGTCTTTGTTTATATTTTTGACTATCACTTTCAATCTCCTGTTTCACTGTAGATATGTTAAATTCTCTGTGTATGAAATCATTTGTCGCGTACCATGGAGAGTTGCCTATAGTACGCAGGACTTTAGACTGAGAAAGTTGGAGAATATCAATATTGAAGGTCGATGCGGTACCTCAGAGCTGTATTCCGTAAGCCTAAAAAGGTTTTAGTATGGTTTTGTATATAAGTGTTTTATTTTCTAGGGACAGTTTCAATTTTCGCCCCATCAGCCAGTGTAGCATTTTCATTTTAATTTCGAGTGCTTTCTTTCCTTACGGATGTACGTCTTCTATGTTAATCGTCTGTCCAAGTGCATACCGAGATATTTGACTTGATCTGCTTGTGGCAATGCGCAGTCATTTAGTGAAACAAGAGAACATGTCTCTTTTCTGTTGGTGAAAGTGACATGCATAGATTTGCTTTCATTAACCTTTATTCACCACTTCTTGGACCATTTTTGTATGTTATGAGATCATGTTGGAGTTGTTAAGATGCTTTTGCGGGGTCGTTATGCAAAATTAGAAGAGCTGTGTCATCCACGAATGTGGCAGTTGTTGTGGTGTCTGTTGTCGAAATGTCAGCTGTGTATAGAACTGGACCAAGCACGCTGCCTTGTGGGACACCGGATTTTATATTGTGCATTGTGATGGCTTCATCTTCGTATTTGACATAGAATGTTCTTTTGTCAAGTATAATTTGAGTATGAAGAAGTAATTTGTGAGCAGTTATTTTACAATTTTATGTAGCAAGCCCGAACACCACACTTTATCAAAGGCTTGAATTACATCCAGGAATGCTGCCGAGCAATATTTTCTATCTTCCAAGTCCTTGTGGATTCTATTGAAGATCCTGTGAATTTGTTCCACAGTCGCATGTTGTTGACGGAATCCAAATTGGTGATTAGGTATTAGGTTGTTTTTCTCAATTATTGGCTTAAGTCTCTTCAAGTGGCTAGCGAACGTTTCTGCCTTTTCTTTGATATTTCTAGCCCTTTTCTTTTTGATGAACGGGGCTCTTGTTTGGGGTTGTTTCAGATACTTCGATACGCTTTCCACGATGAGTAATCTGTGACTTCAGTGGCAGTAAGTCTGTTGAAGTAATTGCTGATTGCTTCGTTTAGTTTGTTTTTATTTTCCGTCGATCTCGTCATTTACCATAGTTTTCTTATTTTGCGTTTATCTGCAATTTTTTGTTTGATTGTTGTGCACAACAGATCTTTTTTAATGTATGGCATCCATTCCTGAGTTGAATTCCTGGTAGCTTCCCGCAGAGAAAAGTTAAAAAGTTCAAATGCATCTGGGTTTTTTATTTTAAGTAGTTTTTGCGGTTATTGGTCAATCTTTGAAAGTGATTGACGATAATGATTGTATGCAAGACTTAGACGTTGAATTAGAAAGATTATAAATTAATTAATAGAAATAAAAAATGATGTTTCTTGCATAGTGCAATAAAACATAAACAACAAAAAAAACTATAGTTACGGAATCATTAAATCCCACCCTCGTATTAGACTCTGATTCCGATAAAAGAATTTGAGTTCCTATAAACGAACCACCTTCAGTGATAAATCAGATTTTCGATCAAATGCACCTCCTCCAATAATCAATCCACACGAGTTCACTATGGTAAGATGTTACTAATAATAAGGATTGTGGTCCATATATACATTTTTCCATTGACCAAAAATCAGTAGGACCTCAAATTCCACGAACGTTTTAGGGCATAAGAATTTTACATATGTGACAAGATTTAATAATATTAATCGTAATACAGAAATATCAGCTTTAGTTGTAGATTCGTGAATGACAAAAACAACAAATCGCCCCTCGACTTCGCACAAATAGATGGTCAGAATGCTGTGCTGTCACCCCTCAAAGAGTTAATACAAAAGAACTTGATTTACCTGAGAAACATAATAGGAGTCTCAGAAAACGCAAACCTGTTCCCTTCTTTTGTCCTATTCCATATATACGTCGCCAATCCTACGAATACAAAAGTTAACTGCCACGTCAATATATATGCTAATCACGAAACGACACGTGAGAGAAGACGTGATTAATAAGCTAGATGATCTAATTGAGACCAATTAACGATGGCTGTATGCGAAATAATGTAACCGTAGATTTCACTTAACCCGAACATTGCGGAGGTTATTTCAATGAAGACGTCATAATTCCCCATTCATCGATCCAGGAAAACGAACCCAAACAATTTCCCGGACTTCGAAAAACGCGACCAATCTATTTGTGCCGATGAATTTGTGATGAGGAGGTCCGCCGAAATGAATACTTCGATCAATCATTCGGGGAATGGATTCATCAGAAAATAGATGCTCTTAAGTGACGGTGCAAAAATATGTTCATCGCCGGGAATGAAATTGGATGAGCAAATCAGTAGTCATGACGATTGTCCAAAATTCCACGGTACGAGAATTAAATTTAGATTCATCCCTGCGGCAGGTCAAGAAATGTAAATAATTGCTAGTGGAATTCATGAATGAATTCGAACGCTCTGCTGGAACGAACAGCTATATGATGATGGGGATGATAATTTTAGATTCTTGCACGCGTTGCATGGATATTAAAAATAGGAATGAGTTCCATGCAAGGAGCTTATATACAATCGCAATTAACGAATTCTATACTAATGAGAAAATATGAACTCTGATATCACTAGAATAATTCACGGCAAAAAAATGGAAATTATCGATGGAATCAATGTCTAGATATAAGTTTTTAAAAAAATCCCGTAGATAAGTAAGTGCATCTTCTCTCATTTGTCCATTAAATCACAATGAATCATGAAAATTCTGTTTCAAAATCGCTCACGATGCTCTGGTTGAAAATAATAACACTTGAAAAAATTAATATAAGTTATATACGTTAATTACTGTTAAACAACCTTTTTCATCGTCGTTTTTTTGCGCTTGATTAAAAAAATGTATGCCAGCATATCAATTGCTGCTGAAACTCCATCCATCCCTTTTGCCCGAGCACACTCGTTTTAATTAGGGGACGAATTAGAGAAATGGGTCGATCCATTTTATGCAAACGTAAACAAAATCGTAGGCAATTCGTTTAAAAATAATTAATTTCAAGTATAATCTTTCATCTCGCCCCGACTTTACAATCTGTGCCGACATTCCAATTAAGTTCTCTTCTCATTTATTCGTCAAGGGACATTTATCACTTTTTGTAGCTCAGCCCACATGACGAGGGATAATAATGTGCGAGCAAAACATCCTGCCTAAACACAACCCCAGAACCACTCCCCCCCTCTGTGTCGGGGATGTTTTATTTCATTTAACTGAAGATGTTTTATGCGCTCGTTTTTTCAGACGCAGATAAGAATATAATATATATATATATATATATATATTCAGGGAACGACATGAAAATCATACGTCATTTACGAGCCGACCATCAATTATGCTAACAATACTGTATCACGCAAACGTTACACGATGTTCTTACACGATGCGATAAGACCTCGGCTAATAAAAGAACGCCCGGTAAAAATAAATTATGGCGATTCGAATTTAGGGCAACGAATTTTTTTCAGCCGAATTGGGGCTGTTGAAAAAACAGAATTATCGATTGTCGAATAGTGCGGGGTGAATCCATCGAAATGGCAAATTGTATCAAGGCTGCGAGAAAAGTTTCGATTGGATTCGACGTTAAATCGTTAAAGGTTGAGACTTTCCTCGAATATACTCTCAGGAGTAACTTACACCAATGGAGAGCTCACTCCCTTGGCTTTATCGACCCGCAAATTTCCCGATACACAAATAATAATACACTATCAATACGCATTGAGTCCAGAATCAAAATCACATAATCACAAATGAGAGCGATCAATATTAACCTTATCGTGCTAAAAAACACCCGCGCGATACCATGATATGTATTTGATACACCATATGAAATTCTGAACTTTACAGATAAAAAACGAAAATATTTTGATGCTATTCTCTCTAATGCACCGATCGAAGACATGCTCGCTAATAAGATATAAGAATCGTTAAGCTGCCAAGAGAAAACAATAAGTCATCAATGCCATGTAATTGCATCTGGCATTGATATTCTATTGTCGGAATACATCCGAGATTATTAATATAAAAAATATGCATTAAAATGCATTCGATCGTAAATTTAGCAATGGAATACAGATATCACTCAAATTAACACAGTTTATAATTAACTATCAATCTTTGATTGACGCGATTCATAGGCAGGCCACTTCTTATTATGCCATTTTCACATATTAAGAATGGAGCTTCTTTCACAGAATTTATTTCTTCAACATCAAAGAAGCCACAATCTACATCTGAATCATATAATAAAAGTCCCAAACAGACAATTTATATCGTTTTCCTTTTTTGGATGTCACGTAAGAAGCACAAGGCAGATAGTCTTGTATGCACATTTTTGGATAGCTGATCACAATCGCATGAAGCTGGATGATGAATTCTTCGATTATTCAAATGTGAATCAAATACAGTTAGCGACTTCTGAATAGATGATCGATTCCGGCACCATTTTCTTCGCACAAATTGTTTCGAATTCTTGAAAAAATCACATGGTCACCGCCCTCTCAAGGGTTCACGAACTCTCAATTAAGAATCGTTGATGTTTGGCAATGTTGCTCCGGCTATAAAAAGGTTGCAGGCACGCGACGTACACAAATATGATGAACAACACGAGAGAGACTGCCCCTCCCCATATTTCAATTTCCGCCATAGAAACACAAATAAAACATTTTATTTCATGGCAGGATGCTGAACATTGAAGCACGTTTCTGTAACTCAAATGACAGTTATTACCGATTGAAGGTTTCCTTAGCCAATTCCCGAAATAAGCTCTGAAAGCGAAGGTTGCTCTTGAGACGATAGCTAGCGTCTGGGTCACAAGGAAGCATACAATCAGTGAAGTTTATTTTAACACAGAGCTCCCATTCTATCTGTCTGAAAGACAATAGGATCCCAAACAACAAATTTCTAACCGCAATACGAACACCAATCTATTAGTCGCGCAAACACAACAGCGCTGTCCTCGACCCACAGGCTCAGCAGCGATGCGAAAAATGAAAACAGCTAACGACATATTTTCACGAATCATCATCAGTCACATTTTCCTGCGAAGCTTCCCAAAACCTTCGCGAAAATTTTGAATAAAAACACATGTGCAACTCACTCGGAGAATTTAGAAAATGATCTCTGCCAGCTGGCTGGGAGATGTGGTCACGCTGATTTCCGCAATCGAGTGTCTTTTTGGCCGTAACGACCGTCGATATATACATATACCACCTATAAGGGCAGAGCTTCCCAAACTGTACGTGCGACACTTCCAAGCTATCTGGAGGAAAAGAGCATGCCGACAAATGTTAGCGTCAGCAGAATCGCCTAATAAATAATCGGCCATCGGACAACAACAAAGTTTCATATTAAAACAGAACAAAGGTCTTCGGTGCTAAGAATGTGCACAGTAATTGAAATCGTATTTTATGCAGATTGATTGCAATGATATACAGCGCAAGAAAATTGTATCAACACGAATGGTAGAGGAAGAACTATATAAAATGAATTTCGGAAAAAAATCTGTGAACTTCAAATTCAATCAGCAACTAATAAAAGACTTGTTGGGTCGACAAAAAATGGTAAGACACTGAAAAAATATAGTGTTTTGCTATGGTGTGCAACAATGATCCTGAGGTGAGTACTTTACGTTATCTACCCCCGTTTTAATGCGGATTACCCAGAGTAACAAAGACTGTTTTCGCAGGCTGCACAGTACTGGAATAAATCAGGATCTTTATTTTATCAAGACATAAGTTAACATGTCAATTAAGTATAATTCAAGAGACTTAAGCGGTGGTTAACTTGTTGGTAGTGGTGATCCACAAAATGGTATTTGATGACCGTCGACTGTAAGTGCGCGAGATAACAAATAATAGAAGGCCCCGAATGCGCATTTATCCCCGAAAATGCCGCAAAAAGCCCTAAAATAGGACGGAGTGGCTACAAGTGCGTCTGTGGGTCCAACTGGTCCACTTTTAAGACCGCCGACATGACGAATGAACGCCTCGCGATCGAACGCCATACCCGAACATGTCTTCAGAACGATTACGAACTCTCATAACAAAACGCAGTTATCCGAAGAAGACTGATCGGGTGGGTTGTTTAAATTTTACAATCGGTCGAAAATATTGTTGTCTTTAATTCATTGCGGGCTTATGCCGGTTGGATCGGCCCAATGTTTAACCTATTAAATGCCAACGATTCACCGGCGAGTCGCATTTGTACGCGTTCATTACGCTTTGGAAGTTAAAAGGTTAAAGCGAAGACGAAGAAAAGGGGGATTAGACAAAAAGGGGAGAAAACCAGGGATTAGTAAAAACCCTTTCTTTGTTGCACTTGAAAAACAGCTGAGCTTCATTTAGTTAAAGATGACTTGGACTATTCCATAGCCTGTGAAAATAGTTCAGTGGTGTACCTTCTTGGCGAATTCTCTTCAAATTACCCCAACATAGATCAGGATGATCTCACAATGGTTATGTAGATGATGCAAGTTGTACTTACTATACAATTTACTATCTTGAAATTAACCACTGTGTTCTCGATGGCGAAGTTTATTGTTGTTAACCTCCGAACGTTTTTAATTAATACAGTTATGATTTTTAGATGAAGATTTCTAATTAATAAAATCATTTATAACATGAGATTGAGAACCATTTTGTCAAATTACAACGTAAGCAATTTATGAGAAATATTTAATGGTTGTTTTGTGTGAAAAACACGCCCTGGAAGTAAAAAGACGCGATTGGAATAACTGCAACCAAGCTAGTGGAAAAGTGGGCGTAGTGGAAACTCAGAGGTGCGCTCTATCTTCTAAGAATTATGGAACAGTACACTTTTTTCGTATTTGGGTCATCTCCAGTCAAATCTGTGGCAGCTTTGAGCATTAAAAGACGTATTAAAATATATTTTATTGCTGTACGAAGCGTTTAATGCCGCGGTGAATGAGTTTTTGGCAAAACGTCTGGAGATCTGGCGAAAAAAGCTCGACTGCGGTGAATACGAGCATTTTGACAATCGCCTAAATTCTAAGAAGCTTCCAAATATCTTGGCTTCCGATGAAATTGTGCCTAATTCAATATCGCGGCCAATTATTTAATTATGACCAATTCAATATCCGAAAACATCTTCGTCGAGCCGGGCATTGGAGTCCGCGCATAAAATGGTTCGTCGACATTTTATTTCTTCGCGTTCGTGCTGAACAAGCATGAAAGCGAGAGGAATGTATTGAGCGGCGACGTGTGATGTTGTAAAACAATAACCATTCTCATATTTAGCATCCAAAAATGTTTTCATAGTATTTACGAGGCGATGCAGAAGCGACGCCGGGACAAAAGAATCATCGGCCGACTTTACGAGCGACGGGATGCTGCCAAAACGCTGACAAACGATAATGAATCAAATATTTAATTTACAACGATTCCCTTCGGATTCTGCTGCTGAAGATCAATCAATGTCTTTGAAATTTGCCAGATTCGCGAATGCGTCATATTGGGTCATCGCTGACTGAATGTTTCCATAAATTTTAAATCAACAGAAATTAAATTTGGCGATCCTTTATAATTAATTGCTCACTTGACCATCGGGCGTAGGAAGTGCGCGTGGCGTTTCAGAATGCCGTTAGTGTTTTTTCATGAAGTCATCCACTCATTTTGGAATGTAATATGCGGGGGAGCTTTCCTATGAATACATGTTTTTTATCAAATTTTATGTTATTATATGGAGCTGCGTCATGGATGCATTCTGAGTAACAGCGACGTTTAACGAAACTCGAAAGAATTGTTCTTGTCAGATGTCGAGCTAGGGCACAAAATAAGAAACGACATTGTATTGAGCAAAGATGTTTACTAACAGAACTTTATATTCCTCCTGAGACGGAACGGAGATCAGATGAGATAAAAATCCAATCTCGATGTTGAGCAAAAATCATCTTCCTAAAGACACGTTCAAATTATTAGCCCAACGAACAGATTTTATATAAGAAGCAACAGCCTTTCTTCCAGTAGATTGTGTTTTTTATAATTACCCCTTTCGTGTAAATAATTACCAGTTTTTCTCCAAATAATGTTATTTTGGGCAAGTTCAATCAATAGCGATTTATTAACCCCTAAAGGAGTACTATCCCAGGGCCTGGGACCCCCCCCCCCCTCCACTTATCAGAAAGAGCACTCTTGTACATTGAGCTCAGAGACAGAGAGAGAACGTAGCGCAATTTGGAAGACAGAGACGGAGAGCTTCCCCGCATACATCGCACGACTGTATAGCTCATTAACCCAAATTTATCGACTAATAATGATTTTGATTTCAAGCTTATTATTTGTTTACGCAAAGAAATGATCGAATATTGTGTGCTATCAACAGTGTTTATTTATTTAATTGCTTCCTGTTCGTCGCTGCTTGTTGAATGAGTCTTTGTCTGATTATCATTTCCTTCTAAAGCAGGAGCAAATTAATCGATTTCTTGTGTATTGTTTATGTAAAAAAATGACGTGGTCTTGTATGCTATCAACAGTGCTTATTTACAATTGACTGCCTCGAATTGAAGAATGTCTTACGCTGATAGGAAGTAATCGGTGTAAAGCGATTATGGCATCAACGACTTCATATATTTTAAATTTGCTCACTCCTCAAAAGCTTAAGAGTCTCTCAAGTAAACTTTAACCCACTTTTTTTGGAATATGCACAACGGAAAAACGTTTTTCTTCTTCAGTTGCCATACCCGTTATTAGACATAGATATTTTAACCCTTTGAGCAGTGAGCTAATTTTAAATCATCATAAATTTAGATGCTATATTTGCACTTATCTGTCAGGACCATCGCAGCGTGTATGAAGCTTGTATATAAATAAATAAACACTGTCGATATCACACAATATTCGGTGATTTCTTTGCGTAAACATAAACAATACACTTGAAATCTATTCATTATATCATTCACATCATTATTAGTCGATAAATTTGGGTTAACGATCTAAACAATCGTAGGATGTACGCAAAATACTCTCTTCGTCTCTGTTTCTCTCCAAACTCAACTTGCAAGACACTCTCTGTCTCCTAGCTCAATGTGTAAGAATGCTCTTTCTGAATCACTGAAACTCGGACACAAGTTTCGAGAGCGAGTGTGCATATGCTTTTGGATCCCAGCTCTTCGGCTCGCGCTACACATGACTTGAAGCAATAAACCACGTGCTGCGTTTCTTTTCAAATTAAGCCCTCATGACATTGCAACGCATGCCGGGTATTCGGTGAATTTATTATGTGGTGGTTGGTTTTCCTGTGTCTTTCTTTTTCCACAATCTGGATTTGAATTCGAACCATTATGACAAAACGCCAAGATCTTACATTGTATTTTAAAATTTAGTGAAAAGAAAAATGTTTTTGGTAATGTAATAAACATATTAAAGCACGAAAACTAAGAGGAATTCGATTCAATTTCTTGTGTTTTTTTTTCTTACCGTATTCTACGTACCGCGTAATCCAAGGGACAAAAATATCCCTTGAACTTGTCTTCCTAAATAAAGAATGGTTATCAACCCTATCCACAGGCAAGTATTTTTAAAAAATGGACAATATTTGACCCACTTTTCAAAAAGGTTCGCCATCCCTGCTTTATATCAATATTCGCTTCTATTTTAATCTATAAATCTGTTTGCATACCCCAAATGTGTTTAAAAACGATTCAATGTACGCAATTATGGAAAAAAGCAATCAATATATTATAGTTGAAGACCTTCCAAGAAAATTCTTCTATGGATTAGAACGTGGAATATTATTTGAAATACCCAATGTCTATAATGTTGATGGAATATATTTGAAAACCAACTGAAAACAACAACAAAAATAATTAAATGCAATGAAATAGCTCGACGTCACTTATTGCCAATTATGCCAAACATTATACATTTTAGTAGACAATGTATTAAATGTAATAATTACTATAGTGCACAATGATAAAATTTATAGCCACAATGCCTTTAGTCCATTGATTTAACTCGTCCACGACATCTGTTTTATCTCGTTTCCCTTATCTACGTTGTCTAATTTGATTTCATCAACCGCCCTCAAGTCCGTCGACTTTATAAAGAAGACTTGTAAACAATGTTGATCGTTAATTCGACTTTGAATAGTGAGAATTTGTAATTCAAGCATACCGCTGTGCTATTCTGAATCAAAGGGAGGAGAATATGCATATTTTATGAATCATCCTATGTAGAACATCGCTTCAGTTAGCAACGTGCCCTTTGTGGCGCCAACGATCTAAACTTGAGGGAGCGATGGGCAAATACTCCAAACAACGGAAGAAAACGTATCCTCAATCGTTAATGAAGCAAACCCGGCACTCGGAGATGGCTCCGAAACACATCAATATTTTATTTGACATAGCGAAAATATTGTACATCATCGTTGACCAGGGGGCTAAACCTGATTTAGAAATATAATATTTAAATCATAGAGCGTATGAGAGTACAATAGAAGATTGTGATATGTTTCTATAATCAATGAAACGAACATCTAGAAGACATACGATGTGTTTTTATAAGACGCAGAGGGTCGAATAACCTAAACAAACTTATGCGTTCTGACAGGAAAAACCAAACAAAAAGTGAATGAAAGCATTGAAATAAGCAATCAGCCGGTAATTTGATGAACATAGAAACAAATCTTGGCTAAATAGCTAAAGAAAAAGAACCACAATATAAAACAAGTTTCATCAATATATTTAAAATCCTGGACTCTTATTATAGAGGTTCGTATTCATATCCCGATTTTCAGTACACACTGCGCATAAAAGTCGGAGTGATGGAGACGTAGGACGCTGAAGTATTAAAAAAACAATCGGCAGGTCATGTGATGAGGCGAACGGATGAAAACGGATAAAGTGTATTATTAAATAAACCAGCCATTTTCATTCATTGGCTTCCAAGAATGTTTATAGGATATATTCTAAGCAGCCACATTTGGCTGTTAAACTAGAGTAAACATAGTATATATACTACACCGCGGTTCTTCAACCTGTAACCCGCGGACCGAAGCTGGATTTTCCCTCCATGTTTCTTTAATAAAGGCAGAGATATTATTCAGAAGAAAAATAGAAATGATACGGATACAGTACCGACAACAAGTTTGGAAACGTCCTGACTTTTCCTCACATTTCAATTATAGCCACTTTTTTATTATTATTCACACCTAGGTTGATACAAGTATATGGTCAACCCGTAGTGACATGTTATGGTAGAGGACGAATACTAAAAATAGTATGCGTCCAAGGCGCATTTGGCTCCGTAGTTATGGCAGAAGCCCTTGAACGCCGAAAAGGCACAGGGGCTGTCCACTAAGTTCCTGTCGCCAAGAGGTCCAGAAAAAGGACCTCTGATACGGCACAGGAGCGCCTCTCTCTCAGCCGACATGCCCAAACACGACCACAGAACGTGATCCGCGTCCATGAAAGGATCTCCGCACACAGTCTTTTAACTATCTTTTAGTTTCATTTTTGCCAGGTTTACCGCAAAACGGCCGTACCCCATCAGGAACTGGGAAGTCCAGCGATCAGGGTCAACCCATTTTAGCTTGAGCCAAAGAAATTCCGCATGTAGCCACCGTGAGGCGACTCAGACCAACTGCGTTCCCAATCGGCAATTGCTGCGTTTCTAGCCCACCTTTTGGTCGCAATAGGATCCGTAAGAATTCCATCTGCTTCCTCAGCTGATAGAGTGGAGTTACCAACTTTAATTTTTCTACGTGCTTTTTTAAGGTGCCTTGCTGCCTTAATTTGCACTTTTAGGTCTAGTGGTATAATCCCTGCAAGGACAGGGAGGCTGTCTGTAGCAGTGGCTCCCGTTGTGCAATGTTTAGGCTTCGTCTCGCCATCTTGTCTCGTCCACCGAGTCCTGGCCTGTCTGCCTATGCTCCTGCTCCGTATGTGACAATACTCTCGTAGTTGGCTTCATAGGCAATCCTGATGTGTCTGCCCCCAAGACCCCAATCAGCGCCCAACAGTCTGGACATTTTGCCAAAAGCCTTGGCCGCTTTGCCGGTTGCAATTTTAATGTTTTCTCTGAATTTGCATCCCTCAGAGATGGTTACGCCCAGGTAGACGAAGTTTTTATCGAAAACTATACGGTCTTCAACCAGCCAAAATGCGTGGATAACGCATGAGTTTGCCCTTGCGCATAATTGCTTTTGATTTTGACGCTGCAAAAGTAAATTCATTAGTCTCACTCCATGTCCAAAGTATACTTATAGGCACTGTACATACTTCTGAAGCGCCTCCCGATTTTGTTTAGTGAACAAAAACTCTTCTCTTTGCGCCGAAAATTTCAATTTTGGATTCGTCCATCCATAAGACATTTTTCCAATGTGCAATTATCCAATTTATATGTTTTTGCGCTCAAAGAAGTCTTGGCTATTTATTCAATTTGTTTAATTTGGGTTTCTTCAGCGTTACACATCCGTAAAGTCCATATGAATTCAAATGACTTTTCATTGTAGACACCAACACATTAAATAATCTGGTTTAATTCAATTTTGCCTTCAACTGAAGATCTGTTAAACGATTTGGACAATAATATAATGAAGCTATCTTCGACATCCGTGGTAGATTTTAGACGACCCAGTCTTTTCCTATCCTTCAAAGTTCCAGTCTCTTGGTGTCTTCTGCGTTCTCTTGATAGAAATCTTGTTTTAGAAATCTCCTTAATTAAAAGTCTTTATTTCATAGTGTAATTGTAATGTAATTTAAATTGAATACTAAATAAAATAAATGATAACGGTTAATTGTAAAAATTATTGAAAAAAGAGGTCCTTACGCGCCTTTTCAAACTGAAGGAAGATATAAAGTAGATTCTGGAAGAGCAACCAGAAAATCCAATATTTAAAGGCATTATTTGAAAATGAGGATCCGCTTAAAGGTAACATCTGGATTAACAACCCTTGGACAACATTAAAAAGCATGCGCATTTAATCCTCGTGAAAAATAAAAGCTGAGAAAGTTCTTCTCACTTAAAAGATGAATTTGATTTTATCATCGTTATTAAAATCAAAATTTCTTTTCGCGTGTTTTTTTATGCTATTTAGACTTTTTAACGATCGATTTAATAACGGTCTCTAAGGCTTTTACGGTCGAGTAGCCAAATAGGATTCTGTCCACCAGAGCGCTCGAGTATATCTTTTAATTATCGAAGTTTTTTTAGGAATACATTTTAACCCAACGCTCATATAATTTATCACAGCGACGTTTTCTGATTTAGCACGTTGAAATCAACCGAGCAGCCCCTATCAGAGGGAGGGGCTATTGCTCAGGGTCTTACAATATTAAGGGTCTTAAATTGATAACTCAATGTACCAAACAAACATATAAACCAACGAACGAAATTTAGAAATATAAGACAGAAATTAGGACAAGTAGAAAAAAGTCAATGATATTTCCTATAACTCCCCACCAGGTTTTTTATGGTGGTTACAGAGCACTTTACAGCTCGGTAAAACCACAAAAACGGTAGCTCTACTCCGTCGTTCTGCCGGGGCATCCCCCATTTATAAACGTATATTTGTTATGGGTTATTGTTCCCAATACAGCAGACCCGCGGTAATCCGACCCCGGTCTAATCCGGTGATCTCTGTAATCCGACATGCCAATACAACTATAATACATATGTACGGCAAAGATTCGTCAAAGACTGATTGTAGACAATCTGTGTGGCTATCCGGGAACTCCCTGGGCTTGATGTATGTATGCTCCACGACGCGTGTTGTTGTTTATAGCAGAGCTATCAAACTCGTAGCCCGCGGGCCGTAAGCGCCCCACAACGAATATGTTTGCGGCCCATTCAACAAAAAGAACACAATACTAAAAAAAAATATATGAACTTCTGCAAAAATACAATCTACCCCTGTCAAAATTAGCTTCCATAGCTACGGATGGCGATGCTTCAATGACTGGAAAAAACAAGGGCTTCGTGTCAATACTACAAAAAAAGCGAAATTTTTGGCGGATCCAATATTCACAATACGCATTGTATTATATATCAAGAAGCACTATGCACGAAGGTAATTAACATGGAAAATGTTTTGTCATATGTCAAAAAAGTTATCAATCTCGAGGCTTACATCAGCGACAATTCTCCGCTTTTTTAAGGGAATTAGAATGCGAATATTCCGATCTATATTACTATACCGAGGTACGTTGATTATCTTGCTACAAGATTCTCAAATTCTCTCTATTTTTTCCACCGAACTGCGCTGCACTCATGGATCCATGTCATCCAACTAATGGATCAGCACATCATTCAGTTTTTAAAGCAAGACTACAAAAATAAGCTGCTCCTGATGGCCATTTCAAAATATCAGCATATGGAAAAGAAACATTAAAAGATTTTAACATGAAATCGTCGGACTTTCGTTCGTGTTGTCTTGAGAGCAGGCGTTTGTTTTGATAGTTAAGATACTCGGATCATTCTTATCGTTGATCAATTTAGTTATTCCCCCTTGGCTGTTCTGGAGTGGCGTCATTGACCGAATATCAACACTCCTTTGCAAAATCTATTCGCTCAGACGTAAACAGGCAGGCTTACACCGTAACCCTGTCCTTTTATTTTCTCAACACATTAATAGGCAAAAATAGCTGAACAATAAAAAACAGATGCCATGCAAGTTGAACATTAAGAAATATTCCCAAGAAATCAAAAGTGTTAAAGTTCATTTATTTAGCTTGGTTCATTATCAAGCTTATTACACGTTGCGGTGAAGCTGACGAAAAATGGATTTACATTAGAGCATGGCATGTCTGCTCTCCGATTCAAAAGGGTTAATTTAGACAGATTGGAAATCTGGCATCGTGGAATGGATGAAGAAGAAAGTGTATTTGGATGTCTGATAATGAAATTATTAACCATGTTTCATCGTAATCGAAATCATCGCAACTACCCCACAGATACCCCACCCATTTATTTTTTATAAATGCTATGCCCATTGTGTTAATGACGTTAATTCTATAATATGAAACCTTGTATTGTCTATGTATATCCTATAATTTTCATAATGTTTCGGATTAGAAGTAATCCTTTTCAAAAAGTGCCGGACTACAAGGGGTCGAGGGCAGCACTCTATAGTCCGACAAATTGAACAATCCGACACTGCCTTGCCAAACGTTTGTCGGATGACGAATTTATTAATTTAATATTGAACAAAGATGCATTTATTTGTTTAATTTGCTGAAAAACGTATGACGAATATTTCGAAGAATCCCAGCTATTTACATCGTCCGTGCATATTCTTTGCCAATATTGTCGAGATAACATTCCCGAATATATACTTGACGTGTCGTGAAAAATGGATGAATTCTACTTATCGTAAAATTAAGACCAAAATAAAATCAACAGAATTACACGTGTCCAAAAATAACCGCTACTCTTACGAATAAGAACATTTTCTAAAATGGTTCAGGAACGAAGTCCATTGCCAAGAACTATCATGTTAGTATTATCGATTTTTTTAATGAGTCTTACGATATTACGATTATTTTATATATATTGTATGAAAGGACAGTCATAAATCTGAGCTTGCAGCTTCATCAGTCGACAGATTAAAATATGGTTGCTCCTCGGAAGAATCAAGGTTGAAACTATATCGATCGAATTTTCCGCCATTCCTAAATTAACTTTGGCGCCAAATTACATCATAATGTCTCGATTTTTCATGGTATCGATTGCGCAGTGTTTTGTCGACATTTCTCATACAACACAATAATAAATACACAATAAATTATTATTTTTAATTTTTTTAAAGCGCATATTTGAATTTCAAGCTGACCTTCAAAACAAAAGAATATTCGCGCCAAAAATATCGGCTCGACCAACCAGTTGCATTTCAAATCCTACGCTCAAATATGAACCAATCAAAATTCACGAATTTATTTTTTGAACGCCCCGCTTTGAAAAACAGCTTTTTTATACAAATATATATATCAACATAAATACGATTAGTATTAATTGAATTATTGACATATTTCGAAGACACGCCGAAGCTTTCCGAAACATACCGAAGTGCGAAGACACCACATACCAAAATGATGAAGAAAAACGCGATCTCGATTCATCTGCATGTCGCTCGATGGAGAGATGTTAAAAGCGAAACGTCTAATTGCGCCATATCGATTGTGAGAACGAAGACACGTGGGGTCGCTCCGGCCGACGTGTGGGGGATGAAAAGCTCCCTCGGCTATCTGACACTGCCCACAAAATGACGGATCAATCGAGGCTCGGCCTCACACAAACGATCAGCGATTGACTTACCTGAGCTTTATTGACGACTGTATTCGCAATTTTTCGAGTATTCTCGAAAAATAGCGAGTCGACCGTATCCAGGCAGCTGTCGCACGAACCTAGCAGCGGTTCGCTCGATTGCGACTTTCCCGCCAAGTACGAATAAAATACGGCTATGTCGCTTTGAATAAATAAATCAAATATAACACATTTAATATTATCTTTATCAACTAACACATGTATACATCCAAATAAAATGTATTTAATCGAAACTATTTTTTCCTTATGTACAAATTTTAGTGAAAACGCAATATTTCAGATATATTTAATATTCAGAATTAATACATACAGAATAGTTTTAAAAAAAGCTTACGCATATAATGATTTTTAAAATATATTAAGATTTATAAAAAGAGTGAAAATTCCATTTTAAAATATTTTTAGATTTTATAAATGAATGTGCTTAAATTTATTATGCTATTATTTAAAAATTAAAAAAAATGTAACAATTTAATATGAATATTAAAATTTGTCATTTGCAGCGCATAAAAATATGAATTTAGATTATTGTTCCAAATAATGTGCTTAAATGGCATTTTTAATTCATTAATAATAAATTATAAATATTTCCCGAACACATTAGTTATCGAGTAGGTGATGTTCGCGAACGCTCGTATCGTTCGCTCATCTGTCAATTAATATTTCGTTTATAAATTTACATAATTCGAGTTTAACCGAAACAATGAAATAAACAACATAAAATATGATCAAGGTTTTTAGAAATTTGACCACCATCGTGGAAATTCCGTTAGTATTGTTTTTATATTTTTAAGGTTATGTGTAATCTGTCATAACTTCATATTGCTCGATATTGAATCATATTTCAGTGCGATTGTCTTATTTTACGTTTTTTTAATTTTTAAACACTAGATCTAATTTTGGCTCAGTAAAAAGATATTATAATAGCTTTTACAATGAGTCGTACAAAACTACAATTCAAGACACAATATTTAAGCAATCTAGAAGACATTTCAAATCAAACCAAAGAAAAGTATCTCGCCCAGCGGATGCGACTTTTGCAGGCATTCATGTGGAGACTGGTTCAGTTCCTCTAAAAAATTTAATTAAGCCATTTGCATTCACAGTATTGGTAAGTAGATCAATGTCCGTGCTGATGTTTCATAATTCAATTTAGTTTTTAAATAATGCTGAATTCTTCCATTACACACATTTTTAGTTTTCTACCACAAGCTTAGTTGGCGCAACACTATGGCAATATGAAACGATGAGAGCTCATGGTCTTGCTTCATTGAAAAAACCAGGATACTGGTTACATCAATCCCAAAAAAAATTAGTATGCAATCACAAATATTTTTTGGAAAATGTATTTTAATAAACTTGCTAAATAAAATGATACTTCAATATTCTTAGGGTAAATTTAGACAAGAATTAAATCAGCGGTGGAATTCGTTATCCGAAGGTGAAAAAATTTTCATACCGATATTCATCATCAATGCAATAGTTTTCGCTGCTTGGCGTGTTCCACGAATGCAACCGATAATGGTGAAATACTTTTGCTCCAATCCGGCTGCAAGTGAGATAATTTTCATTCACAATGGAAATGAAATGAATACTTTCACATTTAATCTCTTTTTTATTATTCCAGAGGTACTTTGCTGGCCTATGATTTTATCAACGTTTAGCCATTATTCAACGTTCCATCTTTTGGCAAACATGTTTGTTTTATATAGTTTCAGTTCAGGTATGTTTTCACTGTTAAAAATATATATCAATAATTAATGATAATATTTACACATTTTATCATTAGGAGTTGTTACAAATATGGGCAAAGAGCAATTTATGGGAATGTACCTTGCGGGAGGAGCAATCAGTAGCTTTGCCAGCTATCTTTATAAAGCTATTGCTTCTCAAGCCAGTCTAAGTTTGGGTGCCGTAAGTTTTATTACATTTATTATTTTACTCAAACTCAAATTTATCTCTTATTTTTTACAACCGTATCATTTCGACTTAGTTGCATTAATAAAATGGGAAAGTAATATATAACTATATATTTTTTACTCGTTTCACAGTCTGGTGCTATCATGGCTGTACTCGGTTATGTATGCAGTGAATATCCAGAGACTCGATTAAGTATCATATTTCTTCCCATGTACACATTTTCGGCTGGAACTGTGAGTTTTTTTTTGAATATATATTTAATATAAATATCTGAATTTAAAGCAACAACAAAGGATGCCACTTTTTGCCTTCTTTCTTCGGTGACAGAATCAAGAAACTTCCTATTCAATGGAATTTTGTTTTTTCTAATGAAGGGAACTGTGTAGAAATATAAGCTACTTTATTCATATTTTCAAAATAAAACTCGGTGGTAATGCTACCTTCAATATCGAGCGAATGAGGAGGTGAATGTATGATACAGACGAAATGGATGTAACCCCTTTCCTATGAATGGATATTGAAGAGGCCCATAGTTCTGTAGTGGACTGTTAGTGGCTGCACTATGATGATGATGATTCATATTTTAATAAAAAGGATAAAGATTGAATAAATATATATTGAATTTATAAAAAGTAGTGTCATAACACATCACTCAATAAGTTCGTTGGATATAATTCAACATAGAACATCAACTATAAACTACCCATTAATTTTCTAACTAATTTAATTTTCATTGACATAAAATTCCACCTTTTTATATACCGATAGATAATCAAATAACTGGATCTTGACTTGATTTCTTGTACTTTCAATTTTTTCCATTTCAACAATAATGCATTTTAATATTTTTAAAAAAACTATGTTAAAAGCTTCTTCCTCAAATTGATTAACCCTTTCGGACCGGAAACCGTGAGACGGGTGTCTTGTGTCTCATCATACAATCGTGCATCGATGGCAAAGTCATACCGTAAAGTTGCCCCGTCACGTCTAAACAATCTTAACCTTTTCGTTAGTGAGCAAATTTAAAATCGATGAAGTCGTTGATGTCATAATCGCTTTACACCGATTACTTTCTGTCAGCTCCTATCAGCGTAAGACAATCTTCAATTCGAGGCAGAGTCAATTGTAAATAAACATCTGATAGCATACAAGATAACGTCATTTCTTTATATAAACAACGCACAAAAAATCGATTCATTTACTCCTCCTTTAGAAGGAAATGATAATTGAACAAAACTCATTCAACACGCAGCGAAGAACGGCAAGCAGTTAAAAAAACAAACATTGTCGATAGGACATAATATTCGGTCATTCCTTTGCGTAAACAAATAACACACTTGAAATCGAAATCATTGTAAGTCGATAAATTTGGGCTTAATGATCTATACAATCATGCGATGCATGCAAGGAAACTCTCCGTCTCAGTCTCCCGAACTGCGCTAAATTCTCTCTGTCTCTGTCTGCCTCCGAGCTTCAATGCACAAGAGTGCTCTTTCTGAATAGTGAAGGTCATATCGAAGACCCTTCGATAGTACTCCCATAGAGGTTAAGAATCTTTTTTACTTCTTGTTTCATATAAGCCTCTTTGAAAGACCCTGACAATACCTTTCAATGTTCGAGTCCTACATAGTATAAAATGATGTTAATTATTCATTTAACCTTTTTATAGACACATTGTTATGATACATTTCATCCTTCATTTTTACTTCATACTGCTGGCATTTTCAATATCATCTTGAATATGTATTTTATATTAAAAATTGACAATTTACGTGGTATTTAATGTATTTACTAATTAAACTTGTATGTTTTTAGGCAATAAAAGTACTAGTCGGAATTGATGCAGCTGGTGTTATATTGGGTTGGAAATTTTTCGATCATGCTGCTCATTTAGGCGGTGCTCTCTGGGGAATGTGCGTATTATTTTTAAACGTGTTTCGTTCAATCAAGGAGGAACAATTTTTAAACATCACTCTTTTTCAGGTGGTGGTGCTATTGGGGAAATGCGTGCATCTGGCAAAAAAGAGAACCCTTACTACAATTTTGGCACGCACTCCGAGGTAATTCGACGAGATAACAGAAATAATTAGATTGAAACTCAATTAAAAAACTTAATAAGATAACATTTCCTTGCAAATTGTAATTGTTGTAACAAACCTTTATTTATTTTTCGATCTACGCGTTTACATCATAACATTTGTGATGCGCATTCTAAAAATGTACATATTAAATTAAATTTACATAAATCTAATACACCCCAGCAGTATTTCGATTATTTAAAGTTGAACTATTACATTGTATATTTATGCATAATATGTTTACTCAATGAGATTCAATTTTGCTATAAAACATCTTATTTTATTTTACATATATTGATTCCTAATATGTTATGTGCTTACTTTTATTTTTGATTTTATTCATACAAACAAAACGAAATGAAAGATATTATTTTGTGGCAGTATTCCATTATGTTTATATTAAATTTTAGCGTTTTTATCATGACAATCAAAGCGATACTTAAATTAGTTTTACAAGAGTCGTTAAATCATAAAACTTTACCGATAGTTCAATTCATTGAAATTTTATTTCGTTTAGAGCACTTGTTAAAGTATTTTAAAATATGCTCTTATAAGCTAAACTAAATATGTTGTTTACATTATATAAAGTTAAAGTATTGAACTATTAGTTTAGCAGAATATAAAAATGAATTGACTCAACAATTATCAATACTTAATGGGAAAAACCTTATTTTTCTTTATATTTTATTTTGTACGTTTAATTGTAAATAACTCTTCTCTTGAATGTTGGTTGTAATATGTTATATTTTTCGCCGTCTTTATGATTGTGATAAAATAAAATATATGGGAAAATTTTAATAAAACATAACAAATCTGATTATATCTTCATTAATTTATTAGTGTTAGAAAACATTAATCAATATAGGTTTATTATTTATGATATTATTACTTTTGGGTACCTCCGGTGACGAGCTCGATCAGATCATCCAATGACATACCTTCGAGATAAACGTTTACACTTGACAAGAAGAAATCAGCAACCATATTAGAAATGCCTTCCGAATTTTTGTTGATGAAATCTGGAGCCAAATCTGCTATCATAGCATTGATCACATTATCAATGTCACCTCCTCCGAGCATTCCAGTGGTCTCCGACTGAAAAGCATACGTCATAATTATCTCTTATGTTATCAACATAAATAAATTTTCAAAATGTAATATTTAATTCATAAAATTACATGTAAACTTCCAAGATGGAATTCCAGATCTAAGGAACTCAATTGAACCCCATTAGGACGAACGCTGATCGCTGAACTACCTTTGAAGTATAGATTTCCAACTTCGAAACTGTTAATTTGATAAAGAAAAAAATTAACATGGTTACACTAAACACTAAAGATTTTAATCCCGTTTGATAAAATTATACGTATATTGGAATTACATTTTTTTTCCATATTGCATCCAATATTATAACCATTTTAATTTTAAAAAATACTTACTGTGATCTTCCATTTCCATAAATTGGAAGAGCGCCGAACACCAATCCTTTGAAGTCGTATTTATCTATAAATTGTTTAAAAATAAATATAAGAAATTTTATAATTCTTTAAAAAGCAGCATGTGAAGACCTTTGTTTGATTGCTCCAAAGATCAAAGTATAATCGGTGCGATTATTGATTGAGATCGTATCAAATATTTCATATTGTAATCGCGCAAATAAAGAATGAATAAGATTACAATCAATAATATGATACAAACACATATTTAATATTAATCTTTATCTAATATCGGACATATATTGCATAATATAAATCATCACAAAATTGAAATAAAAATCCAATGAAATCTTTACAGAATCTAATCATAAAGGCATCTAAATATTTTAAAGGCTTTAAATAGTAATCATCTGCTTTTAGTTATTATAATATTGGAAGACTTACCTGATTTGATGATCGTCATGGGCAGTGTGCAATCAAAATGTAAAGCGAGCGGAATCATATTCATATCAACATTATGAACATTAAAATCGCTTGCACCGGTGATGACAATGTCGTTAGCCGCAATTTGCATACTATAAAAAAAAAAACAAAAACATGAATAAATACTTTGTTCGTAATGAAAAATCGAATCAAACGACATAAACTCGCGTCGTAGATTTTAGTTTGGAATTACCTTAGAAGGTTGCTGTCGAATTCAAATTCAAAATTATCCATTCGCAGCGGATCCATGATGGGAATGTCTCTGTCTGGATCTCCTGTGATCATAAGCTGCCTGAATCTCTCCAAAACCTCCCTCAATGCATCGCTCAATAACCTCTCCATTGTAGGCTTCGGTTGAAGCTTAGCTAAAAATTTAATTGCCCCCATATCGACATATCAATAATAAATTCTATTGAAAATTACAGAATTAACTAGTCGTGCTTACACGGACATGGAAAATCGACTATAAAAACGTTTATTAAACGAGGCTCCCGAAATTTATGGAAGCACTGATTGAATAATATAATAAAATTATGAAGACATACCACTCGGAGCTGCAAAAGCGCAGCCCACAAATAAAGCAATCCACAAGAGCCTCATTTTGATGAACACTTCGATACGAATTAACGGCACCGAATGACCGCAATTTAATAAAATGTTGTATTTAATAAGATCTCCGGGTTATCATACACATCTGCTCTCATTGTTTTAGGAGTAGCAATTTATCTTCTTTAAATTTTATCGTGTGTCAAGAACCAGACGCTTTTAAACATATACTTTTTCGCTTGTTTTCGAAATGTAAAAAAAATCAACTTTCGTCCATTTTTATATTGTAATCGGTTTTTATTGCACACAAACAAACTGATTTTTTTGCTGTTTCTAAATTTATTAATGTTTAATGACGGTGATTAATCGGTACGCTATACATACATACAAGCGTTTTTTAGTGCGGTTGCTAAAATAGAATCAATCGTTCTTTACAATGTTCTAAATATTTAATTAAGAACAAACAATAAAAGCGAAGTTTTTCTACTATTCTATTAATTAAAAATAAAAAGCGGTTATACTTAAAAAGTCTTGAATAAGTACTTCGAACCAAATTTCAGGCAATAAAATCATGGCTTCAGTATTTTGGGACTGAAAAGACATCATTTTGGTCGAATTTTTGCCTCAGGAGGAGACCATTAAACTCAAAAGCAGCATTCAAAACAAAAGGAAGGGAACGCTGACAAGAGGAGTAGACTTGTTACATGCCACCAAGCCATCAATGCATTCTTGAACTTATTTGATTGGAATGTTTTGAATCATACTCTGTATTCCCCTGACTTAACGCCTTCAGATTGTCATCTTTTCACCTCCTTGAATGGGCGACATGGGCGGAATTAAATTTTCAATCAGCGAGCAAGTGCAGAAAGAGGTTCTGAAGTGGGAGAAGGAGCTAGCGGGAGAGTTCTTCGAGGAGAGCATAAAGAAGCTTGTGCCATGGCCTCACGTCATGCGTTGAACGGGATGATGTTATTTATCAAATATACTTTTTCTAAAACAAAAAAATTCTAGTGCACTTACTTACGTGACTTATGAAATAAAAAATGAAAATCTATTGTATCAAATCAATATCTATTATTTTAGCTTTTGATGTGCCGTGGAATTTAAGGAAGAACTTTGGTGTGTTTGAACTTTGATGAAGGTTTGTGAATGAAATTTAAGTCTCTTAATATTGAATGCAAAGTGAGGTGAATATTTGAATCAGATATGTGAACATCCAATACATAAAAAATAATCTCTGTTTGTTCGTATATAATGCGCTTTCATATCGTTCATCAGATGGCGATAAAACTTCATCCACTTATTGCTAAGGATTGCGCGAGTGACATAAGCATAGTCTAATATATAAAAATCAACGTTTGTTTGTCCGTATTTAATGCGCTGCCATATCGTTCATCCGATTGCAATAAAACTTTATTAACTTATTATTGTTTACACTTGCGGAATAACATAGGCATAGTAAAATATTACTTGTGTACGCAATTTGTTATGCAACGCATGCCAGGTAATCACTAGTAGTTTATATTTTTGAGTTTGTATTGAAATTTTAGTCCTGCTAAGGGCAACTTGTGGCTAATATGTAGTTATACGAGGCATGTCCACAAAGTAAGAATACTGATACTCTGATGCTGTAATTTTTTTGTCGATGTAGTTGACAAAACTGCATTCAAAATCAAGGCATTGGGAATAGAATTCGGAGTCGTTTGTCTCAGTCAGCTGTAAACTGTTGTGGTGATGTTGTGAAAAAATTCAAAACCGTTGTTTCAGTCTGAAGACTGCTGTCTTTTGGGACTATAAAAGGATTGTCCTAACTAAAATTTTACCCAAGGGAAACGTTAATAAAAGCAACCACATTGAAAAATAGCATTTTGTGTACATTTCTTTCTGGATGTGCCTCATACTCACCTTTATTAAAACTTATGTATTTCTCAAGTTCATCAAAATTTTATGCAAAGTTTAAAAAGTAAACTCATTTCAACTTTTATCTAATAAGCCCGCAAGTATAGACATCTAGAGTAAATGCACGACATTTAAATAATCCAAAATAAATTAAAAATGTCTTCCACTGTACTTTTTGAGTGCCTTAAATTTATAGCTATGAAGAACAATGTATCTTTCTAATCTTTAAAAACAAAAGCCAATCAAGAATATAACGAGCGAATAATCTTTATAAAAAATCTCAACAAACATGGATAATCTGTTCGTTAGATATTTATGTAAGATTTCTACAAAAATACTCAGGTGACGCAGGTCATCTGTTGATGATATCTGAATTATCACAATACAGCATATTATTTAATATATATTTGATGTAATGAAAATCAATTCATAAACAATTTTTTTAACATAAAACTTATGTTATTTTCTTCTTAACGGAGCACTAGGTTACAAGCAAAGAGTACATGTAGTGGATAAAAATCATCAAAACACAATAAATAAATAAAGTTCACATAACTGCATTGTGTCATCCACTTCAACATGCTAATTCCTATATTCCAATAGGCAAGTTAAAGATGGGAAGAACACCTCCTACTCACAACATATGATTATGTCGTGAGGACTTTATACTCAGTCAATGATTCTATTCCACAGAGATCATAAACATTGAAAGAATTTGGTGTCTCTTATCCTTTTCACAAAAGCTTCAAATGTACTACTATTTAATTGTTCCGGTAAAAAGAGCATCTTGAAAATCGTGCTTTATCATTTTCTGCTGTAAAATTAAGTCGTCCCGCTCATGGAGTGTTAAAGTATCATAAAAGCTGCAACTAGGGTATGAAGCACCCGTGGCAAGTGTCTAACTTAACGCCCCCGGAAATCCAATTTATTTTTTAAAGTTAACTAATACTATTATAAATGCAATGTATTAAATACTATTGTATGTGTTTTAAAATAATATACAAAAATAGTCCCAAAAGTACCCGACCTAACGTATAGATGGCAATTACTGTTGTAAAAAAATACTATGATAGAAAGTGTCTAGACGCTATGTTGCTTCCGTGATCATAAAAATGCTGCAAAAGCCCTAAAAGAGGACGAGGCAAACGCATAAGATTTGTATGCTCAATCGGTCCGCTTTTCAGACTGCTGATATGACGAATGATCAACTCACGATCAGATGCCTTTCCTGAACATAACGATAACAAAGAAAAGAGGGATTAAACAACTTTTTATATATTATAAAAACGAACAGATTCAACTCTCGAACGTTTTGCGCCCGCAGCGGGCGCCTGCTTTGCCACCCCCTGCGTCATATCTATTTTCAGATGAGAGCGATATTCAAGAGCCACGTGATCGTATCTTTCTGCAGTAAATCTCCAATGAAATAAAGAAAAACAATACTTTCATCAGTATCTAATTCCATTACATAAAAACTATCGAGGAGTATTTCTTAATATAATTTCTTGACTTGCCGATTTTTTATGATTGCAGTTGCGTCTCTTTCGGTTTTGAAGTAACGTTTTACTCGTTATCATCGGTATAATTATAGATGTTGTGATATCATCATCACAAAAATTGATCGCTTATTAGACAATCAGGCGAGGCTAATAATAATTTCTTCCAATCGACGAAGTTATTAAACATTGTAGAGAACAAACCAAACTATTTCATACATCCATCAAATAAAACCGATTCTAATTTTACATTTGCAGTGATTCGGTGAATGAAAATATGTTCTCTTTTCATTAGATTTTTGTGACTTCCGTTCCTCACGAAAGCTATTTTAGGATATTGGCATGACTATGCTATTCGAAGCATCATTTAAAAAAGTTATTTTCATACGCTTGCAATGAGAACAAGGGCCAAAAGCTTGTCAAACGTGAAAAAATATAAGTTAAACCAATTACCATTTTTTATTAGATAATAAAATACAAAATTTACTGCCAAGTAATTAGTTACTCATTCATAATTTATTTCACTTGACATAGATGAGTTATATTACATAATTGGAATAATTCATTTTGCGATTATTTAGCAGTCAAATAGGCAAAAGTTCATATTCACGCATATTTTTAAAACTATACATTTGAATTCCTATAAAATGCTGTTAGTTTATAAATAGTGTAATTTAGCTTTCGTTGTCTTTGTTCATATCAATCAGCTTTGAATGAGTATTTCGTATTTCGAGTGAATTTCGTAAATTCAATAGGAAAATAGGGAGGATGATAAAAAATAAATGTAAACATCTATCCAATGCTTTATTCAGCTATCAACATGTATTTCCCACTAATCGGATCTGGACCTATGGAAAAAAATGAAAAAAATTTAAAACCAGATCGGGATGACCTCTGCACACAACAAACTTGGTTCATGTCACATAAATTATTCTTTTACAGTATAATTTTAATAATTACAACATAATTAGGTATTTTACTGATGAATCAACAGCAAATTAGTGAATTTACATAATCTACAACAAATACATAACAAATTCTATTCCAATGAGAATCTTATCGTCGAAAGCAAAAAAAACCCAGAAAACATCTCTCCACATTTGATCGTTTAAAAATTTAATAAAATCAATGCATCAAAAAATCGAAACTCAGTAAAATGCAAACAAATTGACAAAAATAATATTATTGTAATCATAAAAACGCAAATTTCTAACGAAATACATTTAAAAAAATTAAAGATTATTTTTAAGTAGCAATTCTGTAAATTGTGCAAAACCTGAATGATTCATCGGTAATAATTCGATTTACATCAATTGAAATTATAGTCACAATTATTCGCTACGTAAACATGCAAAACAATTTAATAAAACAGACATCTATAAAGATGGGAGAATTGGAACCACATTGATAACATTTTGCATTGTAGTAAAATCTGTATATCAGTGTTTTTATATTCATAAGATTGTCCAAAGAAACGACAATTAATGTTTCCAGGAAAACTAATTTCAATTGCAAAATTATGAAAAAAGTTTTAATATCACACCCAATTTAATCACACTTTTTATTAAATCTTTTTTTCAATTTTTCAATGGTTATAGGGTTAGTAAAACACATATATATAAAGTCATAATAAATTTCAATCACTATTTATGTCCACTCTCAAAATGTAAGTCGATGAGCAGTTTTGAAACACAGATCCACGTTAGATCGCACGGTGTCGACTTTTATTTGTTTACATTTTCACTATTATTGATTTCTTGTTCCGTTACAAATCACTTTTAAGTCCATAAAATTTTTAACTCTTTTAAATATACACTTTAATTTTAAAACATGTACAAATTGATTTACCGCACCGTTTAGAATAAAATCAAGTTTAAAACAGTTCATACAAAAAAAGTCAACTTTTAATCATATTCGTTAACCATAATGCCAGGGAAAATAATTTTTTGATCCGAGCAGTGGGCACCTCTAAGTAAACTATTTAATCATAAGTTTAGTATCATTTTATTAAAATTCAGCATACTATTTGTATATTAACAATATTTTTTTGCATACATGTATCATATATATATATTTATAAAAAAAAATATGTATCCACAATCCAGTAGTATTAGTTGATACAAGACATTTGCATATTTTACACAATGTATTTATAACACTACAAAACAAATGTATGTTAAAGTAAATAGCAGTTATACAAATATGAATATATTAAATTAAGCCTTCATCCTTTTAAGGACGAGAACAAGTAAAATCATATCATAAAATATACATATGCTTAAAGAAAATATGTTAGTTCAGAGAATTATGACAGATTAGATGCGTCAGAAGACAAATATGTGAAATTACATTAACACAAATAGTAACATAAAATACGCACAGTTGTCATTATTAACACGGGGAAATTAAAAAGCTTGATAGCCTTAAATTTATCCAATACTTGCTTCTATTTAAACAAATTTGACGAAATTGAAAGCAATATTGTAAATTTATATATATATAATATAGAGATAATAAATAGTGAATTCATTTATAATAAAACGTTCATTATTGAAAGAGCAAAAAAAAAACCAAATTCAAAGTCATAAGAAATTACGACCGTAAATTTTAAAAATTACGCGATGAATACACATGTAAAAAAGTAACAGCAAATAACCAACAAGATTTAAAGCTTTCAAATGTGTGTTTGATATCTATATAAGGTCATATTTCATCAATCAATCAAAAATAAAACGATCTATCTTCATTCTTATTCACTTTATTTAATGTTATTTGATATAACACCTGAAATGCACAACGCATCATGCGGCTTTAAAGTCCATCGTTAGGCGTGACACCGCACCGACTTCCGTTGAAGTCGCGCAGCAAAAGTTTGACCGGCATCAAAATCCCAAAGATGAACAAAGAAAGCAACACATTGTGTACTTTGAAATTCGTCTTTCTAAACATGGTGCATTTAAAATAAAAACAATTCATTTCATCATTAAAATTTTGAACAAAACAAAAAATTGACAACAGTCGACGTAGAAATCGATCCAATAAAAAAAATCAACATTCATGGACATGCTTGCAAACTTAAGAATAATACGGTAAGTCAAATACACACCATAGAAAGAAAACAATACCATAATCTGTGTGATTTGTTGTACTGTGTCAAGTGTCGTAAAATTATGGGTGTAAAATTACTGTGTTTATGTGAGTGAGCTGTGATATTCGTTAATATGCATGACACAAAAATACGGTTCAAATTCATTTGGGTTGACTTCGGTATTTAACAATTTATACAATCAACATTTTTGTACACAAATAACCTCGAATGCGTTTTTACTAAATGTTTTTAGCAATAAATCCACAATCATATAATAGGGTACCTTGCTTTCGAAATTTATATCAATAAATGTAATAAAATAATCACATTCGATAAGGTGGTTACACTGTCAAATGTTATTGATTTTTTTTCACAAATGCACTTCAATGAACGAACCAAGTCTATAGTTCATTGATGCGACATGGAAATGGAACACTTCAGTTTAATGTGAGTTTTCACAACACAGCTTTAAATTCATAGGGCGGATAGCTTGCAATGCACACAAAAAGAAATTTACTAGCTTACAGCTTTTGTTTTAAGAAACGTACACAAAGGTTACTGAAACTTCTAATCGATAACATTTATTCTTTATTTTTTTTTCTGTTTATATACTTTTTTTAGTTATTAATAAACATTTTTTGTTAATTTTCTTTAATTAAAATCCAATATGATAATTAAACACCACACAATCTTAAAAGGCGATTCACAATTTAATTAGGCCGAGATCTGCCTCTCCCACCTCTGCCTCCGCCTTCGCCCCTATCCTAAACACCAAAGAGAAAAGAAAATATTATAATATATTTTTTATACGTCATTACAAATGAAAACACAAAATATATATACAGAAGACTCTCGATTATCCGGGGGACTTCCGGGAAGGACAAACACCGATAATCCAAATGATCAAATTTCTACTTGGTTTCGATTATAATATCATTTTTACAATACGAATTTTTATTTCATAATTTTAATACTCATTATTTATTAAGAAAAATACTCATAGTTAACCTGTGTGGTAAGATGATCGCGTAGTTACGAGCGAATTCCAATAATTCAGAAAGAACGCACTTGTACATTGATCTCGGAGAGAGACAAAGACGGATAAAATGTAGGGCAATTCGGAGTATGCAATTCATCAACTAATAATGAATTGTGAATGACAGGATCAAGCGTATCGATCTCCAATGCGAAAATGCGCCACATGTTGTCCTGTGTATTGTAATATCGCATCACTATTCCTTCTGTTTACGCTTCGACTATTGAATTTGGGCCTCGTGAGAAACAACACCGATTCATGTTGGGCAACGAAAGTGTTAAATATAAGCTTCATATGCGCTGCTACAGTTCTGACAGATAAATGGATTTGTACGGATGATAAATGGCGAACAAGCAAATATAGCATCTATGACTATGAAGATTTTAAATTAGCTCACTACTCAAAGGGTTAAGCCGGGTAAACAAGTGTTACGGAAAGCCTATGAACAATCACTTTAACACTTGTCACCCACAACATTTGTCTCTCTTCAAGCTCAACGTACAAGAGTGCTCTTTCTGAATCACTGGAATTCGCTCGCAAATACGCGGTCATCTCACCATACATGTTAAAGTTTTAGTAATTGAGCCATGTGTATCGTTCTTATTACCCCGGGTCCATTTTCACAACCTTACTCTCGTTGTGATTTCTGCCTCATATAACAAGATTTCCTAAACTCTTGCTTGATTGTTTTGAAGGTAATTAAGACACGAGAACAGGCGTTTGTTTTGGTAGATAAGATACAAACATCATCTCTATCGCTATGAAGAGTTTTGTTTCTTTAATCTTGATCTGTGTATATAACACCTCAGTACTATTCTGAAATTGTCTTATTATCCTAGTATCAAAAATTAAAAGGATTTTTTTTTAAATAAAATTTTTCAAGCACGGATAATATACAAAACGGATAATCTACATCCGAATAATCGAGAGTACACTGTAAATATTTATACGTTTAAATTAAATTACGAAAAGATAGTAATAAGGCGATTGTCATGGGTTCTAAACTACAGGAGATGTGGCTGGCGACCACATTTTTAAAACATATATTCGCTATAAAAAAACCATGTAAAAATGATTGGCAATAGTCGCATATAAAAAGGATTGCTAAAAGTCACCTCAAGATCATATATTGAGTTATAGCTTCCATTTTAAGTTATCTTCCTTTGACTTGTCAAAGGAATTATGAATGCAATACGTTAATATTAATTTTGTAATGCATTTAATTTGATATACTACGCTCATGCTGTTATAAAAAATTGTAAATCAAAACAAATAATACAAGAGGTTGACTACTACTGAATGAAGGCAAATGTTTTTGACTATAATAAAACAGCTGGAACGCCGTATTTACTTAGTTTGTTGTGCACATTTGAAGAATATAATGACGACAGTTTCAAATATATGCATATTGATTGCACTTTCAATAATATTTTAATTTACACCAGAGAATAAAAAGCCTAAACATAAGAACATTGAAATCTTATACAGATTGAACTTGTACTTGAACAGATTTGATATGAATAAAGAATATTAAATTACCTTGTGAGACCGAAAGCCGCCTCCGCCGCCGCCGCCGCCACCAGATTGCTCACGATGTTCTCTGTAGCCTCCACCGTGCTGGTCTCGGTCACCTCCTCCTCTGTGACCTTTGTAACCTCCAGCATAGCCATCTCCGTTATTTCCATGATCTTTGTTATAACCTCCACTTCCCTGTTCTTTATGAAAGCCTACGTCCTTATGAAAACCACCAGAGTGCCCTCCATGATCTTTTGAAAAACCACCGTGATCTCTATTGAATCCACTATTGTGTTCGCGGTTATAATGACCTTTACCGCCCCCACTATAAGAATCGTGTTTTTCATAGTTTTGGTGATGTTGTTGCTTACCACCTTCATAACCACTGCTTCCTTGGTGTCCATGTTGTTCCTTATATCCACCGCTGGCTGGAGGACCCGGAGGGCCCGGTTCGGGCACTTTTCTCATGTCTTCTTCTTCTTGGCGCTTTTCATAATGAATGAAATCATCAAAAATTGAAGTCGAGTGACGATAGCTATGCATCAAACGAAGCACTTGCAAACCCCTGGGATGAGGTATTTCTTGAGTGTCTCTGGAATTAGTAACCGGTTTGTTCTCGTTGTTTTCCAATCTTATATGACGAAGTTGCATGTTAGGAACGTCTTTCACATAAACCCAACGAACTTTAAACTGTCCTTTCCACTTGTCTTGTGCCCATACACTTGAGTTAGATTTATAATCAACAGGGCTAACCATTTGAGCCATTCCGCAAAAATGACCACTACCATTGACAGAAAAGAAAAGATAAACTAGACCCTGAGCACCGTTCTTTGTGCATTCACGATACGCATTATCCAATCTTTTATTACCGTGTTCAGTACTACACCAAATTTCATACTTAATACTTCGGTGAATATCATCTTCTGAATACGACTTGATAACAAAAAAGCGGGCCTCACGTGCACTTAAATCAAACTCTGTAGGATTATAGTTATTTTTGGTGCGAAGCTTATCAAGAACGGGATGTGCAGTCGTCGGGGCTTGTAATGGTGGAGGTTGTGAATGAGTCGACATAGGTACAGGAATCAAGAGTTGAACTTGCGGCTGAGGTCTGGGTGGAGGCGCACGCGGGGGCGTTGCTCCAGCCCATGGATGTTGAGCCACGACGGGCGGTCCGGGTGGCGGTTGCGAAGGCAAAACCACAGTTTGCTGTTGTACAGGTTGAGACTTGGGGGGTGGCGGTTGAGGAGGTGGTTGCGCTACTGCTGGGCCATTATTCTTAGCTGTTTCCCATGTACCAATATCCATGTTATGTTTTCCGGGTATAATAGGAGGTGGAGGCATGCCGGGGCCTTTTTTCTTGAGACCGGAACTTTGCATAGGTGGTTGAGGCTTAGCAGGCTGGCTGGCAATCGTCGCCCATGTTTTTTTGGGCTGTCCTGACATATCTTTCTGATCATGTTGCTGTTGCTTAAGATCCTTTTCGAGTTTAGAATCATTCAAAGTCAGTCCCTGTACTCCTGCATCCACAGCTTTTAAGCCATCCGGAACATAATGGCCTTCAGGGCGATAATAGTCATCGTATTGTTTGACTCGGCTTAATTGCCCTCCCCATGTTGAATAGTCCCCATTGCCATGGAAGTAGTTGAATGTTGCTGACGCCGGTGTTCCAAAGGTTGTTGAAAAGGCTGTTGTCGATGGACCAAACACACCTATGTTAAAAATATATACAAAAATAAAAATTGTCATAGAATCAACGTATAAACAATAAAGCTAACTTTAAAAAGTAACTGAATTTCATGAAATTAATATTTTTTTACTTCATTTTATTTTAAACCAATAAATGGCAGTTTACTGATATATTTTAAAGACGAACAGCATACATTTTGGATAAATCATTGAAAGATGCATATAATAAATTAAGTCAGTGCATAACATGGGTTTACTAGTCAAAGGGTTTACTAACAAAAAACAAATCATTTTAATGTCATATCATGAACATTCAATATGGATACAAACATACCTTCTATACCGTAAGATTCCGGTTGAGGATACCCACTGGTCAGAAAGGTCATAGCATCTGTTCCATTTGTTGACCAAGTTCCGTCCCCTACTCCAAATGCTTGAAACTGAAAAGCTCCTGTTGTTCCAGTACCATAGTATCCTGTTTATTATGGTATTTATTAACATTTCTTAAATACTTGTGAAAAATGCAATATATACAAAATCCAGGCAACCATATGTTGAAAAAAAAAAAATACACAACTCTTAATTGAAAAAGGTTGAGGTACATTCTCATACAAATTGATGAATAATAGCCGTATATATGTTGTGTGCCAACTGTTATAGTGTTAAACATATACTTCAAACCTTCAGTCAATTATTATATTAATGGTTCCATATTGATTTTAATAAAGTACTACTGAAAAGAAAGATTAACAAATTCAATATTTCATGATTTAAATAAAAAATAATTTCACCTTCTTGAACTTGACTTTTCACTTGAACTTGTAAATTTCAAAATATTCATATCTATGATTCTAAATAAACAATACAAAAAATATAAGCATTGCAATAAAATAATCACTTAGCATATACAGTGAGATTAACACTATTTCAATATTATGCAGTAGTATTAAGTATTAAGATTACTATGAAAAAAATCCAGAATTGGTTTATCCGACTTAACAATAATTTGTCCAACTTAACATTCATTCCAGTAGAAGTACTTTTTCTGCCGCCAAATTCAACTAACATTAATCCAACAAATGGATCAAGGCAAAAACACCAAATTTTAAATCTTATTATCGGCAAAGGACATTCTGACAACTGATTGATAAAACCAATGAAGAAGATAAAAAATCCATTAAAGATTTTTGGAAAAACTGGTTAAATTGCCAAGCTAACTAATGAAACAAACAAAGATCTTAAAAAATTAGTAGAACTAAGATGACAAAATTAGCATTTTTGTAGATGAGCAAAAGGAACGTTATTGAAATTATGGATTAACAAAATTATTTAAATTTTGATAGACGATCAAAGGGAAAATGGAGCATCACTGATGCAATGTCTTGCTATCAACAACTGCCTGCTGAAAGAAACATGAAAAGACAAACGACATTAGATGACGCCTTCACAAAAAGAACCTTCATGAAAAATCAATGCTTCTTATTCTCTGTTCTGTTTCAACTTATCCCCATTATTTTACGTGTTAAAATGACTTCGTTTAATGAATTTATCATTGCAACAATTTGGAACATAGATCCTGCGTTAAACTGCGTCTTACTGTATTTCTATAGAATATTAACTGAAGAAAGAGTAAAGATAAAATTATCAATTCATTTAACAACAGCTGTAACAACAATGCACCTGTAAAATTTGATGTTCATGAAGTTGAAATGCCGTTTTGTTCAGATCACAATGGATCAACTGAATGGCTGTACAATAGTACAAAACACCAACCCATTATGCTATCTGCGGTTTCTAAAATAATGAAGCCATTACACCGTTACAAAAACAATGTAGCCCTCAAAAATACTTCATGAGTTATAATGACCAAAGCTTTAATGAAGTGCAGGAGAAAATTTCACATTTCTGAAAACATCAAAGCCGGAAAGAGGAAATGGATTTTCCTACAAATACCAATCACTTAGTTTCTATGGAAATTCATGTTCAGATATTCACATGAACAATCTGAAACTTCAGTCGAGCCGCTTAGAGAATCATTCAAATAGCTTTGTTTCATTATAAATATGAAAGTTTAGTAACCTGAATCTGCACAGGAGCAGCAAATGCTGACTATGATATTTGAACCTAATTTAAAAATATCATATCAAATCATAATGGTGTTGCTTGAATGTGTCATTTGACACTACAGGGCATGTTTGCCATATTATTATCGATATCATCATCGTGATAGTGCAGCCATAAATAGTCCGCTGCAGAACTATGGGCCTCTTCAATATTAATTCACGGGAAGGGATTACATCCATCTCGTCTGTATCATACATTCACCTCCTCATTCGTTTGATATTGGAGGTAGCATAACCTCAGAGTTTCATTTAGAACGCTCACCCAGCGGGTCTCCTGAATGAACGTATTGACGAACGCTTTCGCAACCGTCTCGATAGGGAGTGTGGAAGGTTTGTTAAGATTGAGTAGTTTTCTTCAGGAAACAGTGGAAAACTACTTTAGACTTGTTTGATTCTATTGGAAAGGGCTTTCTGGAATGCAAAGAGTTCAGTCCCTCCTTTCCTCGCTAAGGCGTTGCCGGGCTAGAGTGAAGACAGATGTGACGCTTAAATGCATCTCGGATTCGCTCCTACACCAACTGAGGTGTCTCCTTGTCCACGTGCAACTTACCCAAGCGAATTCAAGACTGCATGTTTTCCTATTTCAGGTTGACCCTCTCAGTTCAGCAATTTTAAAACGATATAGAAGGCAATGGAAAACAATGCTGTTAACGTTGCAAAGTGAAGTTCTTCATATGCCTCTCCTCAAAGCCGTCTATTTGATGTTACAAAATAAAATACAAATAGTCACACACCAGATGGAAAGGTTTAAATGTTTCCAATGGACAAAATCACACTAATTCGATTAATAATAATCGAATTAATAATTTAATATTTAAAAAATCATCTCCATCCGAACTTTTTCCACCTATTGCACCCTTAACATTTTTTCTAATTTTATACGCCTACTCAAGTGTCATTTCATAACAGCTGCAGTCTATTTTTCTTCCAGTCCCCCACTGTGATTTCATACATCGCACGCTTAAAAACGTCTAAATAAATTCTTCATTCGTCTTACCTGAACTTTCTTTACACGATGATTTAAATTCTATTCATAGAAATATTTAAAAAAATATATATTTTACCGGTTGCATTGTATGGATCGGTGGCAGTAGAGATCGGGGGTGCATAGGATGGAGCCGCCTGTTGTTGATGACGCCATGACTCGGCGAGCTCCTCACCCGGGCTCTCTAACTGCTCTTTCGATACATTTGAAACTAATAAAGGAAAAAATGAACAAAGATATTTTATATTATTAAAAGGAATTTGAAATAGTGTTATTTTTGAGGAAATATTAAATATTTACAAAACATGAATCTTATTTATTAAAAAATCTCTTGAGTCAAGTGTATGTGCACGACACATTACGTACGGGAAGCATATTAACCCTTTGTGGTCCAGTATCCACACGTATTGGACATCATTTTTTTATTGGCAGGTAGATAGATACTTTTAAAAATGAAAGCAGATGTTCTAGAAGGAATACTATTGCTTTACTACTAAGTAATAGATCTTTCAATTGTTTCCTGGAATGTATTTTTGAAGGTATTTTTGTCCGCTGCAGGTTTAAAATCACAATTTCAAACAATAGTCTTTGGCGAATTGTGTCACCGTGAAAATATTTGTGAAATGATCTCACAGTTTTATAATCGTAAGTTTTTAAATGATGATGATTCCGGAAATAAAAAGTAACCATCTAATCACTAACAGATTTTACACTAATCCAAAGCTTGTTGAGGAACTTTTAAAAATAAATGGTTTACTGGTAAAACTGTGGCAGTTTACCAGTGACAAATAAAAAACATTTTCCAAAGGATATTAAATAAAAACAAAATTAACTGTTGAGTAAAAAGTAGCATACCGCAAAAAAGTCACTTGTATTAGCTTGGTAAGTTAAGATAAATGTAATGATGCTCAGTGCAAAGCACAAATCGTCATCGCAATTGGCGAGAAGTTCCGGAAGGAAAACCCAGTAACGCATTGATAATAACAACCAAAAAAAAGTGATTGAAAAGCCAACAGTTATTCAATATTACATTAAAAATATGGGAGGAGAAGATACTGCCGATTAACTGGCAACGTTATATTGTTTTATACATAAGTCATTAAAATGGCGGAGGAAACCTTTTTTTTTTTTTGGGGGTTAGAAACCTCAATTGTGAATGCATATATTATATGAGAGAAAAAGGAAGGACAAAAGCCTCATTCATATAAAATTTCGCCAAATGTTGATGCAACTCAACGGGAATTTTTGTGCAGCCAAAAAGACAGATACCGGGCATAGATCGACGACCGATAACGAGGAACAATTGAATAGAAATCCCCATTATATATATGACTACAAAGATTGTATGGTATGATCGCTTTGTAATATTCCAGGAAAAAGAAGACGGACACAGTTATATTCCGAAACATGTGAGAAAAAGCATGGCCTCCACCCTGGAAATGGTTTTAAAAAATACCACACTTACGTAATTTTAGGAGTTAATTTTTATAAATTAGTATTAAATATATCAATAAACTATTTTACCATGTTTCCTTCATTTTTCACCATAAAATTTTAATAAATTCACTGAAAATGGCTTGGACTTGCCGCAACACTTTTGAAAAAATCTTCAGACTGCAAAGGGTTAATATGTACTATGATAGCTGATGTTTACAAGGAAATATCCATTATATATGAATGTATAATAAATATATTGTATGTTTTGAATCGACACTGGGAATTCAATGTTTATATAAATTTAACACAAACTTAATGAGTTAAATAAAATGCTATTGCATTATGAATTGACTTCCTGATAAACCGGCGACCTTAGCTGATCTCGGTCAGAGAGAGGGATAATTGAAGCATTTATAAGAATGCCCTTCTATTGCACATATATAAAATATGATTTAAATGCACAAATACCCGAGACACCGATGCGAAACAGAATTAAAACTGCAATCTCACTCAACTCGCTAAATTGAGATAACAAAAAATATTTCCAATAATATGAATATTTTTAGGGACATAATATTTATTCAATACAATGATCACTTTATCACCAATTTTTTATATCGTATTTTCAATTGCACCTGTAAAAACACGGAAGCTGATTTTCCCGTTATTGATTTTGCATACTCCTTATACTTATTTAAAAGTAAGGTTTTAAATTGTTCATAGACCTATTAAAGAAACTGCATAAAAATGCACTGATCTACGTTTTTAACGTAGCATACTCTTTGTCTATAAAATGATAAAAAATTATTATTATAAATGGCTGATAATTCAAAGTCGCCGGATGTCAAGGATGAATTTGATCTATGCGTATTATTCTTTTTAATATTCTAATTCTAAATGTGTGACAATTTTTTATATTAAATAAAAATGTATTTAAATTGTATGCAATTATAATACTGGGGAGAAACTGCTTAGGTTCCGTTTATATTTATGATGGAAACGTTTCCAGCTATATGAAGCAATACTGTATTATTATTCGTGTATGATTAACACTGAAAGACTTGGAATCAAATATGATTTGAAACACTCATTTTGACATTTGATGGAGGAAGAATCGGAATTAATAGACAATATGATATTTATTCATTTTGTCTATTATAAATGAGCATATTGAAAGGGATGATTTAAAATTCTAGTGAGAAAAAAAATATTTGGAGGCGATGCAAGGTCGAGCTCGATCCGAGTCGACTTAAATAGCATAGCAAGGTCCTTGCAAATGAAAAAAAAATAAAATGTAATATTTGCGATAACTCAAGGACGACAACTTTGCGTTGCGCGTGTTTGACGATCGTCAGCGATGGGAGCGAAACTCCGAGCACGGGGACCGCGGTCGCGGCGTACGGCTGTGCTCGGCGACGAGTGCCCCGTTTGCGTCGTCGGCCCGAGGTGCGGACAGCGGGCGGCGAGCGGCGGACGACGACCGATGGATGACAGCCGAATACTTCCCGGAGAATGCACGATGAAAATACATACCTGGTGTCCCTTGGCCTTTCATCCGCTGCGGCCGCACATGCAACAGAAAAGGAAAAGGTTAGTGGGCGGGCGAGCGGGCGAAGCGCGGGGGGTCGCACCGGTCTCGAAGGGGGCGACTCACCTGATCTGCCACGCCCGCTGACATTGGCGCGGGCAGCTGCGGCCCCTGAGCTGGGACGGACGGCCACGGGCCAACGCACGACTCCGCCGTTCGCGCCGGCCCTAACGCCACCGCTGACGACCAACGCCCTCCGTCTATCTCTACATTTACCTACGATTAAAATTATTTTTCTTATCCCAAACAAATCACATTGTATTTAATTCACATACAATCAAAAAATATCTACAATAAAAATAATAATTTTCAATATATTAATACTATTCCATAAAAAAAAAATCGCAATTTATTCAATCCGCTAATCTACTTACTAAAATTGTTAATTATACGCCTTTATCGATTACCGAATTTAAATACCCATAACTCAATTATTTTTTTAAAAAAATCCCAAAACTTTTCAATAAATCAAGCATATCAGCTAATCAATAAAAATTGCATTTTTGCACTTTTTCACGCGCATATATGTACAAGTAATTAAATCAATTTAAAACTTTGTGGTTGAAATTATAAAATTATTAAAAAATCTAAGTCTATCATGTGACCGAGTACATTTTTTCCCATAGTATATTTTTCTTGGGCTTCCTTCAAGAGTTGCCAGCACAAAAATTGCGCTAGATAAAAAATAAATAAAATATTCAACTTAAAAATCAAATTACAAAATTCTTGTATATCACGATGTTAACTTTGACTATTATACAAATAACGGCTTGATTGCATTTAATCCAATAAATTTTCAACACGGTAATAATTAAATAAATATATATTCATTGATTTTGGTATGGATGTATTTTAAATATTAAAATAAAGCAATTAAAATGTTTAAAAATCCCACTCGAGAATAAACATTTATTTTTTGGAAAAAAATGACGTTATACTTTTAGTACCGGTGGCTGCCTTCAATTTTTGTTTTTCTTTTGCCGATAGCTTTTTAACAGGCGATAATTTTTTCACGTTTGACATTTCAAAATATTCACTACGGCATTCTGTTTTACTCTCATGGAGTTCTTCAGCGGTATCGTCATTATTCTCAGATTTAAACTTTTTAAGATCAATTTCATTTTCATGTTCGCTTTTTCGTTTTACTACAGTCTCTGTCTCTGCTTTGAAATTCAATCTGCCATTGAGCAAAGTGCAAAATTCTTCATTTAAATATTCACAGACTATTCCATAAGCATATTTCATGTAAGATTCTGTAAAAATAACTAGTTATTAAAAACGCTAGATAAAAAAATACTTCTCAATTTATTTGACTAAAAATCATTGTATCATTATGATCTTTAGCAAAATTACAATCTTACGATATTATTGTAGAAAAATTATAAAATATTATTGTACCATCGTCAACGTCATCTTCTTTCAAAGAACTCGTTACAAATGTCGAAGAGACTGCTCCCTTTTTAACGTGCATATTTTTCTTTTTCAACAGATCTGCAACCCGCCTTGTTTTTACTTCCAGCCATTTGAGGGTCTTTTCTTCATTATATCTATATGCCGACAATGCAGGAGGGCCCTGAAAAATACATTGCAAACAAATTGATCAAATAACAAAATATATCAATTTTTATACGATCGGAATAAAGTAATCATGTATATATGTATCACCTTTAAATCTGCTATAGCATTTAAATCTTTCACACATTCAAATAGTTCCATAAGTTTAGGGTCACTGGCAGAGTTAAAAATATGTTCCATAGGGACAGCTCTTTTAATGCATTGTTCTTTAACATGAGGTAGAACTATAAATATAAGCAAACGGTTAATACGTATTTTATATTTTGATAATTTATTATGAAAAAATAATACCTATAAATAATGCATCGATGGGGGTTGATACGTAGAGATTTCCATTTGTTCTGAGAGTATCATCAATCAGCCAAGATCTGTATTTTTCATCGTATGTTTGAATTTCAAATACTTCTTTGGTACTCTTGTTAATTAGAAATTTAGTTCGTTTATCATAACCAGGATGTTTAAGTGTAATCATGTTGACTGAAGAGCTTTCAATGAAGCTACCTATGGTAAAATTGATTGAGTTTTGTCTTATATCATTAAACGTATATAATTTAGGAATAATGATATACCTTTCGATAATAATATAAATGAATTTTCAACATCCAGACTTCTATCTTTAGGTTCGGATGGAATGGAAGCCATTCTACACAAGAATAATATTCTTGACTGCTTAACCTACAAATGTAATTTAAAAACAAATGTATTATATTTAATGTTAATAATAAATACGATTTAATACTTTAATAAAATTTGTTCACAGATATAATATGAAAAATGTCATACTCAATTAATATGTAAAATAACTAACAGCGTTGACTTTACCGCCACTTATCTGTCGTCTGTTAAACAATAGTAGCGAGTGCTGCCAGTCGAAAAAATACAATTCCTTTGTTAGTTCTGAAAAATTTGATATTTTTATTAAATTTATCATTTAAGTGATTATACAAAATGATGGATAAGAATTTAATTATAAATACTTTAATTGAGCGCGACGTCAAATCTTTAAATAGAATATTTAAAAAAATCAAATTTGCCCACTATAAAAATTATATATATCTCTAAACTGTATGATAAAAGCTTATTTTAATTATTGACCTTTGTTATAATTGTTTTTCTTTTGTGCCAGACCACCTATAACCCCATTATTAAAATCATAAGCAGCTGATTAATGAAAATGACTTTTAACATTCATAATTTATTTTATTTGATAAGTCAACTTTATTTTTGCATGTATTATTTGCATTACGATCTCATTTACAAAATACATTAAATTTATATATTTTCTCAATTAAAATAAAACTTATATCGTATTAATTCTTATTTTAAAATTAAATTGTGATTATTTTCATGTACGATTTCTCATAGTGGTTGCTGGTCAATTGAATAAAGTTCCCATTGTTAAACTGATTGGGAATTATTTTTTTATTCCGTACATAGAAACACATTTTATATTTATAATCATGTAAATTATTATTGCATTTTTTACATCATCTCAAATTTCTAAGTTCTGCTATAAAGAGCTGTTTTGTTTGTGTTTTGAATGCTAAATAAAGTGTATGTTATGTTGGTGTGTTACAATTCAGCAGACAATTTTAGATGTTCCGTGCAAAAAAGATTGACAAATTACACGTGTAGGTTTTACAGCGTTCCCCTTCAGAGGTGAATGTCTTGATAAATATTATACCTTATCTAGGTAATTGAACTTTATTATTCGCTTGCATGTTTTTTGTAAATAAATTAAACATTATCGTAAATGTACTATAATTTATATGCATCTACAAAAAAATCCTATCCTGTTAATGGGTGACAAATTTATTGTTACTAAATAAAATAATTATTCATTTGTTTTTTTATTTTTTAAATTTCATTTGTTTATTTTCATTGTATCAAAATGAATGTTATCAATTTGCCACATACTGAAAAAGAAAACAAATAGAATTATTCAAGATCGTGGCACCCTTCTGATGATGTATTGTCAAAACGGCCACGAAATGAAGATGTTTTGTGGATTACCTGGAATTGTAGTGTCGAAAAAAGCGAATAGTAATCGTATAAAATTTGTGATGTTTTTTTTTTTTAAATTTTTGATCCGAGGAATTGACATCAGGTAAACTGTGCAACGAAGAGTTGGGCAGGAATAAAAACACGTTTGTCGACTGGAATAATGACATGTGAGACGTTTGCGTCGACTACTTGCATCAACGATCAACAACTTTGTTCACCAAACGTAAAAATCATTCCAGCTGAGTACTTTCTCTGCAGTGGATCTTCGGTGGACTATGCTGGGAGACATGCTAATGTTTTTTGGATGGTGGTAATTTTAAGAAATATTGAACAAAGAATTGCAAGAAGGTGGATTTCAGCAAAGTGAACTGTAAATATAATTTCATCGATCCCAATTCCGGTGCTCACACAGAACACTGAGAGAATGTGAGAATCAGCGAAATAAACGACACAGAGGAATAGCACATCATCATTTAGATTCATATCTGGTTGAATGACGACAAATCGAAATAATCATTTAAAATTTCATTTCGACAAATGATTATTTAAAATTTCATTACAAAATAATAAATAGTTTAAAACATACAGCCATTTTTTCAGAGCGTATTTATCATGCTTCAATGATTTTTGTCCGCCTTATGCCTAAGATGTGTTAACTAAAATCATTTTAAAAACTAAATTTATCTCTGAAGATAGTGTATTCTCGATTATCCGGGTGCAGGTTATCTGGTATGCAGATTATCCGTGCCTGAAAAATACATGATTATGAGATGTAAACAAAAAGAACATAATACCAAAAAAAATGTTGTGATACTCTGATAATGAGGCAACTCCCGAATAGTACACGAGGTGTCAAGTACTCAGGTTATATACAGAGGTCAAGATTAAAGAAACAAAACTCTTCAAAGCGATAAGAATGATAACTACCAAAACAAATGCCTTTTCTCATGTCTTAATTAAATTAAATGAATCTTTTGATGATTGGGAAAGCAAAGAAAGATCGATCTTTTAAGGGAACTGAAATACCTTCCTGGCAATTATTATAGTCAGAAAGGAACACGGACAGGGACATTTTTGAAGGTTTGTTCAAAAAGTGCATAGAAGGGATTGCCACAGAAAGCATTATTATTAAAAGATTACGCTCCTTCTCATTTGAATGAAAGTTCATTGAAAACAAGCGATGGATTTATGATTGCAAAATTTTTGCCCCTTAATGTGACAATGTAGCAGGGGCGCAAGTCCTGAGACCACACCCGTTCTTCTCTCGGACCGTTATCATGTAGACAAGCGGTCAGATGGAGTTAGACGGGTGTCCAATAGAAAGCCTCTCGTCTTAGATAACTTCTTTATTAATCTCGAGACCATACAATCTGACCACGGGAAGCATGTCTTACCACAGCCAAGGCCATCCGAAAATTACGTTATTAGATGTTATATATAGAATGTGTAAACACTTATTCGATCATGGAGAAAGATTCTTCCTGGCGTGGAAACATTTAATGCATGAAGAGAATAAAGCAAATGATATATCTGAAATATGTGGATTATTGAAAAATTTAAAATGTTTTGAAAAGATCAATAGGGATCGAGTTGCTCGGTCATGATTTGAATGATCTAGGTTTCGAATGCATGGACGTTGTAGATATCATTTCTCAAGAGGAAGATAATGAGAGTGACACTATAAGGGAAGAAGATACCAGTGATTACATTTAATCATAAAAAGGCATTGAATTATGCTGAAGCATTGTTAAACTACGCTGAAAAAAGATTTGAATATACTGATATTATCCGTGTTTTTTAACTCGGATAATCGAGAGTCTACTGTATTATTTTTTCAGATCAAATATCTCCTAAGAATAAGAACATCGCAGAAAGATGATTAATTAAACGAAATGTCTTCATATGGCTAACCAATATTTTGTTAAAAATGTTAATATTGGGGGAAAAATGAAAAATGCACTTTTATATCATAATTTTTTATTTTAAAAAAAAAATTAAAAGAATGCAAATCTTATTTAAAAAAAAAAAAAAAACTAATAAAACTCACCAATAACATCACATATTTGTCGATATCCTGCAATAAAAATTAATGAAACCGTAAGCCGATGATCAGCCCTTATGGCGGAATAAATACCAACCTGGATAATTATCCCTTCGAAGTCCTTTCGATGTCATGAAATGTCACCTATATATTTTTTTAAACATTCAATGTCACGATTTATTTTGAATTTTTAAAAAAATATATTTTTATATTACCATCAGCGATCAATGATTATTTACATAGCGTTTGTGTTTCCAATTGCACTGAAAGAAATATCATATTAACAGTTTATTTAAGTATAGAACTTACCCAATGCTGAAAATGTAATTTTAGGTTAAACATGTGCATCATAAACACTATACGTAAAATAATATTTACAAACGAATACAAAGCAATACTTTGTTTATCAACATAGTTTACAATCGTACACATTTTGATTGGAATATAATGAGCATCAATTATAATATAATAAAAATTATATATCAATATATTTGTGCACATATTCCGTCATAAAGCCTAAATTTGCACTTCTAATCATCCGACGGAAGTCCCAATGATTTTTTTTTTAATATACGTATGCTGCCCAAATGTTATGGAGCGTCTCCAACACCGCAAATGTCATTCACGTTGTACATTTCGATGCGATACCAACCGAACACAATCACAGGATAAAAAAATCATACTATCCCTTGAACAAATTGTTTTATAATATTTACATGTTTATAAAATTTCACACCACCATGAAAAATAGCCGAGACGACATCACATAGAATACAAAATTTATCACGATATTATACTTACTTCATTTAACCAAGCATTTGCCATATTGTTACATACAGTCATTACAAATATCCATGTATTTTCAAACTTCAAAATACCATCTCCACTCGTTTAAAAAACAAAACATATTTATGAGCGTATAACAGTCTTAAAATACTTACACCATCTTACTCATCAGCACACGAGTTCCACGCAAGGATTTACATATGATTAAATTAGTCAGCATCGTTGTTTATTTTTTTTTCTCCATTCAGTTCACATAATTGACTCTATACTGACATCATTGACAATATACTCGGATGCAACATCAAATGGGAATATCATACAGAATTAGCTCAGACCTAATTTTTTCATGTATTATAACCGTATCGTAAATATTTCTTCAAGCAGTCTTCAATTATACAAATTAACCATTTTGTCAATCAAGATAAATATCACTTTTTCACCATTCAAGTATGACATTTTTTTCATTTTTTTTTTGTAATTTTATTTGAATGTTGGAAATTTTTTCCAAATTTAAACCAAATATAGCACTTTTTGACCGAGGATATACATGTTGCAACCAAATTTATAATCAAAATTAAAAGGATTCTATTGTATTCTTTTACATATCCATTTTATATAAAAATCACTTATACATGGTTCACAATCCGTCGTAAAATTTAAGCGAATGAAATGTACTTTTTCTTATAAAAAAAAGAGGATCGACTTATATTCAGAAGGGAGAAATAAGCAAAGTTTCTATCACAGTACTAGATTTTAATAGCTTTAACCCTTTGTGGTCCAGTGTCCATAACGTGTGGACATTTCTTTACAGATATTATTTTTTTCAACCGTGAAACGAAGCAAATGTTCTAGAAGGAATACTATTGATTTACTATTAAGTAATAGATCTTTTAATTGTTTCCTGGAATGTGAAAAGAAATGTTTGGGACGGGGTATTTTTGTCCACTGCAGATATAAAATTACAATTTCAAACAATAGTCTTTGGCGAATTGTGTCACCGTGAAAATATTTGTGAAATGATCTCACAGTTTAATAATCGTAAGTTTTTAAATGATGATGACTCCGGAAATAAAAAGTAACCATCTAATCACCAACAGATTTTACACTAATCCAAAGCTTGTTGAGGAACTTTTAAAAATAAATGGTTTATTGGTAAAACTATGGCAGTTTACCAGTGACAAATAAAAAACATTTTCCAAAGGATATTAAATAAAAACAAAATTAACTGTTGAGTAAAAAGCAGCTTACCGCAAAAAAGTCACTTGTGTTAGCTTGGTAAGTTAAGATAAATGTAATGATGCTTAGTGCAAAGCACAAATCGTCATCGCAATTGGCGAGAAGTTCCGGAAGGAAAACCCAGTAACGCATTGATAATAACAACCAAAGAGAAGTGATTGAAAAGCCAACAGTTATTCAACATTACATTATAAATATGGGAGGAGAAGACACTGCCGATCAACTGGCAACGTTATATTGTTTTATGCGCAAGTCATTAAAATGGCGGAGGAAACTTTTTTTTTGGGGGTTAGAAACTTCAATTGTGAATGCATACATTATATGAGAGAAAAAGGAAGAACAAAAGCCTCAGAGTCATATAAAATTTCGCCAAATCTTGATGCAACTCATCGGAGAACTTTTATGCAGCCAAAAAGATACCGGGTGTAGATCGACGACTGATGACGAGCTACGATTGAATACAAATCCTCATTATAAAAATGATTCTACAAACTGCAAAGATTGTATGGTGTGTTCGCATCGTAATATTCCAAGAAAAAGAAGACGGACATCATTATATTGCGTGCGATAAAAAGCGCGGCCTCCACTGTGGAGATTGTTTTAAAAAATATCACACTTAAGTAATTTTAGGCATTAATTTTTGTAAATTAATATTAAATATATCCACAAACATCTTTCGTACTAAAAACATATTTTTATTTATTTATTTTACCACATTTTTTAAGAAATTCACAGAAAATGACTTGGACCTGTTGCAACACTTTTGAGAAAAACCTTCGGACCGCAAAGGGTTAAAAGCAATAAATGTCATAAGACTAAAATAACGAATTTAAATATAATTGTTTTACATAAGCTTTACATGGAATAAACGTAGGTAAAATAAATTTTCCATTGGAGGAAGACATATATTTTTTAAAAAAATGCATGTAAAAAATCAAAATAGCACCGAAAAACTTTTTTAGCCATAATCAAAAAGGTGAAAATTAACAACTGGAATTTAAAAAATAAATAAATCATAAAACATTTCATTATACAAGAAAAAAATCTATTTTTTAAACTGATCAGGACCGAGTATTCTGAAAGATTGATATTTCAAGGTAGTTTCAACCAATAGCTTAAGCTACTTATAAAGAATAGGGCAAAAAATAGCAACACTTTCGGAGAAATCATAGAAACGTATTTGATAAATAAAAAAAAGACATTTATTGCTGAGGAATATCGTAACCATTTAAAAAATAGCTTGTTCCGAATGCTTGAATTTAAATTACTATTGTATTGTATTTTTAAATAAAAAATTACTAGCCGATACATAAGAACGAGCTTCTCAAAACTATTACGTCATATTTAATCCTGAAGTATGTTTGAAACAGCAGAAATAATCCAAGTTCATAGGCATACGGTTATTTTTGCAAAAAATATACGCATTCAATAATATACGACAGTCCTCGAACATAACAGTTAAAGACAGGAAAAAAAAAGAAAAAAACATACATCTGAACAAACCAAAACCCAAGAAACTTGATAACATTGGGAATGCATACAAAGGTATCAGAGAAGATAAAATAAAACCATACATCTTCAATTCTTAACACATTCATCTTTATTATAGGTTCACATCTCAATATTTTTTGTCCATAAATATACATTAAACCTTATGATCATCTAAACTACGAAACATGAAACACGCCGCTTGACAAACAGGCTGAAATAGAGTGTACATCTAGAAATGAATACACACTGCTCACGTTCGCTACAAACAGATCGCTTACAATTCTTTTAAAGTCTTTTTTTTAATCAAACTTAACCCAAAAATTACACACTACATACACACTTGACAATCAGTATAATTTATTAAATTTAACCTTCAAGCTGCATAACAATTCTACAGCATTTCATACCACCCTAATATGAAACGCGTCGAAATTGATCAATTTTCGTGAACTGCAGCAGCTGAAAGGTTATATTTTATACAAAACGCAACGCATCTCGTATGGCACGGCTCGTTTCGCATACGATTTGATTCCATACACAATTCACAGGACACTTATCGGTAAAAGAGGACCGGCAAATTTAAACTGACAATAGTCCTGAAATATATACAGTTTAGACAAGATTGTCCCATATTCATGAAAGTCAACAGCTCAAGTGAAGGTGAGTTATTAAAGTATTTTTACTTAAAATATGCAACATTGCAGTTTTAAACAATGTTTAAAAACTATATATATATATAAATTTATATTAATATTTGAATCGATCTTATATATTTCGACCGACAATAAAATACTTAAATATGGCGAAAGATCGGAGTCTGAGTGACAAATGCCAGAATCCTCCCGACGCTCTGCGAAGAAGGAAACGTTTTAAACGCAGAGTCAAATCAAATTTGGATGAGACCTTCGGAGGAAGATCGGCACGCGTTAAATAAATATCAATATGTAAAATTATAACACTTAACAAATATTTTTTTTAAATCGTTTTTACCAGTTTTCCCACCAATCTGCAAGTTTCAGTGAACATCTGCATCGAGAAAGTAATAATAAATTAGATGATAGGATTGTTACGTCGCAGGCGGTGAGGACACGTGGCAGGCAGTCTTCCGTAAAGAGCATTTTACATGTCATCCGTCACCTCCCGTAGCCAGATCGATGTCCACTGAAACCTGAAGATGAGAAAATGCGTCGATTTAGCCGAATGCTTTCATAGCTCATATGAAAAATATCACATACTAATATTACACTGTTTATTATTAGCCAATGACATAACATTGTGAGTATTACGTGTAACGTAAATTCTTTTAACATTAATATCTCTATAAGTTATGCTAAAAATCACTAGATAAATTATCAGACTACAAAGAGCTATCATATTATCAAAATTTAGTTCAATCACTCTACTTGATATTTTATAGGAATTATTCTCAATTACAATAATTTTTAATTGCGGAAATTCGTTAGATGTAAAGGAAAACTTTGACAAGTTTGTTGTCTTCATAAAACTGTGCCAAGTTTGATTGTAAATTAACTGTCTGCACTAAATCTGTTCAATAATTGACTATCATATATAAATGCTCATATGCAAAATGTAGAATAGAGAATTCTATTGGATTTCTAAAAGAACTTATCTGTCAGCTAAAAATGGTCTTTTGAAGAAAACTTATCAACTGTAAGTAGTTGGAGACATACCCGGACACCTCACGCAGAGGCTGGTTTGTTGTTGTTATTCCATTGGCCGGATGCTGAGTTGCCTTGGTTCCACGCGCCTGACGGCTGCTGTTGTTGAGGCCAGTTGCCGCCACCTCCCTGTCCCCAGTTCTTCCCGTGACCGCCTCCTCCTCCTCCCTGTCCCCAGTTACCCTGGCCGCCGCCTTGATTCCATCCTCCTTGGTTCCAATTTTTGCCGTTGGGTTGACCGCCAGGCTGATTGCCCTGCCAATTTTGTGGCCAGTTTGGGGGGCCTCCTTGCTGTGGACCGCTCCCACCGTTGTTTCCTAGCAGACCAGCATTGAGCGCTGCCGCAACGAGACTAATCGGAAGATTGACGTTTGCCGTTGGTGTCGCACCGTTGTGGTTTATGCCAAGGCTCTGGATGTTGAGGGAGTCAAAATTCGGGTTAGAATTGGCACCGTTTCCGTTGCCACCGCGATTCCAACTCGGGCCATTTGGACCTTGCGGCCAATCGTTGCGGAAATTATTCTTCGGTTTGACCTTAGGCGCAGCGCTCGATACTGACACGGAGACACCTTTGATAACATGGTCTTCCCCGCAGAGGCTTTGCGCAACCTCCGGGTCGAGGAATGTGACGAAGCCGAAAGCGCGGAACGGACGCGGCACAAATACGTCCGTCACTTCGCCGAACTCTGAGAAATACTCGCGAAGATCATCAGCGGTGATCGCCTCCGTGCAGCGACCGACGAAGACCTTGCACGGAATCTGTGGGACGAGACCTTCCTTCGAATTGGGCACACGGACGTCCACCCAGCGTCCGTCGATGTTGTGGCGCATCGCCAGAGCGCGCATCTGTGATGCGTACGTTCCGAACCGGATGAATCCGAAGCCCTTGAAGCTACCGGATGCGTCTCGCTTCAGCTGCACCATGACGACCTCGCCGAACTGCTCAAAGTACTCGCGAACCGATTCTTCGGTAGCCTTCCAAGGCAGCCCGAGACAAATGAGATCCGAGCACGTCAATTTCTTTTCGAGGCGCTTCGTCTTCGCGGCCGAGTTATCCGCAGAGTCGTCCATCTTGCGCTTTTTCGGGAACACGCAGATGTACACAGTCTTGAAGTCCCAACCATCGGGGGGCGGATGCAGCAGCCCGTCGCTGAGGCGGACGCCCCTCATTGCGCTCGAGTCAGTCTGCCTATACTTCATGCCGCAGGCCCCGGGAAACACGCCTGTCACGGTCGACAGCAGCATGCACCCATCCTTCTCGAGAGGCAGCTCGATCGGCTCCTCCGATTCCTCCTCGGCCACTTGAAGGTACTCGACCGACATGGCGAAGAACGTCAAAATTCTCTGCTGCGACGCTCCGACAGAAAGAGACTCAACGCGACGCAGAGTACACCGGAACGGGATATTGGCGAGTGTTGCCACTCGCAATAATTTGTTTCAATACATTTGGCATCACACGCAATAAAAACATACCGATTGAGACAAAACAAATAAAATAATTCAAAACACTATTAATACATACATTATACTTCACTTATAAAATTGTATTTTTAATATTCCATAATCTTTTCATTACATAACAATGTTGCATATTTTTTATATCCTAAAAATATTTATTCTAGAATTATATATTGTTTAAAAAAAGAGATAGGAACTAATTCATTTAAAACCATTTCAAAAAAATATTTAAAAAATATATAATGCATATTTAATAGATATTCAATAATATTTGATTTATAGATGGGTTTTAAAAATAAATCAATATTATATTATTTAATGATATTTCAGCCGTTTTATATTCAGATATATCGTTTCGTTAAATAAAAGTGATGTTGAAATAATATTTTTTTAACAAATGGAAAGGAATCGCATCGGGAGTTTCGTTCGTTTATCAGCGCGTCGATTCAGAGAGCGGAGCGGCTCGGTAGAAAAACAATCGGTCTATGGTCCGGTCTGAGTCGAGTCGGACCGACGTCGGTCGGGTGTCGGTAGGTCGGGGCATGCGGGCGGCGCCCGTGTCGGTGCAGGTGCACGTGTGGGCGGGGGCGAGAGTGGAGCCGCTGCTGCCGCCCATGGAGCCGCGCGCCAAGAGTCTGCGCCGCCTGGGGGCCGCCGCCCTACTGCTCGCGATCTTCGGTTTCTTTGCGTTCGGCTACTTTTGCTCGGATCAGGTATTTGTGACATTCAGTGAACGTTGTCAAACTCGTGGACGATTTGTATTTTCGCGTCGATGTCTATCGTTTTTTACTCGGCTAGACGTAGCCAAATACTTCAGGTGTAGACGCGGCTTGAATTTTAAAATTACGATACGACTGCGCTCCATTGTAGCTGTTTCATAAGAATCAAACAGGAAATCTCATTCTTGATCTATTAAAACCTAAATTAATTGCTCTGTGGAAGACTACATTCCATCAAAAAATTACATACAATTTAAATTTGAATCAAAATAAACAAAAAATCATATCAGTTACTTGTAACAGAATTTGGTTCACACGCCGATTAAAATGATTCACTAGAAAAGCGATAAACGCAACTTAAATGTGATAAGATTCGAATAATGGTATAAAATGTAACTTCAATTATAATTGCTTTCTAAGTGACCTTTCATGTAAATGTTGGTTCAACATTTTTTTCATAATATTCTTAGATTATCTGTTGTTTAAAATTGAAAGAGAGATGTGACGATGTTGGGAAGCTCTTCTTATAATTCAAACGATTATTCTGCAGAGTATTCTTTATTAATAATGTAGTAATACACAAATATATTATGAAAATATGAAAGTCATGTAACGATAAAAATGACTCAATAGAATAAATAATGCGATAAAATACATGAATATAATCTGTACTGATTGAAGCATGTGCCGTCGAGGCGCTGATTATTTCAACAGTAAAATTCGCTATATGCAAAAATATCTAAGATGACTAAATACGATTAATAAACAAAAATATAGTTTATATGATTTAAAAAGATAACCAAAATACATTATTATGAAATGTGATTAATATGCAAATTATAAAGTGTATTGGATCTTTGAATATAAGATAAAATACATTATGATTTATGAACAGTAAGCCCAAGAACTGATGAGTTGATAATAAGTTATATAAAAATTTAGGAGCATAACAACTGTAACTGGTTGATTACAATCAATTAACACTTTCGTCTTTATATTTTTATCGTATGATCATCTCTTGCTAACTTGAAAAGTTTTTGTCTTTTCAACCTTTTCACTATTATGTCACCATCGTTTCGCTGTCTAGCATCTACATTAACACTCAGGAACCCGCTCCTGATTATGGTTTAAAATTATCCTTGAAAAAAAATGTTATATCGAGTTACCCATAAACCGCAGCAAACTTTTTTTAAATTATTTATGAGTGTAACCACATAATCCTCATTGTCAACTCCAATCTTAAAAAACCGAATATGTGGCAATTTAAAAAATTAGAATTAATATATGAATCCTTATCTATGAATTACAGCAATTCTCAGAAGTCTACTTTAAAAATGCATATAAATATACTTTTGAAGAATTACGTTCAAATTTGTCTACAGTTTGGTAGTCGCTCGATATGATAAACGCGTGGCATCGTATAAAATAATTTCCAAAGACTTCTACAATATTCTATTTCTGAAATTAATAAAATGTTGCTTCTTCAGACAAAAATATAAATCAATCGTCATTTTTTCAACTTGTTAGATTTATTTATGAACTAATTATTTTAAATACTATACGCTTTATGACACTTCTTATTTTACTAAATTAGCATTAGTACAAAACAAGTTACGAGCCGCGTGGAATGAGAAATTGCTAGAAACGTGTGGGATTCCGTGCTATACTCGGCGGGGCCTTACATGTTAATATGCTTACAAAGTCTGATTTCATTATTTTTCGCCGTCTTATTTCTTCGTCAGTTCCCATTTTAATATCCCCGCGGATGTCACTGTTATGGGTATATCAGGGAGTGTTCATCCCAAGATGTTTAGCTGTGTTTTTACATGGAATTTTTTAAAATCCATTTTCAGTAAATTCATTCTAGTTGAATTTGTACAATAGCAATTTATTAAGTCTGTGCTCCAGCCTGTGATGCTATACATTATCAAAAGCTTAGGCCACCTCCAGGATGATCTTTTTATTTTTATATAAACAATCTATTCCCTGAGAGATATTTAGTTCTTCTTTCGACGTTTATGTTGCTGACTTGTGTAGGTCTTCATTCATTTGAACCTTTTATTTAGATCATTGACCATATATCTTTTCAGCCTGCAAGTCCCAGATGTTTGGTTGATTAGCTCTTCAACCAGGGGGTTGGGCTGTGTGTTTAGTCTTTGTTTATATTTTTGACTATAGCTTTCAATCTCCTGTTTCACTGTAGATATGTTTAGTTCCCTGTGTATAATGTCGTCTGTCACATACCATGGAGCATTGTCTATAGTACGCAAGATTTTGGACTGAAAGAGTTGGAGAATGTCAATATTGGAGGTCGATAGGGTACCCCCAGAGCCGTATTCCGTATGTCCAGATTGGTTTTAATGTCTAGGTGCATGCCGAGATATTTAATTACGTCTGCTTGTGGCGTCTGCTTCATTCAAAAAATATAATACTATTAATCATTTAAGAGTACTATAACAGCAACCTCCAGAACGAACCCCTAAGACAAAAATAATTATTAGTTTTACCCCCTATTACATAATATAATATATTTTGGTATTAAGAAAAAAACCTCAGAAGAGGCTTCTAAGCATTTATCATCAAATGTAATATTATTTTTTAAATGACCAACTTGAGTATTGCATGTTTTTAAACATTATTGGAAAAATTACAGTTGTTTTTGTGTTCCCAAATATCACTTTGGGATATGCATACCCAATTTGAAGAGCACTGCTTTATAAAATGAAACTCATCTTTATAGATTTATGCATGAGGGTCTTTTGCGAATAGACTTATTGTTCTCAATTGGGGTGATTTAGATCAGCGGTCGACATAGTGTAGTCCACGGACCACCAGTGGTCCACAAGAAGATTTTGGTATGGTCATCATTGAATTGGACCAGAATATTCAATATTTATACCATTGTAAATACCAATAATTTGTTTAAAATAACATTTAATCATAATGGATAAAGATAAATTGAAACCGAGCATGCCATCGTTTGCCGTAGGTTTATTTTTAAGTCTTTAAATAAGTTATTGCCTTAACGACTTGTTTGTTCGCCTTCTTTTGTCACGAGAAGTTCAATACAGTAGAATATTGACCCCTGCCATAGTATACGTGTCCATCAATAATTTCTGTGAAATAATTATTTTGACTTTCGACGCCAAAGGACAACATGCGATTATCTTTCAGTTATTATATATTGTGTTATTCTTTATGCGACAGTTTTAAAATTAAGCAGCTTACAAATTGCTTTGATGAACAAGGCCATTGTCAATTACTCCACAAATTGATTAAACAACTACACTTATTTATCAATCAGCACAAATAAAATTGTCTCTGACATCATACTTTGTAAACTCTTAAAAAACTTGCAATTAATGCTACAAGCTTGCATATGCGCCTACATATTTACCTTACAATTGCTTTATTAAATTCTTCGTTATCGTTATCATTCGGCATACATTTATTCAGCAATCTTCTGTGTTGAAATCATCTTTTTTAAAATGTAATCGCTGATTAACCCCTTAAAGCGGTAAGACACAATGTTGTGTCCGAATTCAAGTGAATCATAAGAGCATTCTTATACATTGAGCTCGTAGACAGAGACGGAAAGTATCTTGCACGTTGAGTTTGGAGAAAAACATATTAGAGTATCTTGCGTGCATCGTATGATTGTATAGATCGTTAACTCAAATTTAATTTGTTGATTTCAAGCGTATTGTTTATATTTACTTGAAGAAATTACCAAGTATTGTGTGCTATCGACAGTATTTATTTATTTAAATACAAGTTTCATACACGCTGCAACGGTCCTGATAGATAAATAGGTTCCATTGTTTTTGAAAACCGCATAACTTTAAAATCGCATTAAGACAGATTTGTGGTATTTAAATGAATTTCTATACTTTTGAATGCTTGATTTTTTTCTATAGGTATGCGCATTGTCTAGTCGAGATCGATTAAATGAAGCATTAACTGGCTTTCAAGACAACATTGGGAGACCTCTGCCTAGAACTATCTCCAAACCAGGCATGAGCTATGACGAAGTCCTCCATGATGACTTTCAATTCAACATGGACGCTTATGATGTGATGGTATTTTTACATATACAAAAAACAGGCGGCACATCGTTTGGAAAGCACCTTGTTATGGATCTCGACTTGAAGGTAGTTCATAAAGAATTTACTAAAAATATTTTTTTAACCTTTCCTTATACTTATTATTGTCTTTATTTTATATTTCTATAGAGACCTTGCAATTGTCAGAGAGCCCGTAAAAGATGCCATTGTTTTCGTCCTCATAGCAATGAAATTTGGCTATTTTCGCGCTATTCAACTGGATGGAAGTAAGAATACTTTTTATATTTGTATATCATGATTGTAGTGACTTTTAAAGCCACATTCGTGCGACTACAATCCAACCTCCTATTGTCCCATCCATTCCGTAACAAAATCCTTCAAACCACAATCCTGATCCACACGGAATCTTTGCGAGTAATTTGGCTTTTTAGGGCTCACTCTTTTATCCACTAGTTCTTCTATGACGCTGAATTCATTCACAAAGGCTTGGAGATGAAGATGGGTAGAGAATATCCCCAAATCCGATCATCCCTTCGATTTGATAGCTCTCTATGCAGACGAGATTGCCATAATGTCGCAGTCAATGGAAATAAACATTGTTAGCAAATGCTCACAATCACAATTTAACTTGTTGACAATACAGACCCATGGAGGCATTGGCCCTAAGGTCACAACCTCTGATCAAAAACAAGATCCAATATTGTTGTTTATCAAATTATGCAAATATGCGGTATGAAAAACCCTCAGCATCCATGAACCGCACACCACTAAATTGTACATCGGAATTTATTAATTTTGTTATAATACACCACTATCCAAATTTGAATGAATTACGTAAAATATAGTTTAAAGGCAATGGTATTTTCTATAGTAATATTTAATGCAGAGGATGATTATTGAAAGTCATTTAGATAGACTTTTCAAAGTTGAATATTTTCAATGCATATTTAAAAAAAAATTGAAATAAATCTATGAAGAAAGAAGAACTTGGTCTTCTGATGAATTCATACAATCCATCAACGCGGCATCTTCTAAAATAAAGAGTTTGATTTGATAGATTGCTAATTTTATATTGTTAATGTAGCTTAAGGATCATTGCTGAACTTTTAAGATTGTTTAATTAAAAAAATTGTATGATTGCTAGGTGCGGATTGCATGCTGATTTTACTGAGCTGACGTCTTGCGTTGATGGCGAACTTGATCGTCACGAAGGCCGAACAGCGCACAGACGATATTTTTACATAACTCTGCTAAGAGAACCCGTGGCAAGGTATTTAAAAATTGGAAGATAATTGCTATGTAATCAAATTGTCTGGGAAAGCGTGAAAATCTTAACTTTTACACAACGGGTTCAGGTGTCAAATAGCGTTTTAATTATTTTTTTCAGAAAAGTCTTCGCTATGGTTTTATGCATACAAACATATGATTAAATCAATTTTCTTAACTAAAGGTTGCTAAAAAAAGATGTAACAACTGTAAAATTAGATTTATTAGTAATAATTTAATACTAAATGGCTTTAAAAGCTTGCTTTAACATACAATAATTTAAAATAAAGCGACTGAATACCAGCTCACTTCCTTTCCAGCAACGATTGCTATTTTAATTTTGTTGATATATGATAAAACCGAAAATATACATCTGCTTTATAACATAAGCATTCATTCACAACTCTCGAATATTTTTAAACAATTCTTGTTATATTTCCATAATTTAAATAAATTGGTTGTTTGAGAATTGTGCCCATTTCCGATGTGTAATATAATATGGGTCATGTTTTTTTCACAGCAGAATTGTACATTTTACAGAAAAAAATATAACTTGTCAAGTGTGTCTCAAAATGACATTAAGTATTGCATAATTTTATGTAACATTGTTCAAATTGAAACAATGATTCACAAATATAGTATTTTTTTGAATTTGAGATTGACAAGCTCACAAGGATCATTTGCAAAGTGTGCACAAAAGAAAAAGGGATACAAATGCAAAGCAAATCTGAGACAATGGATCTGTTTCATATAGGTCTTTAGAAAAAGGGGATGACAATTTAATGTGCATTTTAAACCTTATCTTTATAAGACATTTAGGACTGTCAGGTATGAGTTTATTGTTGGAAAAGTGGAAAAATGTCATAATTTGTCTGAATCTATTCCGGTTTATAGCTTTATGAAAATATGGCATCACTATTTTAGTTCTGTTCTCGTCATGTCAACCCATTTTACTGTATGGTTAATATTTTTATACTTATGTTGATTGGTTGTGTGATACCCATTTGTTTCTTCGGTAGATAAATAAACCCATGACATCTGCTACACTCTCCTGGTTATTTGGTAAACAATTTACCTCTTGAACACCTTCGAAATCTTCGTTTTATCTTCGTGGCTCGTAATTTATCCGATCCAAATTTACATCAAGTGATTCATCTTCAGAATCTTCTGACGATGATGATATATTCAAAGTTCGCTTCCATCGTGATGGTAATAACAGACTTGATTCCCTATCAATTAAATCTTCATCATTCAATCTGGAATCATCAAGATCTTCGGTTATATTGTCTTCGTAATTTTTAAAAAAATATACAAAATGATCACTAAGTAAATATGTATTATACAGTGAAACCTCGATTTTACGTTTTCCAAGGGACCCTGAAAAAAAAACGGTAATTGCGGGAAACAGTGAATGCGGGAAAGCTTCAAATAATAATAGTTTGACGGGACTATAAAAAATGAACGGTCCATCCGGGAAAACGTATTATGCGGGAACGGTTTATCGAGGTTCCACTGTATTATAAAATTATTTTCTTGTCACAAATTAAATTATCACAATTTCATAAACTAATATTGAATATTGTAGAACTATTTTTGTCACTAATTTTATTCGTAAAAATCCCAAGAATAAATGTGATATAACAGTGAAGAATCGTAACGCGGCCAAAAAAAAAGCGTATCTGAAAATGTAACCCATATTTATACACAAACAAAAAAAAACCGTAACATAAAAAGGCATTTTTTCATAGAAATAATGTCATGCCATTTTTGTGTCACCAAAAGCTGATTAAAATTTTATGGATAAATGTTTTCTAAAGAAATATCATTTGATGACGCCATATGACATTCTAAAACCCCGTATTTATTATATTTCATATCGATATTTGATTATATAAATATCAATATAGATAGTATATATATCAATATAGATAATATATCGGGATTCAATGTAGTAATGTTGTAAAAATTCCCATTTTTACAACTTTACTACAACTCGACTCAGTGTATTAAATACACCATAGTAAAGGAAAGGTTATATCACTAGCATCGTCTATGTCAAATGCGATAAGAAAAAAACGTCATGCAAAGTGCTTCTTTTTTGTATAAACTCAGACTCGGCGAGATGCACACATGTTCACCCGGAGCTCTGGGAGTTAAGACGGCCACTGGGAAAAATATAAACGTTTATTTATCGAATACCCGGCATGCGTTGCAATACCACGTCTCGCATAACAAACTGTGTACACAAACAATATTTTTACTATGCTAATGTTATTCCCGTAATTGTAAACAATAAATTGACAAAGTTTTATTGCAATCGGATGAACGGTATGGCAGCGCATTAAATACGAACAAACAGAGATTAATTTTTATATATTAGATTATATATTTTTGATAGCAATTTTATGTTGTTTTTGTTTCTTTTACAAAGTATTGAATATGTATACTAATTTAGGTATCTGTCCGAGTATCGACATGTCAAAAGAGGTGCGACTTGGAAAGGAGCACGACACTGGTGCCAAGGAAGAACAGCAACTGGTTTGTTTTATCCTATCTATCACCAAATATAATAAATTAAATACTGGTATAATGAAATCTAATTTATTGACTCCCATAGCTGCTGAACTACCCCCATGTTATACGGGAGAATCTTGGCAAGGCGTTACACTATCCGAATTCATGGAATGCAATTCTAATTTAGCTGCCAATCGACAGACGCGAATGCTTGCTGATTTAGCTCTTGTGAGTTGCTATAACCATACAACCCGATCCACGCCACAAACCGATGCTATTATGCTCGCGTCAGCCAAAAGAAATTTGGCCGCAATGGCATTCTTCGGATTAACGGAGTATCAAAAGGTAGCCGTCGCAATTCCGTAGCCTAATCCAAACATATATAATAATTTATGAATTGTAGCAAACTAAAAGTTGTATTTTATAAAAAATAGGTAGCCCAGTATGTTTTCGAAGAAACATTCAATTTACGTTTTGCGTTGCCGTTCACACAACACAATGCTACGGTGTCAAGTTCAACACTTAATAGCTTAACGGCTGAAGAAACGATAACAATTAATAAACTCAACTACTTGGATGTAGAACTTTATTCATTTGCAAAGAAATTGATGTTTCAAAGGTAAGCTGTGGTCTTGTTCGTTTTTAAACGCGATATTTATTGTATTACTTATGCTTATTTTATGTTATAGATTTGAAGCACTCAAAAATAAAGATGGCGATTTTGAAAGAAGATTTGCTCATTTGGGTGAGGTAGCATCTCGTAACGGTGTTACGGAATTCGATTGGGATAATAACGTTGAAGATTTCACAACGGGAAAACACCGATGAAAGTAAATAATCTAAGAATTTTATTTATTGCAGTCATCAGGTATGTCTCTATGCAATATAAGAAATTAATAATTTAACTGGAAATCGTCGTACTTATCAATTTATTTTTGTTTGGATTTTCAGGTGTAAATGTGAGTTATTGTGATACGCAAAGAAAAACTTTTAATCTGAACTGATATACAGCTTTAAAGAGACTAATGTGACTTCCAGATGATTTTCTATGTATTTTATACAAATTGTGAAATGGATCCACCAATCCAAAGAGCAGTCGATGATCAAATTTTTAGTTAATGTAAGTGCTCATTGGATTGATGTCTCTATATATATATGATATGTACTTGTAGAGTTACATAATTAATTTAAAACATTTTACAAATGTGTCTTTTATCGATTTGCATAAGTGTGGTTTTAAGTCTACGTAAGATTGTTTTTTCATTAAAGTGAAATAATTATGGTCTAATTATATTCCCCAATGATCAGAAATATTTTTGGAGGAGTAATGTAACATATATTGTTGGTTTAGGCGTATATAGTTTGTGTTTTTGAATTTGTATTCATTTAATAATGTATATAATCTTACACAAATAGTGCAAGTTTCATCAAAGCACGTAATATTTCTGAGTGTGTATATTATTTTCAAATATATATCTCTTTAGAATATTTTTTTATTTTTTACAGTTGTCTAGTATTTCATTTTAAGTGAAAACTCATGTTTGAAAAATGCTATATATGTAATATTATTTTTGAGTATACCATAGTTTAAAACATTTTTTTTTTCAAATATTTAGTGTATACGAAGTATTTGATAATTATTCGCAATACAAATGAATTTATTTGTAGTATGTAATTTAGCCCTATTTTCTGAATGTTTTGGTCACATTTTTTTTATTCCAGATATCTTTTCTAGTCTTAATAAATTTTATCAATGTATTTTAATTTGATAACTACATTATATTTTTATATCTTGTATGTAAATTAATTACATACATTTGACTGTTTGTTTGTAGATGAATCATAATGCAAGATCATGTTTAAATTAAAAAATAATGAAAGAGGGATTTATTTGTACTGTTTTTTAGTGTTTCCATCATTTATTATAGTTTAAAACGTAATCTTCATGATTGGAATACAGATAGTTGAAAAACTTATAATTTTCCATTCTCATAATTGAATGGAACTATTGAGAAATTAAAAATATGCTTAACACATCAGCATGCGGAATCCGCATTCTACGTGATGCATCACTTTACATATATTTCTTCTTGATACTTTCACAACTGATCTCTTTTTACAGATGATTATCAAATCTATTATTTTTTAAGCAATCTATCCGTTGAGGGACATTTAGTTCTTATGGCGTTGCTGGCTCGTGCAGGTCCCCATTCATTAATTAGGACCTTATGTTCATTCATTTAAATCTTCTGTCCAGGTCACGAATTATACATCTTTTCAGACTACGCGTCCCGGAGGCTTGGCTGATTAGCTCTTCAACAAGGCAATTGGGATGTGTGTTCAATCTTTGTTTGTACTTCTGGCTATAGATTTTAATCTCCTGCCTCACTGTTGGTATGTTTAGTTCCCTGTGTATCATGTCGTTTGTCACATACCATGTCGCCTATAGTGCGAGGCACTTTGGATTGAAAGCGTTGGAGAATATCAATATTGGAGGTCGATGCGGTACCCCAGAGCTGTATTCCGTATGTCCAGATTGGTTTTAATACCCGTTTGCATAAAAGTGTTTTGTTTTCTAAGGACAGCAGGGCCATAACAAGGGCATGGCAAAATAGGAGCCCGCCACGGGCACAAATCGCAGAATACCGACCCGGTCGAGAGAGTTTCATTTATAATAAGAGTTCGTAATCGTTTTATAGACTTATTCAGATAAGGCATCCGTTCGCAAGGCGTTCATTCGTCACATCAGCAGTCTAAAAAGCGGACCGATTGGACATACGAAACTTATGGCCACTCCGTCCTATTTTAGGGCATTTTGTGGTATTTTCTATGATTTGTATGATCACGGAAGCAACTATAAAGCATCAATAAATTGGATTTTCGAGAAGGTTGGGGGGGGGGGGAAGTTATATATTTGCCACGGGTGCTTCATACCCTTGTTACGGCTCTGAAAATAATCTATTTTTAGTACCGCATTGAATGTTTGTACCGAGAACTTAAATCCTTTGGTAGGAAGTCCCTTTACCATTCATCCCGTAATGAGATCATAGCCAGAGGATTTTCCGAACCCCCCTGTAGCCATACATTTATGTCTCTTATTATGATTTACGTACATTTATATAATCAAATGCATTTTAATTCTTCAATGGAGAAGTTTTACTTTGTGTCGCATGGTATTATTGTTTTCGTCTAATGTTTTATCATATAACTTGTATTTTATTATAGATAGTTTATTTTAACGAACAAAGACATAGAATGTAAGTTTGTATCTATGTGTTGTGATTTTTTCCAAATACTTATTACCTGATTATTTAATGAAAATGCTTTTTCATGTCAAACTTCGTGACCTTTGCTGACTTCTCTTCAAATTACAACTACACATATTTAACTGGTAGTTTAATGTCTTCGATTAATAGTCATAATTTAATGCTTTAAAAGAGATTATTTTAGTATTATAAATTTGGTTCGTGCCATCATAACAATTTTAATCTATCATTAATCGGTACAATGATATCTCATTAGGAATATAGTCTTATACAATTATATAGTTTTTTTTCCACAAGCAAGTACTCATCTGATTGCTGAGTTGCTGAAATGACATCCGTTGTCAGACAATGACTGAAATCCTGTAAATGAACCGTTTGCAACATAAGCAAAATAATGCAACATAGTAATTAATATTGTGATTGACTTTTATCAACAGATTTTTGTTAGAAAATATCCTGCCTCGAGCAAATCTTTATCTGATCTTATTTTATTGAAATTTACTTTTCTAAATATATTTTTTATTCTGTTTATAGTCATTTTTCACTCAAGTCATTTACTAGTCACTATCATATTTAGTAGTTGACGTAATTTTATTCGATCAAATTAATCATCGACAACAATGTTTAAATAATTTCGTAGGTAGTTTCTTAAAATTCCGAACCAATAAAAAATAATTTGTCGTGTGGTAACAAATTTTACTTCGTTTATTTTATAGATTATTTTAGATATTAATATCGTATTTATATTAAAAATTGCATGTTATTTTTATATGTTTATGGATGCGCGTGGAAATTTTTTTCATCAAAAATAAGCAGAATGTTTTTTTTTCTTTAACAAATACTAAATTTTAAACTTTGATAATTATTTGTAGTAGAGTTTATTTTCAAATGCATGTTATTTAAACCAAATGAATTAAATGATAATATGACTTTATTCTTATTTTTGTATAAATATGAAATTGGATATATTCTATTTTATAAATGTAAAATATTATTGTAGGAAATATTTAATAATTATAAATAATCAGCCATAATGTGCGTTTAATTAATTTTGTTGTTTTTATTATGCTTACATTATTACGCATTCGTAACGTTGGTTTTTAACGAACAGACACTATTCATATTTGAGCATTTCAAAGTCGACAATGAATCAATAGTGATCGCTGCTTGAAGTCCTCGTTAGTTTCACAATCGACGATATATCGTAGCAAATCTCATTGTTGATTCATTTTCGTTCAGGAAATATTAATTAGTATTTTATTTTGCATAAGGATTTGACTAATTATTTTTATTGTCTTCTAAAGTCTTATTTTTTTAAGCTTTCTCCATAGGGTTAAGAGCTGAAATTTGCAACTGATAAATCGCTCTCTTTTTTAAATATAAATTTGTTAGCCAATAAAAAAATTTATTATTAAAAAATATATTTTAATGTTATGAAATAATCATTTAAATTCCCTCCCCCAAAAATTTGTTCACACAATATGTTCCCGTTTAATTTTGTTTTAAAGCAAGGATACGATGAATGGCGTTAGGTTTACTTTGGGCAGACAATACATATTTGTCACAGGGTTCTAGTGTTAAAATAAGGTTATTTCAAACCGGATTTTTTTCTCACGTTTATACAATTATAGTTATTATTTTGATAGATATCTAGATTTCTCGGTCGTTAAATTTTAATTTAAATCTGTAAGATAATGTGACCTTATGCTTAATATTCATAATTTCGGCAGTAAAAAATATATCTATAACAATAATTAAAAAATGTATGAATTCTATTCCATTGCATCACAAATTAATATTGCGAAATCAGACTAATTTAAACCACGCCTTGCACTTATATGGAACAAAACCCATTTGACGCTGGTTTAATAAAAATATATGATTGATAAAAATATACATTTATTTTCACAGAATTTAAGATATATTTAAACACTGCAAAATATAAATATCTATATGAAATTAAGGGTAGATGTATTCTACTTATTTTAACATTTCCTTGTCTCGATGGCAAGATCTGTATGTGTTTTATAAACACAATTCTTAGGTGAGATTTGAAGATGTTTATCCCATATCGGCATTAATACCTTGACAGCTTTTTCTGGAATAAATTTAATAACGCATCACTTCAATGAGACAGGTCAAACCTTACTTTGAAATATCTAAAGGCTCTTTCATGAGATAATCATCACCAAAGATATATTTTATTACCATTTATAGTAGATAAAATAATTATTAGACGTTATCTGTACAATAATATTTGTATTCACGTATAAGAATCTTATTTTTTATGAAAACGATATTAAATACACAATTGGAAAGCTGACGAATTTTTTAATAGGAAACCTTTTAGAATTACAAAAATGTTTTTATTATTACAGTATCGTTGATGTATTCATTTTCATGAATTAATGCATTTATCATTCTTGATTGTTGTATGCGTATAATGATAACCTTCGCTGTGCGAAACCTTCCACGTGATAAGGGTTAAGTCTTATTTTTTTTTGTATACATTCCTTTTTTGGTTTGATGACCCTGTTATTTGAAAGGCTTCTTATGCAATCATAAAGATATTATTAACTTTTCATATGTATATATAGTGATTAAATAAGTGCTGTATTCAATAAGCATTGTTTTAATTGTAAAGATATTTTTAATAATATTTCATAATTTGCTCGTTTTATTATATTTGTTTAATTTATCTTTTATGATTTCGTCACAAATAATAGATGTGTATATTTCAAGTGTCTCTATTTCCTTAATAATCTCTCTTGCATGGCATATTTAGTTAAAGCTACGGCATTTATATTAATAACTCCTGTAGGACTTGGTTCGTTTATGAAATCATGCTTTTTTCAATGTGTCGATTAGATAATTGGGTACCTTCAGTCTTTTCCTATGGACGGTAAAGAAGCTCTCGATTAATACTCATTATGATTGATGTAAAATTTAACTATGTAAATTCAGTTTAGGGATAATTACAGCATTTTTATGCTCAGTTTCAAGCTTATTGTGGTTTTTGAATTAATATATATTGTTACACTACTTCAGTGCCATTTTAATTGGACAATAACTTGCTTACTTTTGTAACCAAAATTTTAATTTGCGTTTTCTTACCTTAATCTAGTTCAATAATTTAACAATAACTGTGATTTGATGTAGTGTGTTGCGGATAATTTGGATGTATTCAATGCATCCAAAATGGTTTTATAATACTTTTTCTCTGGACAAATTACACTACCCTAGAAAATTTCAGGTTTCATCTATTACAATGTGGCAGTTTCATCCTAGTATTTAATATAGAATTTTCTATCGAGGCAAAATTTAAATATTAACCAAATGTTTAATAAACACACGTTTTCATAATTTAAGAAACATTATTTTGTCTTTCATGTCAGTCAAAAATCATACATATGTGCTTAACGATAACATGCAGTTGCAAAAATCCACATGGAGTTGTTTTTGCATTAAATTGTTTTTATCGATAGCAAGTTTTAGTCTTCTCAACGATGTTATTGTAATTGTAATTTTAACTCATTTCCACAATAAGTGAATGAAGCCTATTCTGATATTGCATTATATAAAATGACCACTAAATTGATAATTTTTCCTGTTTCTAAATGTCTATAAATACACGTGTAATATCAATACGATTAACAATCAAAATTACTTTTTCTATGTACACTTTCTACTTTGTCCGTGCTTCATTAAATTTGGCTTGCTTTAAAAAAATGTTTATTTTTAAAATTAAATATTAGTATTTAAGTCTAGTTCTATAAGAAAATTTGTTATAAAAGTGAATTTCAAATATGATTTTTCTAATAAATAAAATTGTAATTGTTTTTTGCATTTTTTTTAATAGTCGTTATATAAAATTGAAATTGAATGTTCTGATAAACTGGGCAAGGTAGAGGGAAGACGAGGAGTTGGTACGAAGCCGATGAGCTGGCTGCGCAACATTAGAGAGTGGACCGGAATAAGGAGAGTGGACGAACTATTCCAAGCAGCGCAGAACAGAGAAGTCTTCGCCGGAGTGATCACCAACGTCGGGGGGACCTGACATGGCACAGAAAGAAGAATCATTTTCAGCCTGATGGACTGCTCTACAGGACAAAAGCCTCTCCTGATAATATTTATCCTTAATTAAGACTTCTATTACACCCACACAGGGTGTATTAGAGAAAATGTGAGGACTAGGACTTCAAGCTGTTATTTTTTTCAGTTTAGCTCTTTTTTTTTTATTTTTTATTCTCTTCCCTTTCTTCATCTATTGCTAATTCTTGCAATTCAATATTCAGTTCATGCATATAATCACTATCGTCACTACTTTCAAACTCATTTATATCACTGTTGCATGGCATTTTGTATATCCGTTAGTTAATATTATGAAAACAATATCGTAAGTATAATCGGAGATGTTCACGAGAGCAAGCGTCAAGAGTCACTGTCTTTCCTTTGTATCTCTAGCGAGTAGGCGAAATACTTTGAAGGATCATAAAAACCAACATTCCTTTCCAAATACTGTCCTAAACACGATACGTAAAAAAATCATATGATTTTAAATCTGAGTGGGAAAAGAAATGTAGAAAAAAAATGTCGAGTCTGGCTCGACATAGGACCCACCGGAATAAAGTCGATGTCAGTAATAGAACTACCATTGATTTTTTTACTTATTTTTATTTCTGCCTTATTACGCTATTATATCCCAAGTTTAGGCCCAGGACAGCAGTTCCTCCCACATAATTAATAAATGTTTAGAGTTTGTACATCACAATCGTGTTCCGTTATTTGTTTCAGGCGTTAAGTTCTAATAAAGACGACAAAAAGTGGTTGTTATTTGTAATCTTTTCTGGAATGAAAAAATATAATAAGCATTCGTTAAACGTTACTAAATGTGAATCTTAATAAAAAAATAAACATTATAAATAACGAAGATATTTATTTTATTATATGTATATAATCCATGTGTACTTATATCAAGATTACAGGTAAAAAATACATTTTAATACGTTAATGGACATTTAATTCATTCAAATTAAAATAAGCGCTTTTCATACTAGAGAATATAATACAAATAGTTGAATAATGAATAAGCAATTTGAATTATATCCCTTTTAAAACAAGTCATTCATGTTTTAAATTTGGAATAGATGTTTGAACGTCTTTAACAACCATATGAATTGGATTCTCTAGTGATTTACATCAATTCTTATATATCCCAATTATAAAGATATAATACTTTTTTTTAAAAACATTTTTTGTATATTCGAATCGAAATAGATTTAATCTTCAATATGCATACAACACACAATTTATTTATAGTTAAAATTAGTATATATTTATATATGGAATTTCACACAGTAATATGTATTTTTAATCAATATTTTGAAAGAAAATAAACTTATATTTTTATAATAGCATTGGTTTAGCCATGCTTTACGATCAATGCAAAGCGTTATATGCCCATAGCATGTTTCAGTTGATATGTGTTAACGTTGCAATATTACGTTAGTAAAATCATATCAAATACGAATAAATATAAGTAATCAATTTCAAAACCATAATACATATTATTAGCTCCAAATAATGGTATATGTGTAAAATATATCAACAGTTGCAATACAAATTCTTTTATTACCATAAAGACATTAGCAACAACACAATGATTTCAAACGAAGGATCTCAAATATGCAAAATATTCAATACGTATGTTTTAGTAACGTGTGTTCATGTTAAAATAAAAGTTAATTTCTTAAATATATCTTTATGTTAATTAATCACAAGAAAGTCTTTTACAAAAATCATCTAAAAATATAAAATAAATACAATATAAAAGGAATAATTAAATGAAATACACTAATGCCACATTTCGTACGTTAGTCTGAGATTTTAATACATATGTTGTAATATTTTATATGATCACATAAGAAATTTCTACACAATTGAAATGGATACCTAAAAGAAACGAGAGATCTTTAAAAGGATTCGCTTAAGATCATTTTAGAAATGTGGTAAACAAAACGACACATGTTCATCATATTGAAGCTAAAATTGCAAATTTATATATTTATTGTATGGCCAATGCATTTAAAATTATATGTAATACTTGTGTAGAAAAGGGTGATGCGCAACCAGGATAATTTCAAAATAGAGAGATTTATGAATATAAACAATGATATCGCTGGTATTTTAGTATAGTTTGATACTCGTAAAATGATGCTGTAAATCGCTTTGTAAAAAAATACGTCCAAGGTCTTTGATGCTAAAAAAAAGAAATATCTAATGATGGTTAAACAAAAAACGTATTAAAAAAATCATATAAAAACCACCTCGATATTATAAAAGCAGTATTAAAATGCAGACAACCAATTATGATTGACGGTTGCCATAAAAGTTATAATTAATGAGATTTTTTTAAATATAATTATTAAGATACAGTAAGATGCCGCTTAACGCCGTTTCAGTATTATGCGGTAGTATTGGTTAGTATGGAGACAATAGATGATCTATTAAACGTGGAAGCTGTAAGCAACTGAAATAAGTGACTGAAAAAGCTAAGCAAGGATATTAACCTTTTGCCCTTGAGCAGTTCCTCTCAGACACCACTCGGACTGATGTAATAAATTGAGCAATAATAATGTTTATTTAGGTTTGGCCTAACGAATATTGTTTCACGAGTCTACTCCTCGCCTTTTGTGGATCATGTTATGAGGTGTCGAGTGACACAATGTATTATATGGCTACAAAGATGTCTTATCTCAAAAACACTCATAACCGTGGATCAGACTCTACCTTTTCTGTTTCATTTATCCCCGTTATTTACATGTAAAGATGATCTCATTTAACGCTGTTCCGTTTGGTGCTGGAACGTATCACGCGCTTTAAGCGGAGTCTTACTGTATTACATATTTTACTTAAAACAAAATGTATTCTTAAGTATAAAATGAATTGTGATTCCTTTTTGGTCGTCTATATAACTAGGATTATCATTGTTTTATATTAAAATATGAGTAGCGGCGGCTAAAAGGAATAAACTTAAACAAGCATGTCATAAGATATCTCCATCAAAAAGTGTACAGTCAAAAAATACTATGGTCAAATATAAATAATATAATGAAAGGTCGGCTCGTTTATGGATGGTTTATAAATTTACGAACATTTAGTAAAAATAAGTAATCTGTTTGCAGCAAACTCATTTGTTTGTTAAAGTAGTGACTGTTCTAGCATGATTCTCTCGAATCCTAACGGCGTCGGATATAAGAAGTTTTCCAATACGAGATCTAAAATGGCACCATCATCCACTAAAAATTAAAATGAAATAAAAAATCAATTTTGTATACTTTAAATCGGTCTAAAATTGTATATAATTTAAAACCAATTACCATAGAGTGCAGGATAAACAGAGCCTTTTATGTTGGATATTGGTATTTCCATGTTTCTTCCGTTGAGGAAAAAGTTCAACTCAATGTGATCATATGAGACACCTATTGTATCGCCTTCACTTGGCATCGTTCTTGCATTGATTGGTTGATTTTTGAGTGGGCTATTGTTGGGTGTAGAAGGTGCTGTTCCGAGAAGATCTGTTGTGGAAACCAAATCTACTGGTGATTTGGGTCGTTCCGGCGATAATCTATATAATTCCAAATTATTATGTCGGACAGTTCCATCACTGTTTAAACACCAGGACTCTTTATCCATACCACCTAAATAAATAAAATATGATATTTACTGTCTATTCTATATATAATGCGCAATTATTTTATTATGCAATTCAACATAGCCTATCAAAGGTTAAGGGGTCATTTCACTTTATCACGTTTTAAATTTCATTTTTCGAAAGGACATGTCTCTAAAGAAGTGTTCCATAATTTTGGTGAAGAAATTCGGGTTATTTCAATGCTTTACAGCTAATTCGCGTAATGCGCTCAAAGCAATCACTCCATCAAGATTGCACCCCAACGGCTCTGAGACCGGTGCATTCGCAGGCTTGCCCCTATACCTGCTTTTGTTTGCAGACCAAAGGTTTCCATTAGGAAGAACGTATACGCTTTGCCAACTGTCAAGGCTCCGAACCTTCTAAAGAAGCTAGAAAAGTTCACAGAGACACCAAATTAGCCAAAAAAGAAGAGGCTGACGTTTCAAACCAGTAATTTTGTTACTTTTAAACCAAAAATATTAATTAACGATAGTGCGATAGTGACACGCTTACAGATTAAGAATATTTTTGACTTTTTGTTTCAGGTAAGCCTTAATGAAAAAATTGTTCCACACCGTGGATTTGCATCTTTTTTGACATGTCATTTTAATGTTTTAAAAACGATAGAATATATATATTTTTTAATTACGAATTTATTTTTTTAATATTATATAAGAGTGCCATAATAAATCTCAAAAAGATTTATTTAATTATACAGAGTATTTACTGTGAAAAAAATTGTTAAAAATTGCCTATTTTTTGGGCCGTCAAAGTGAGATTAAGCCCTGCGTTATTAATTTTTTTCTTATATTAGCGTCCACTATTGTATGTCAATATAATTGGTATGCTACATCTTTCTATTTTTAACCTCATTTTGATTCTATGATATTCAAATCACATACACGTTGAACGGTGGCACATGCTTATATCTATAAGTCGAAGATTTTCTTTTGGCGCTAAAGCATCAGTATGATACTGGCATACAAATACATTAATTGATTCAAGTTTCTAATATGCACAATCATTCATGGGCAATGTCATTAAATGAAGGACTAGTTTGAAATTGCATTATAAAGACAATGTATTATTCATACTTATTTCTGTAGAAATCAGAAATGTTACATATGTATTAATAAATAAAATAAATTAATAATATTGCTAAAATATTTTTCATCATACTCAAATGAAACAAGTTTGCCATTTAAATGAACTTACCATGAACTCTGTCTAGGTCGGTATTTCTGGTTGCAAGACCGACAGCCCAAACACCTCCTTGTTGCAATTTTACTTCAAAATATGATTTTGATTGTACTAATGGAGCATTTCCTAGTGCACAACCAGAGCCACATACCCGTTGACCGCCTTTCACTATGACCACTTCATGTCCTATATTAATTTTATAGAGCATATTATATTCGTCAGACATTTGAAAAAATATTAAAATACATCGATAAAGATAAAAATTTAGCATTTTAGAAATTGTATCGATATTGTTTCTGCATCCGTTAAAAAGAATAAAATAATCCACTTTAAATTCTTGCCGGAAAAAGCTGTAATCAGAAGCAGTCTCTGGAGAAAATGTTTTACCATCAATGGAAGATGAATAATAAAGGACAATAAACATTTGTCGTGATATTGATGGAGATTTTGATGACATGGATATTTGTGACATCCAAGAAATATTGAAAGATCGTATGTTGAACGAAGACGAATTAGTCGAAATCTAATCTACCACAATTAATGGGTTAGAAAAAAATTGCAGCAAAGTAGTAACATGTTTCACATTAAAAACAATTAATAAAGGCATAGAATTGCCTATTAAATTAGATTTTTTTATATAGTAAATGATCTTATAATGGAAAGAAGTTTAAAACTCAAAAGAGAATTACAACAGATTTGGGAATCTTACAAAATACGTAAAGATTTATACGTTAATTGTTTATTGCCGAATTTTTAAAGGCTAAAACTAAAAATACTCCAGAGTTCTTCAATGATAAAAACCCACAACAGATCTCGAAAAAGAATAAAACATAGAATTACAAGTGATAGCAATGATTAATGAATGGTTTATTATATGTCTTTTTTAAATTAATTTCTTTATCATTTTAATCTTGTTTTGGAACGCAAATCCTAATTTTGTATGAACTTCAAACCTTGTATAACACGGATTTGTATTACACAACGTTTTTGCAAAACCATATAACTGTGTTATACGAGGCCCGAGTGTATATTTATTAGTTAAAAAGTAGGTAGTATTTTTAATATGCTTTTGAAAGGTTTAAAACCTTATTTTTATGCAAAATTTACAAATATATAAAACAGTCATACACAGCTAATATACAGAAAATCATCTATTTTATAATCTTTCGAGTTATAATGTTCAGTAATCATAGATGAATATTGCATGTACAATTTTGTAGTATTTGAGGTCTCTTTTTGCAGTTCCTTTTGTATGATACTATTACCAATCATTTAAACAAGGTTTTTTATAGCACATATAATGTGATCGCCAGCCACACCTCCTGTAATTTGAATCCAAGATGATTGGATTACTAGTCCGGCCGCTTAATGACCGCTTAATCGCGGGACTACCAAATATTTTTTTAATGTATTTCTTGTCTGTAAAATGATTGACAACTTCATAGAATGTATTAATCATAGAAATCGAGGGATTATTGTAAATATTAAGTAAAGATTAAATTATAAAGAATATGACGCAATTCTTTACGTACACATATTTTAATCTTTAAGATAGAAATGAATTATAAATGTGTCAGTTCAATGCTCTTATCTTTATGGTGGAATTACTCTCCTTCGCTCTATCTTTCTTTGCTTAGCAAATATTTTTTGCAGCATATAATCTGAGAGCAATCTTAATGACATAATTTTTTTTACTTTTGTATTCAAGGCTTTAAAATATCTGTGAAATTAATAGATAATATTTTATAGTACTAAATACAAAAAATTCATACTTAAGATTAAAATTGATCTACATAATAATAGTAACGGAAAAAAAGTCAATTCCCTTCCTGCAAAAATGGGTATAAACAAATCTTAAAAGTAATTACAATGACCTTTGTCATCCAAATAATATGCAATTGAAATCATCAGATCTGGAGTAAAACTTAAGAACTGCCTTCAAAGCTTATAAAAAATACTGTTATTATCGCACTATGGCAATGTAACATGTCTTTTAGTTAATTGAATTTTAAAATGTCACCATAAATATAGAAAATCCGCCGAGTAGAAGTTTTTGTTTACATTTTATCATAAATCATAATGATCATATAATGAGACAAGTGTTCTATCTCATCTGTTGTTAACAAAGACATTTTTCTTCATAGTTGAAATACAGTTCATTTATAAATTTATTTATGTATCTAAATTTAAAAAGAATGCAGTGTCTAAACTCAATCTATCACAAAAAAGATCTCAATCAGAGTCTATTTACTTAATATTGACAAAAATGTCTTTCAAACAATGGTTTGTGTGAATGTATAATTTTTCAGCAGATGGAATGCTTAAAATGCGATTAAAAAAACATAGGCATCAACATATCTATGCCTGTTTCTTAAAACAAAGTAAAATTGTATATTTACAATGGCGAGCATTATGATTAACAATGATGCATCAGATATGATTCAATTATAATTACCCATGTGTGTCGTATCCAGCTGTATAGGATTCTCTCTGGGCCTAATCGGCACAGCGGGCGTAAGATTGAATCCATTTAAACAACCCTTCAAACAACAAAACATTTTGTTGGCTTTTAAATTTGTAAATAATCTTCTAACCTAGCCATACGGTGGCGAACCAAAATGTCAATTTATGCGCTCATCTGACAGTTGTAGCGAAGCTAGCTTCACGCCATTTCGATTAAGGTATGGCTGAGAAATATTGTCTTAAAGCGTAAAATGTAAGAACGTAAAATGAATAAAATGTTTTAAATTAAATATTTATTTAAAATCAACGCGCAAGTAAATTATTTTATTTTTTTGTGCAAATAATTTGTATGAAAGATTTTTATAAAATGCACTAAGAGATATAAAACGATAATATTTATTAATATGCCTCACCGTTTCTCCCTACTGATATTTTATTGGAGATTATTTGATTTTTTTTTTTATATTTTAATTATGTAATGTAAATTTAAAGGAGGTTACATTTATTATCATCATTATCGACCTATTGGAGTATGCAACTGTTGAATGATGTGATCTTTGGCTTACTGCTATTCTATTTTGAACTAATCTCATATATTTATCTGATTTCATATACTCATATGACTAATACTCATTTATAAGTTTTATTCGTTTTTTCATCGCCTTGTCACATAGCCTACCTTCTTCCACTTCAAGTATTTCGCTTTTAAAAATATCAGACATTACAGTAGATTCCCGATTATCCGGGAGACTGCCGGGGAGAATTCTCTCTTCTCATCGTACTCCTCATGGCTGAGGATCGTGACTCCAACTATGAGTCGACCGTGGCACCGATGAACGTCCTCCAATTTTCTCTATGGCCCGCAGAACGAAGTGCTTCCACTATTGGAAGGCCGGTGGCACTCTTGATTTGGTCAGACCAGCGGGTAGGAGATCTTCCTCTTCCGAAAGGAGAATAAACACGGATAATCAAAATCATAAATTTTCTACTTGATTTTGATTGTAATATCATATTTACAATTCAAATTTTTATTTCATAATTTTAATACTCATTATTTATTAAGAAAAACGCTAATAGTTAACCTGTATGTTAGGATGACCGCGTATTTGCGAGCGAATTCCAGTGATTCAGAAAGAGCACTATTGTTCGCTTTATCACCCCGGGTTCATTTTCACAAATTTTTCTCGTTGTGATTTCTGCCTCGTATAACAAGATTTCTTAAACTCTTGCTCGATTGTTTAGAAAACCAAGTTGATTAAAACATGAGAACAGGCGTTTATTTTGGTAGATAAGATACAAGCATCATCCCTATCGATTTAAAGAGTTATTTCTTTAATCTTGATCTGTGTATATAACACCCAAGTACTATTCAGGAATGGCCTTATTATCCGAGTATCAAAAAATAAAAAGGATTTTTTTTAAATAATATTTTTCAGGCACAGATAATCCGCAAACCGGATAATCCGCATTCGGATAATCGAGAGTACACTGTATTTATATTATGTAATATAACTAACATCAAATTTTCATAGCTTATTCTAAAAAAATGACTAGACTTTGACGTTTATTTCAGCCCAAATTTTGACCCTTTACATATCCGTACATTTTATTGATCAGTCACTGCTCCAAATAACTTTAACGCCTTTAATCAGACACGAGTTGTTTTTTTTTTGTTCAAAATTAGCAGATCGAAAATATATTTTCACGTTTATTCATATTTGAGCTTGCGAACAATAGCTGATTTTGTTACGAAACCAAATATTAATTATCTATATGTCTTAATTTAGTCGAAAAATGTGGAATTTTATTGCTAATTATGATTTGTAGATATGCTTGTTGAATCTAAATTCACTTAAATATATTATTGTGAATGAATTGAAGGCATATATTGTCTTTCTTCCAAGACTTGGGAATATATTCAGTGGCGAATACCAAAATTATTTCAAAATCTTGATTTTTAATTCCATTCAATCGCCATGTGAGATCACATTTATTCATTATTTTGGAATTTTCATATCTGCATAAGAAAAATATTTGTTGAAATAACTCAGTCACAGAATTTCAAAATTGGTCTTAGTGTATTCATTTTAGCAACTTCTGTGTATAAAAGCCAAATTAAATACTAATTCTTGATGTCTATAAAATTATTCGAAGATGTAAAGATTCAAAGCATTTCTTACGGAGATTGCGTGATCTCTATTGAAACAAATTGTTTAGTTTTAAAGTGTTCAAAAGTAACAACATTCCATTTATGAAATTGACCTTAGACACTTTGATGCATAAATTTGAAACAAGCCATGATTTACATAATATCATTGCCTGTTGTTGTGTATGCATCCAAAAGTTGAAGCTTCGACGATTCTGTAAAAATGACTAATGTAAATTTCAAATTGGCAATACAGAATCAACACAACACATCGAGAGTCGCTTTCAACTTCACATCAAGAAGTCAACGATTTATTCCACTACAATTTCACACATATTTGCACAAATGCGTATTTGCCAAAAACATTTGCATACATATTACGCATTAAAGAATATACACTACGATCGTCAAAGATGAACGGAATTCGGTTCGTTAGATTTGTGACATAACAACCTGTAATTGTGGGGTCAAAATTTGAACCCTTGAGTGCGACTTGAGACACTTAAAATTCGCACAGCATATATGGAAATGTGTGGGCTCGTTATTTTTTTTTTTTTTTGATATAGCCGAGAGAGCGATGTCCAATATTTGATCATGTCGGCCGTTGACTTTAAGCTTTTCATGTTTGGTTAAAAAGTTGTTTACACTTCGCGAACCAGTTTCCTTTGAAAAATTGGTTCCTTCTTATTTGTAGTATGACGTGGCAATAAGCGAAAATTACATGTCTGAAATGAGACACTCTTAATTTCTGATCGCTTTTACCACAATATACTTAATGTATCAAAAAACGCTTTCTTCTATTATGTTGATGCATAAGAAACGTCGTATTTTTACATAGACTATGATATATTATTTTTAACCAACTGTGTTAACATCCGAGTTTAATGTTGCATTGATATTATATAAAGGAGGGTCTCTTCCAACATTTTTTTCAGTCTTATATCAGCGATCGAATTATATAGAGTTCTTGCGAATTTTTAAAATGTTAGGGAATAAAGTGCAAATTCGACACTGTTTATTTTTTGAATTTAATAAAGGCCATAATGCAACAGTGGCAACCAAAACTATAATGAAAAATGGGTTGTCTATAACAATAAAACTAGGAAATTACCCTGAAAAAAACGACCCTGAACTAGTCAATCGTAAGGGTATCGACTTCCATCACGAATCATCATTCTGCAACGATGATACATCATAAATTAAAGGAGCTCAATCGGGATGTTTTAAAACATCCACCTTATTCTCCCGACTTAATCCTTTCGATTTTTACTTGTTTTTACCCCCACAAAATTATTTAATGGAAAAAAATACAACTAATGAGGTAAAAACAGCACTAGACACTTTCTTTGCATCGAAACTCGAATGTCTCTATCCCAATGGGATTAAAAAGTTGACAAAACGATAAGAAACAGTCATTAGCAATAACGAGCTAAGTTTTTCTGAAAATATTAACTTTTATTTACTTAAAAAATACGACGTTATTTATGCATCAATCTAATATTTTGCAACAGCGTTGTGAAGTTTCGGGCGTGGTCTTAAAATGTGTCATGGTACGAATTGGAAGATATTTCCGTATAAATCTACAAAATTTGGTTTAATTCTATGGACTATTTACAATATTTTAAAGAGGATTTTTTGTGGAGGAATTTTAGATAAAATAGGATCTTTGAATGAGTTTTTTTAAAATTACATTTGAATTATTGTAACATATCCATTATTAATAGCCCTAATATCAATTTTTTCAGTCCCAGGAAATCAGGTTAAATCTGGATCGAGCCGATCGATCGGAAATATTAATCAAAGTAATATAGAATTGAGTCCAAACCTTTATAAAGAGATTTAAACCAATTTTAATATTAATTCGTTAAAGCATTAAATCTATGACTTCATATCAATTTTCATATAATAAACTCAGATTTATTTATATATTTTCGAACTTCGATTTTTGAAAGATATCGTTCAAATTATTTAGCTGATCTCTAGCTGTTTTGCTTTAAAAGCTACTTCTGATTTCAATAGCTCATATTAAATGAATCCATTATATGTGTATTTTGACTTTTTAGTCCTAGTCATGAAATTTTGGTACCAATTGTAATAGAATATCGTTTGATCAAGATTAATTTCGATTGATTGGAATCCTAATTTTAAAACTCTTTCTTCTGAAAATACATATGACTATTAATTAACATTTAAAACCGATCCGCAAAAAATCCAATGGCACTTTTTCTGCCCAATTTAAACATGAATAGCATACAAATATAGTGGAATGATGGTATTGTTATCTAAATGCATGGCATAAAGAAGGTGCTTCCTTAATCCTTTGAGTAGTGAGCTAACATTAAATCATCATAAACTTAGATGCTATTTTTGTATGTCCGCCACTTATCAATCGTACAAATCCACTTATCTGTCAGGACCGCCGCAGCTTATATGAAGCTTGTATTTAAACAAATAAACTATATAATTCATTATGTCATTCACACATCATTATTAGTCGATAAATTTGGGTTAACGATCTATACAATCGTAGGATGTACGCAAGATACTCTCTCCGTCTCTGTTTGTCTCCAAATTCAACGTGTAAAAATGTTCTTTTTCAATCACTAGAATTCGGACACAATATTGTGTCTAACCTCTTTATGGGGTTAAAGACATTCCTTAATATTGCATCAAGGATTTTTTTTAAACATCTCGATGAATGTATATTTGCTGTTGTTTAAATTGCATCAATGAATCACTCCGCAACGAGGTTAAATATTTGGCACATGTAAAGACACACAATTTACTTGATTTCCAAATTTTCTATATATCGAAAATATTTACGAATATCTACTGTATTCTAGCAATTAAAGTAGCTCGAGTATGAAACACCGTATGTATTCAGTTTTAATTTCCAAACGTTCCTACGGAAACATAGACATAATCGAAGATGAAAAATATTTTTTTAATTAAAATTTAATGGCAATAATATGGCTATTAAATTGGTTTATTTTATCATCATACGCGTTAATAAATTAAATATGTTGTGCTATAATTATTCAGTTCATCTATTAACCCTAAGTATGACTCTCACTCAACTGATCCTTTATTTTCCATGCCATGATTTTATTTTCAAATCAAATATTATTATTTATTCAAATTAGAATATGAAACATTAAATTGAAAGATTATCTGGGAAAAGAACAGCGCTTATTTATCGACGATTGGTACACAAGCCCTGCACTATTTGATTATTTGTTTGAAAATCTAATACATCCTTGTGGCACAATACGAAGCAATCTAACAAACTTTTCCAATTTTCCTAAAGGCATGCATGAACGATGATATTGTATAAGAAGTTTCAGATAGTCTCTTAGCAATAAAATGGATTGACTGGAAAAAGCATCAGCAAACCTGAAGCTATATTAGACTATAATATACACATGGGAACTGTCGATAAATCAACTGTATGATGATAATTTATGTGAATTGTTCAAGGAAATTGTTAAAATGGCATACAAAATTCTTTTCCAGCCTATTTAATTTATTACCAAGAAAATACATCAATTTTTGACTTGGTATAATCATTAAAATTATCGAATAATATCATAAGGAGAGATTTATTTTATAATAATTTATGTTTATACATTAGGATAGGATAAGGTAGAAAATCACTGATTCTTCAATTATAATTTCTTCAATCTAAATACAAATTAATAATTATTCTATATCTCTTCGTTCATACTCTCTTTTTTTCCCTCTTTTTTAGATTTGGAGAAGGGAAAACGTTTCACTTTTTGTGACGTTCAGCGCCAAAGGCTTCTCAAGTGTTAAATCCATCACCATTAAAATGAAAATGTATCAAAAATATCTAAAACAGACCTGAGCATCATTTGAAAGCATTGAGGCATTCTCTGCATGAGAACCTATACATTGTGCACACACTGTATGCCAATAGTTACGCCCTCGAATAAGATGTCATAGATACAAGTGAGAGTGATGCAAATTTCTAGCAAGAAAACTATAACAAGTGGGTGGGGAAAAAAGGAAACTCATGGGAGTGACATCATGGACTTCTGGTATTCTCCTCGCGTCGACCAGATTTCTAACACGATAATGTGATTTTAGAGATGTTCCTAAATATTTGATATTATTGGAAGATTGTTTGGTTTTGACCTTGGCCGGAGAAAGCACCTCCGGCCCAAGACCAGTTGGGGCCCATTATGGACCAGGCATGGTGCGTAAACGCCACTTGTTTACACATCACACGACTAGTTCTCATCTCACATCACAAAAATTTATTATCACCTATTGTGACCATATCCATGTCACGTAACTTTCACTTCGGCCCAGGGAACCATCATAGTCGTTCAATATCAACGGACGACATTAAACCACATTGGGAAGCATTAAAAGCGAGTGCTATCGTTGACGATTCAAGCCGTAATCAACCGGTCCCTATAATTAATGCGCGATTGACAAAATATTTTTTCTACGCCATAAAAAAGACACAATTATAATTTTACATGCCTTTCTTGCCGAGAAAGCTCAGAAGATGTGTTAAAATTCCAAACATTTGTCAATGACGTACAATTCGTAATAAATCTTGCTTAAATAAATGCAGCAACGTCTTGATTCGACAGTTTTCCATCTCTCAGAGTATCCCAACCTTATTAAATTATTTATTGATCCAATTGTAATAATTCCAAATTATAATTTATTTTGGAATGAATAGAGATTTTGAAAATATTAAATCACATCGCAACCCTTTGATGTCTAAAATACGATTTTTTACTTTATTTTTTTTTTAAATTTACAATGACATAATCAGCCAAATTAAGTATCTATATATTGCTAAAAATATTTAGACTTCAATCAAGTGCGTGCATTTATAGCCTTAGAAGATATCAGATGACTGGGATTTAGATGAGCAGGAAAAGACCGGGCCGTCCAAAATCTACTACGTATGCCGAGGATATCCAAAAGAAATTGTTGTCTTACAGCTCTTCAGTTGACCGCAAAATTAAATGAAACTAGATCATCTAATGTGTCAGTGTCCACAGTGACTTTATGGATGTATAGCGTTGAAGAAACCCAAATTAAACAAATTGAATAAACAAAAAAGATTGCTCCGAAAAACACGAAGTTTTTGTTCGCAAAACAAAATCGGGACGGGCTTCAGAAGTGTGTACAGTATAATGGTATGGGGTTGTTTTAGGGATAAAAAGACTGGAGATTTAATAAAAATCTATGGAACATTAAGAAGGTAGTGTATATTTTGATTTTCATCCACAGATCTAGCTGCTCGAAGTTCCAAATATACAAATTTTTGATAGTCTTCGTTCATCTTTCAAACGATGTTTAACCTTCATAATATATATACATATTTTAAATAAACGTGTCGATTCTATTATTTATTCATTTAACGATCGATATTGAAAATTAGATGGAAGTAGGAAAGTTAGTGCATTTCAATGTCTAAAGATGGATTGTTGCCAAAGAGATATCGTAGCATTTGCTTGAGGGTTAGAGACAAAAAATAGCAGCAGTCATTAACCTACATCGCGTTGTATATTATTAGTCCAAATAACATGATTACATTCGTATTTACTTGGGTAACCAACGATCCCGAATTGGGAGGAACTGTTCCACCTCTCCATATCTCAACCCTCTTTAATTTTTTTACTTTTAAAAGTAAATTAATACGATTATAATAACAGCATTCCAATTGTAATCGGGTTGCAGAAAATAGAAAATTGCTACCAAAATGAGTGGGCTAAAAAGACGATGCACCCAAAGTGCTTGCCAACAAATTATTGATCTTCAAGTATTCCGAATTGCTCTGGAAGCTTGGCAGACAAGAATCCAACAATAGCATGCAAACCAAATTTGGTTAAAATATATCATCCTTTTTCTTAAACGCTTGAATGAACCAAATTATAAATTTACCATATTAGTGTTATATTTAAAAGAAAAAAAACTAAAACAGCATTTCTCGTGAATCTGGATCGAGGTTTATAGTTTAAGGTTTAGCTTGCAGTCTCAAACAAATCATACTAACAAGGCTAATCAAGAAATCTACTATCGTCATCTTGGTCACAATTTGTTTGGTTCTTCATTGCTGAAGGTGGTCATCATGAAGGTTTTTTTTTGTGGTTATCTATAAAGAATCTTCAATACTCCTAGACGCTGTGAATATAGAATTGAAGAATACTTTTTAAGCAAGTTGTTAAGTTTGTCCTTTTTTAGTTCGTCTGGGTAATCCTGATCATATCCGCAACACCAACAATCTTACGAGAAGAATTTTGATGACATCACTGCTTTCCCCAACACAATTCTTCTTTCAATTTCCTGTCCGCTCCCATCGTCGTCATCAACAAGTAAGCCCAACAAATTTGTCGATAACTACCATTATTATTTATTAATTATTTCTTCTCGATTGTCAGCTTTGGGTGTTATGTTGTTAGCATGTCGAAAAATTGATATCCATGCAGATTTCTAGTATTCCATTAAATAAGTCTTAGGAATAGATGCATTCATATCTCACTCAGGCGGTAGGGCATATTGACTTGAAAGTCACGAAAAGTGAAACCCCAAGTGAAAATTGGACGGAAAGAGTTTCTCCGTCTCTTAAAAGACCTATTTATTATATAATATACTTTATTATATACCCGGCATGCATTGCCATACCACACGCACATAGTAATTATTTGAAAAGAAACGCATTTCGTGATTTATTGTTTCAGACCACGTGTAGTGTGAGCCAAAGGGCTAGGATTCAAAAGCATGCACACACTCTTTCTCACATCGAAGACCGACTATCTCCCTCTATAACGTTCTATTCTATAACGTACACAAAGGTGTGCACAATAACTTCCCAAATTTTCATCGCATTCGGATAAACGGTATGGCGGCGCATAAAATATGAACAAACAAACATTGATTTTTTTATATAAGATTTCAAAACATAGCTTCATCTTTTAGCTAACAATTGTTATTAAAAAACGAAAAATAGTAATGCATGTAATCAACTTTTAATAGGAGCTAAGAACTCGCGAGATTTGCGCATCTTTTTTGATCTCAGTTTTTATTATCCAGAAATGCTCATTTCTAGAAGTAGTTTCTATATAAATAATTCCAATCAAATGCTTTTTGACATCTAGGATCCTGACCCTTCTTCTATAATTTGTCACTTGTTCAATAAGTGTGCCTTCGATAATTTGTCTGCCTGTGTGTTTAAATCTATCATGCAATGGATTGATGAAAATGATCTTTTTTAGCAGATATGCATCTACAAACCCTGTCTGAAATAAGCATATCATATGCCGTTCTGGATGCTATTCCCTTTCAGCTTTACTATGAATATTTGTATGCAGAGCTTTGGGTCAGTGCATGTTCGTAATAAATACGTTCGGTCAGAATCTTCAAGTCACCGTGACCGACGTTAACTGAAGCACTTTGTAATCTTGTCACGCTAATGTCGTCCAATCCATTCCAATTCACACTGTCCTCATTCACATTCTCAAGAAACATTAATTATTTAACGTCCTCTGAATTTTATTAATTTTCATCTCACGTCTACGTGATATAATCCATTCAATGTTTTTGTGTGTCTTTTTTTCAGTTTTTACTTCAGTCAAGGTTTATATATTCATCATCTGCCTATCTTCGACGATTGATCTGCATTCGAAAGGCCTCTGCAAAAGGCTTCGGCTTCGAGACGATCACAAAAAATGTATAAATATTCAGTTCACAGATCGTCAGTTGGCTATCGAGCGAAGAGGAGTTCAATGTCGCGTGTATTAAAAAAAACGAGAGTCGTCCCATGGAAAAAGATATACATAATTTCGTATACTGTTTAAAGGCACCAAGCATCGTTATGGAAAAGATGCCAAGTAAAAGTTTTATCTTCTTCCACTTTCACGCTCGTTTATGAATCATCGTCTCCGAGATTTCAATGGACATGTATTTTCTCATCGATGGCGACAAGGAGACTCATGTTTTGCAATTGTTCATATAAACGAGCTAATCAGAATGTATATTGAATAGTAGAGATTACTGAATGTATAATGATGATGATTTTTTTCAACCTTAATACAAGCTAAGACTGGTACTTCTTAATGTATGTCCTTCGCATGGGTGGATAATTCAATAGGCAATGACATCGTGCGTGAGAAAATTTTACTAATCATGTAATTTATACACGTTGTCTCGTCAATTTTAATGACTGTTAGTCATTTTTATTGCAATATTGGCATGAGCCCAATGTAAATGATTAGATCTTGATGGCAATAGATTCAATTTTATATTACTTCTTATGCAACAGCCTGAAATAATTTCAAAAAACAAAGTATGAATATTTAAAAAAAATGATACATAGTTGCTAATTATTTACTATGTTTTTGAACTATTTTTTACCACTGTTTATTAACAATGTAGAATAACAATCGATGATGAAATATTTTTGTGTTGGGTTGCAATTTTCGTGAAACAAAATTATAAATGCCGATAGGAACCTCAAGGATGTTCTTAGAATGGAATCGCTCCATAATTTGGTTGATGATACACTGACGTCATTCATTGAATCAAATCCCCATGAAACAATCGAGGAATTGTTGACTAAGCTTGGTTGTCCATGGTCATTAGTTCAGGTGAATCTTCATCATACTAAATAAACAAGCAATTTGGGTTCATAGGGATGAATGGTCGCTGATCACAGTAGATCGACGAAGAACAATCTGTGGATCCCTCTTGTTTAGAAGAAATTCGTCATACAAAAATTTTTTCGCCTGGATGTTTATTTGTATTTTTAGTCATTGCTAAATAATAATAATCATCATCATCGTGCAGCCATAAACAGTCCACTGCAGAACTATGGGCATCTTCAATGTCCATTCATAAGAAGGGGTTATATCCATTCTGTATAATAAGTTCACCTCCTCATTCACTTGATATTGAAGGTAGCATAAACTCCAAATTTCATTTGGAATGTTCACCCAGCAGGTCTCCTAGATAAACATATGGAAGGGCGCATTCCCGACCGTCTCGGTGGGGAAGCGTGGAGGAGTTTTGTAAAGACTGAGTAGTTTTCCTCGGAAGACCGTGGAAAATTACTCTAGACGAACTTGTTGATTTTACTGGAAAGGACTTTCTGGAATGCAGAGTCCAGACCCTCCTTTCCTAGCTAGGGTGTTGCCGGGGTAGGATGAAAACATTCTGATTCGCTCCTACACTAACTGAGGGTGTCTCTCCATCCACGTGCAACTTGCCCAAGCGAATTCGAGACTGAGTGGTTTCAGTAATCAGAAGAATGTGCATCAAAAGCTAAAAAAAGAAAAGGAGACTATGTTAGGCATTATGATAAGGGGTATTTAAAGTTTGGTTTTACTATAGCCCTTGAAAGTGAATTATGTCCACGGCCCCTGTGTGTAGTGTTTTACGCAATTCTATCAAATGAGGCCATGAAACCTTCCAAACTTGTTCGTCATTTGCATTCGAAGCATAGCGATTTCGAAGATAAACCATTGGATTTTTTTGAAAGATTACAAGACCAGTTGAAAAATCTAAAAATTGAAATAAAGAAGATGATAACAGTGACAAAAACTGCTTCAAGCGGCTTATTTAGTTGCTCTTCAAATATCTAAAACGAAAAATTGTTCACTATCGATAAAGCCTTGCATCATAGATTGCGATCATGAAGCTTTGGGTCCTCAAGCCGAAAAAACTGCTGTCAGGAAACACTATTCAGAGAAGAATTCTTGACATGGAAATCGACATTGAAGAGCAGGTTGCAGGGGGGGGGGGGATAAAGAAATCACCATCTTTTGCGATTCAATTCGATGAATCAATTGATGTTAGTAACCATGCTATTATACTTTGTTTCATGAGGTGTATAGTGAAGCTGAAAATCTTAGGGAGGAACATTTTTCTGTCTTGGCTTTCTCTCACGGACTACAAGTTCAGAGATATTTGGCGTATTAGAGATTAATCAATAGAATAGTCTTCGAATGCCACTCTGATATCCAGACACAAAACATTAGCATTGCTTCAGTTTTGGATATCAGTGGATGATAAATATCCATCTTTAAGCTGTAATACATGTATTAATGTCATTTTCAATAACCTATTCATGCGAAAAAACATTTTCATCCATGTCAGAGACATCACTGCAGCCAAAAATATCCAATATATTACCAAAGATACAACAGAGAAAAGTAATAAATAATTTTAATAAATTCTTTCCAAATGAAATTTTGAAGACTTTTCGGTTTCCCGAATCAATTATTGCATCCTCAAAAGCTCAATACATTGATCATTTTCTTCGGGAGAAAACAATGTAAACATATAGATCATCCTGTGACGCTATGTCGTTAATATTAGTATTCAATGACATACACATGATGTTATGAAAAAATGTAATTTAAAAACCTCCGTAATTTAAAGTGAATGTATGTGAATAGAAAACAGGACAAAAGTCAACACCATTGAATCAATAATGCATACATCATACATTCTTCCATACTTCTTTCAAACATTTCTCGGTCGCCTCATTTTATTATTGGAAAGATTGATGTTATCTACAGTTAAGTATATTGTAGTTTTTCTTAAAATCCAAAATGGATTTTTTTGTCTTTTCCATCGGTTGTATCAATCAATTGTCAAATTGTTTTAAGATTTAAGTGATTTTGTTAAGTCGGACAAAAAGTGTTGGATGGCTTGGGATCAATCAATCAATGGTAAAACTTTCGGTTCTAGTTTATTAAATTCTCTGTCATTTTTAACAGACAAACCAAAATGTTCGATAAATCAATTCTGGACATTTTTCATAGTGATATAAGATCCTACTATGAACGCTTAATATTGAAACAGTGTTACGTGGAGGAGCGTTAAGGGGGGTTTCGCTATATTTTTATAGATTATGCACTGATTATATTATTTACGCAAAAGGCAAATAAATGGTATCAAATCAGGCAATCTAATGTTTAACGCTGATTTACCATGCATCTAATTTCTCGAATATACTGGAAATGTATTAAATTCTAAGAAAATTAAGGTATTTAAATATGAGCAGAATAATATGTCGATTAATCAAATATTTGCAGTCTACAGTCATTGCATTGCATTAATAATATAATAATTTTGGTCGATTTCTGCGAAACTTTTAGCGTATATTATGAAAGTTGTTATCATCCTATTGAACAAATGGTGACCTTGTATGTAATTCTGGTTTTGTATGCATTTCTCATGAGTAAATTTTGTGTTTGAACTGTTTCGCAACGAAATGCAATTCCCTCTAAGCAAAAAGAAAACTTGATTCTTGCCGTTATGTAAACGTGCATTCTGATACGGATTTAATGAGAATCGATGTTGAATCTTTTAAAAATGCGTCGTCGATAGAAGACGAGGAAATTCGATTCATCACCAGAGAGTTTGCTTTTACTTTCTGTTCTTGGAATCGACGTAAATGCGAACGTATTTCCGTTCGAAGGTGTCATGTTGGATATATCGTCTTGCGGCTCGATGAACAACAATAAAGATGGTCGACTTTTCGCGAAGAATGAAATATTCTGAAATTGACCCAAATAGGATGATTACACACACATGCGAACATGTACGTCATGCTTCACCTTCGTATGAAACTTTAGTGGGAAACATAAACACTTTTGTCTGCAAACTTTCGCAACTTCCAAGCTGACCTATTTGCGCGCTTAAACAATTGTTAAAAGAATCCGTTTGTTGTCGCCGAACACCTGAAGAAAACGCACCGAAGAAAAGTGAAAGTTCCGGACGTGACGTCAATTTAGGGAAGGTCTTTCGGGGCCGGGGAAAATTGACACATTTCGACAGAATCCAAATATTGGGACAGCTCTTAAATTATGCATATATGCAAATGCGTAACTAAATCTTCTATGCATTGCTAGCGTTGTGCATTGTTCAGTATGACACTAGGCTGGCCTTCGAACGCTTTTGTAATTGGACTAATTATGAAAGACAAACGTGGAAACTTTTGACCCCGAGCAATCTTTCCGATCTTCGATCCTATCGGTTCTTCGGTTTTCCGACGATGTGGCCTCCGTTCGAAGCCTTGCCATGACCAAATCCTTCCAATACAAAGCGGCTGCTAGTTCACGATGTATTTATCGATGGCAACATGGAAGGTCGCAAAGAAAGTTCCAGTAGAAATCATGCTCGATTCATAGAAGAGATCACATAATAAATTCCCACATATAATGAGATACACGTAATGCTCTTACATCTTGCTTTATTCAATTAATCCATAATGAAAATTACAGAACAAACTTGATCAATGAAAAAACCGGGAAGACAAGATCTAAGCGGTATAAAATGAAAACAAAAATGGTTATTTAATATAAATACTGAACAAAAATAAATATATCATTAATATTTGACCGAAGATGGTCTTCGTCTTCTTATGGCTACTTGCTGTTCTAAATTATTTGATTTGATTTATTACGTACAAGAGTGATTTTTCTGAATCACGGGAATTCGCTCGCAAATACGTGATCATCCTACCATACAGGTTAATAATGAGCGTTTTTCTCAATAAAAAATGAGTATTCAAATTATGATATAAAAATTTGTATTTAAAATATGATATTATAATCGAAAAGAAGTAGAAATTTGATGATTTTGATTATCCAGATTTTCCAGTTATCCGTGTTTGTCCTCCCCGGCAATTCCCCGAATGGAGTGTCTATTGGAATTTTCAGATACCATTAGTTTTCTCGAGCCAATCGTTCAATAATTTATATGTAATTTGCAGTTTGTAGCAAACTTATTCAAACTACATTTATGGCTCGTATTATAAAAGTCAAGTTTATCTCGTTTCGGTTTGTTGTGTTTCATCTGCTCTACGAAGTAAGTATGAACTGATAAGACAAACGATAAGCACGAATTATATTAGATCTCAATTATGACAAAAAATGACGACCGTCTATTGTGTCATTGGCAGTAATATAATTGATCATAATGATTATGACCAGTGCGTTGAAAATTTTGGCCACTCTGAGAATCGTATCAAAATAATCCATGTTTATTATGGGCAAAGCGAACAATGTTATCTGAAATCTCAATTTCATGGTCTTTAAATTTCCTAAAGACGTGATGGGACTTCGTCCATCTTTTTAACGATTTGGAGTTCACGCAAGTGTCATGTCCCTCCAATTATGATTTCAATGTCCTGTGTACACCAAGGAAATAAATTAACAAATTTTACATTTAGCAACATTTTTAAGCAAATGTATACCAAATAAGTTGTACAAATACGGATCTACGTACTCGTATTTGACATGTTCGCAATAAGGCACGGCGAGTACTACCTTTTAGTGATCATAAACATTACATCGATATTTCATCACAACATTCAGATAAATATTTTAAGTCTGCTTTCATTATTTAATCGTCTTGATTGGATTTAATGCTGATAATTGACTGTTTCGCCGTAGAAAATGGCACGCATTTTACATAATCACTTTCAGCATTTATTTCAGCACTTACATTTAGCTAGTAAAGAATGTCATAAAAAGTGGTTAAGCTCTGAAATTGAACTTGGACCGAAAGAAAGTTAGCTTTTTCTACGCTCGAAGCCTCCTATGGGTATGCAAACAAGTTGAAACTAATTATGATAGTTCATTTTTTGTGCATATTTTTTATTGCAATGTTAGACTTCGGCTGTCTATTTGAAAAACACGTTTTTGTTCCATTTATGGACGTAAGTTTAATTGCCCGAAGAATATGTACAACAATCATCCAATAAAATTAATATCAAAAGCCATCAACGAACAAGTACGTTAGTCATTCAACAATACCATATAATATTAACTACCAAGATGCTTGGATTAGTTTTGTGGACAAAGATAACAAATTCTTCAGTTTTCAATCAATCAGCAAAATGTCGGTCTTGTTTATCTTTTTAGAGATAAATTCAAAATAGTCAAATGTTACTTATGGGCGTGATTGAATGCTTTGATAAAAAAAATTAGATAAAGTCTAATAAAATTTAATTTTCTTATTAGCAATTCTCATTTTCTCTCATCAATACTCATTGATTGAAGTCAGGATTTCATTGCGCATATAGCTTTGATTTTTTTATATTTTTGAACGTTCCCACAGAACATGAATAACATAAAACCAGCTTAGACTTTATTTATACAAATTATCATTTTATATAATTCTGTTTCAAATCTCCTTCGTTCTTAACTCAGTATCTGCATACCAAACATCACGATGACATTTGTGATAACAAATCAATGAAAATCTTTCGGATACAATTTTTAATAATTTACAAAACATTCTAAAATAGTCAACCAACTATTTTAATATTGAAAATTGAGTTGAACTATCTATTTAAAGATTTTCTGCGAATATTTTCACTTTTTCATTTCATATTTGCATTCCACATTATGTAATCCGAGGCAGAGTCAATTGTAAATAAACACTACTGATAGCATACAAGAACACGTCATTTCTTTACATAAACAATACACAAAAAAACTATTCATTTGATCCTGCTTTAGAAGGAAATGATAATTGGACAAAGACTCATTCAACAAGTAGCGACGAACAGGAAGCAATTAAATAAATAAACATTTCTTTGCATAAACAAATAATACACATTCAAAATCATTATTTGTCGATAAATTTGGGCTTACGATATATACAATCTTGCGATGTATGCGGGGAAGCTCTCCATCTCTGTCTCCCGAACTGCACTACGTCCCCTTTTTGTCTCTGTCTGTCTCCGAGCTCAATGTAGAATATTGCTTTTTCGAATAAAGGGTGGGGGGGTCCCAGGCCCTGAGATAGTACTCCTTTAGGGGTTAATATTCGCATAGTTGATAGCTTTCCTGATTTACATTATATAAAGACAGACTGAAACAAAAATGATCTTAATAGAAATAGGTTTCAAAATTTCGGTTGCAGAATGAAGGCAAAAATTAAAAATAAAATAAGCATCATAGGTGGATGTTATGTTTTAAAAATGACAACATGAACTTTAGGGACGTTCTTAGAATTTGGGTTTCCTGTGGATTATCAATAATCACACTAAAGCTACGAAAAGCAAATTGGCTATCATTCTTTTCCAGGTATAAATCCTGGATAAAAGTATGAATTTTGACTTACAATGAGAACGTGTTTCTATACAATAATCTTATGCAAAAAACACAGCAATTTTTCACAGTTCAGGCACTTATTTTTATCTCTAAATCATAATCAGAAATGAAACAGTTCCATCTTTATATATGGTAGAATATCATCGCGCTAATTGTTTTTGAATTGCTTGAATTTAGTCAAATAATCACAGTTGAACAACGATCAGTTTTATTCAAACGAACATCTATTTCATCAATCTTATTTAGTTGAAAAGGGATTCAAAAATTGCTTGAATAGTAATAAAAAAGTGTCTTAAGATTCGATTCTCCCAATATATTTTTTCATGCAAAATTTATCGTTTTGTCGTAAATCATATGATCAATAATATGACATAGTTCTGAAAAAATAGTCTTCTAATTTTCTTTGTTGATCCAATAATTCAGAGCTAAAGTCAAAAGCATTAGAGCTGAATTTGAAACAAGATTTACAGAATTTAATTCCTTGGGTGAACATTTTTCCTTGTTTACTTAATTTTTTTCAATAAATATATAATAGAAACTAGTACCTAAGCATATGCAAATAAAGGCGATTTAAATTCAGTGCAATTCAAATTTGAAAGCACACGAAAGTTCGCATTTGAAATAATTTCCTTGTTTGGAAATATTTATCGGTGCGGGCGGTTATTTGAACTTATTTCAAGCCAGAACTAACATAAACGATTCTCGCCTTGGATCAATTTTGAAATTAATCACTGCCAGTAGAATTGCTTCTGAAGTAGAAGAGAAGAGATGCCAAGTGTCAGGAAGACATTAAATTACCCCTTTTTATTTCTGTACCAGTAGCGGATTTACCTCTAGATGCAGTAGGCGCGCTTTGGTACCGCGTATTTCAAATGATCTAAGGAAGTGCTCAAAGAATATATTCATCCTTTGAAATACACGATATCCTTTTATGCAACTTATATTGATAGTGAGTCTTCTCCCGATAGTCGGAGGTAAAACGACTCGGCGCTCGATACGCTTTGCGAAAATAATTCGTTTCTGTGATACGTTGAGTTCTTTCCGTGACTTGTCGGCACCTCACCGCCGGGGCTGCGCCCTCCGACAGGGCCCCCTTCATCAGTAAGACCGTTTCATCTTGTCCTAACGAAAATTACACGCGAAACATTATAATATAATGCTAAATTTTATTACATCTCATCCTTCGTTATCGCCTAAACATGCGGCTTATGGCAAACATCGAAATTCAAAGAAATGCATTTTTTGTGCCTTTCTTTTCTCTACCTCCAGTGGGCCGTTCCCAATCGACGCTTAACTGTAATAAAATTAAGGACTTAAAAACCTCTCAATAATTGTCAAAGTTTAACATTCAGTCTTCTCCCGATAGTCGGAGGTAAAACGACTCGGCGCTCGATACGCTTTGCGAAAATAATTCGTTTCTGTGATACGTTGAGTTCTTTCCGTGACTTGTCGGCACCTCACCGCCGGGGCTGCGCCCTCCGACAGGGCCCCCTTCATCAGTAAGACCGTTTCATCTTGTCCTAACGAAAATTACACGCGAAACATTATAATATAATGCTAAATTTTATTACATCTCATCCTTCGTTATCGCCTAAACATGCGGCTTATGGCAAACATCGAAATTCAAAGAAATGCATTTTTTGTGCCTTTCTTTTCTCTACCTCCAGTGGGCCGTTCCCAATCGACGCTTAACTGTAATAAAATTAAGGACTTAAAAACCTCTCAATAATTGTCAAAGTTTAACATTCAGTCTTCTCCCGATAGTCGGAGGTAAAACGACTCGGCGCTCGATACGCTTTGCGAAAATAATTCGTTTCTGTGATACGTTGAGTTCTTTCCGTGACTTGTCGGCACCTCACCGCCGGGGCTGCGCCCTCCGACAGGGCCCCCTTCATCAGTAAGACCGTTTCATCTTGTCCTAACGAAAATTACACGCGAAACATTATAATATAATGCTAAATTTTATTACATCTCATCCTTCGTTATCGCCTAAACATGCGGCTTATGGCAAACATCGAAATTCAAAGAAATGCATTTTTTGTGCCTTTCTTTTCTCTACCTCCAGTGGGCCGTTCCCAATCGACGCTTAACTGTAATAAAATTAAGGACTTAAAAACCTCTCAATAATTGTCAAAGTTTAACATTCAGTCTTCTCCCGATAGTCGGAGGTAAAACGACTCGGCGCTCGATACGCTTTGCGAAAATAATTCGTTTCTGTGATACGTTGAGTTCTTTCCGTGACTTGTCGGCACTTCACCGCCGGGGCTGCGCCCTCCGACAGGGCCCCCTTCATCAGTAAGACCGTTTCATCTTGTCCTAACGAAAATTACACGCGAAACATTATAATATAATGCTAAATTTTATTACATCTCATCCTTCGTTATCGCCTAAACATGCGGCTTATGGCAAACATCGAAATTCAAAGAAATGCATTTTTTGTGCCTTTCTTTTCTCTACCTCCAGTGGGCCGTTCCCAATCGACGCTTAACTGTAATAAAATTAAGGACTTAAAAACCTCTCAATAATTGTCAAAGTTTAACATTCAGTCTTCTCCCGATAGTCGGAGGTAAAACGACTCGGCGCTCGATACGCTTTGCGAAAATAATTCGTTTCTGTGATACGTTGAGTTCTTTCCGTGACTTGTCGGCACCTCACCGCCGGGGCTGCGCCCTCCGACAGGGCCCCCTTCATCAGTAAGACCGTTTCATCTTGTCCTAACGAAAATTACACGCGAAACATTATAATATAATGCTAAATTTTATTACATCTCATCCTTCGTTATCGCCTAAACATGCGGCTTATGGCAAACATCGAAATTCAAAGAAATGCATTTTTTGTGCCTTTCTTTTCTCTACCTCCAGTGGGCCGTTCCCAATCGACGCTTAACTGTAATAAAATTAAGGACTTAAAAACCTCTCAATAATTGTCAAAGTTTAACATTCAGTCTTCTCCCGATAGTCGGAGGTAAAACGACTCGGCGCTCGATACGCTTTGCGAAAATAATTCGTTTCTGTGATACGTTGAGTTCTTTCCGTGACTTGTCGGCACCTCACCGCCGGGGCTGCGCCCTCCGACAGGGCCCCCTTCATCAGTAAGACCGTTTCATCTTGTCCTAACGAAAATTACACGCGAAACATTATAATATAATGCTAAATTTTATTACATCTCATCCTTCGTTATCGCCTAAACATGCGGCTTATGGCAAACATCGAAATTCAAAGAAATGCATTTTTTGTGCCTTTCTTTTCTCTACCTCCAGTGGGCCGTTCCCAATCGACGCTTAACTGTAATAAAATTAAGGACTTAAAAACCTCTCAATAATTGTCAAAGTTTAACATTCAGTCTTCTCCCGATAGTCGGAGGTAAAACGACTCGGCGCTCGATACGCTTTGCGAAAATAATTCGTTTCTGTGATACGTTGAGTTCTTTCCGTGACTTGTCGGCACCTCACCGCCGGGGCTGCGCCCTCCGACAGGGCCCCCTTCATCAGTAAGACCGTTTCATCTTGTCCTAACGAAAATTACACGCGAAACATTATAATATAATGCTAAATTTTATTACATCTCATCCTTCGTTATCGCCTAAACATGCGGCTTATGGCAAACATCGAAATTCAAAGAAATGCATTTTTTGTGCCTTTCTTTTCTCTACCTCCAGTGGGCCGTTCCCAATCGACGCTTAACTGTAATAAAATTAAGGACTTAAAAACCTCTCAATAATTGTCAAAGTTTAACATTCAGTCTTCTCCCGATAGTCGGAGGTAAAACGACTCGGCGCTCGATACGCTTTGCGAAAATAATTCGTTTCTGTGATACGTTGAGTTCTTTCCGTGACTTGTCGGCACCTTCACCGCCGGGGCTGCGCCCTCCGACAGGGCCCCCTTCATCAGTAAGACCGTTTCATCTTGTCCTAACGAAAATTACACGCGAAACATTATAATATAATGCTAAATTTTATTACATCTCATCCTTCGTTATCGCCTAAACATGCGGCTTATGGCAAACATCGAAATTCAAAGAAATGCATTTTTTGTGCCTTTCTTTTCTCTACCTCCAGTGGGCCGTTCCCAATCGACGCTTAACTGTAATAAAATTAAGGACTTAAAAACCTCTCAATAATTGTCAAAGTTTAACATTCAGTCTTCTCCCGATAGTCGGAGGTAAAACGACTCGGCGCTCGATACGCTTTGCGAAAATAATTCGTTTCTGTGATACGTTGAGTTCTTTCCGTGACTTGTCGGCACCTCACCGCCGGGGCTGCGCCCTCCGACAGGGCCCCCTTCATCAGTAAGACCGTTTCATCTTGTCCTAACGAAAATTACACGCGAAACATTATAATATAATGCTAAATTTTATTACATCTCATCCTTCGTTATCGCCTAAACATGCGGCTTATGGCAAACATCGAAATTCAAAGAAATGCATTTTTTGTGCCTTTCTTTTCTCTACCTCCAGTGGGCCGTTCCCAATCGACGCTTAACTGTAATAAAATTAAGGACTTAAAAACCTCTCAATAATTGTCAAAGTTTAACATTCAGTCTTCTCCCGATAGTCGGAGGTAAAACGACTCGGCGCTCGATACGCTTTGCGAAAATAATTCGTTTCTGTGATACGTTGAGTTCTTTCCGTGACTTGTCGGCACCTCACCGCCGGGGCTGCGCCCTCCGACAGGGCCCCCTTCATCAGTAAGACCGTTTCATCTTGTCCTAACGAAAATTACACGCGAAACATTATAATATAATGCTAAATTTTATTACATCTCATCCTTCGTTATCGCCTAAACATGCGGCTTATGGCAAACATCGAAATTCAAAGAAATGCATTTTTTGTGCCTTTCTTTTCTCTACCTCCAGTGGGCCGTTCCCAATCGACGCTTAACTGTAATAAAATTAAGGACTTAAAAACCTCTCAATAATTGTCAAAGTTTAACATTCAGTCTTCTCCCGATAGTCGGAGGTAAAACGACTCGGCGCTCGATACGCTTTGCGAAAATAATTCGTTTCTGTGATACGTTGAGTTCTTTCCGTGACTTGTCGGCACCTCACCGCCGGGGCTGCGCCCTCCGACAGGGCCCCCTTCATCAGTAAGACCGTTTCATCTTGTCCTAACGAAAATTACACGCGAAACATTATAATATAATGCTAAATTTTATTACATCTCATCCTTCGTTATCGCCTAAACATGCGGCTTATGGCAAACATCGAAATTCAAAGAAATGCATTTTTTGTGCCTTTCTTTTCTCTACCTCCAGTGGGCCGTTCCCAATCGACGCTTAACTGTAATAAAATTAAGGACTTAAAAACCTCTCAATAATTGTCAAAGTTTAACATTCAGTCTTCTCCCGATAGTCGGAGGTAAAACGACTCGGCGCTCGATACGCTTTGCGAAAATAATTCGTTTCTGTGATACGTTGAGTTCTTTCCGTGACTTGTCGGCACCTCACCGCCGGGGCTGCGCCCTCCGACAGGGCCCCCTTCATCAGTAAGACCGTTTCATCTTGTCCTAACGAAAATTACACGCGAAACATTATAATATAATGCTAAATTTTATTACATCTCATCCTTCGTTATCGCCTAAACATGCGGCTTATGGCAAACATCGAAATTCAAAGAAATGCATTTTTTGTGCCTTTCTTTTCTCTACCTCCAGTGGGCCGTTCCCAATCGACGCTTAACTGTAATAAAATTAAGGACTTAAAAACCTCTCAATAATTGTCAAAGTTTAACATTCAGTCTTCTCCCGATAGTCGGAGGTAAAACGACTCGGCGCTCGATACGCTTTGCGAAAATAATTCGTTTCTGTGATACGTTGAGTTCTTTCCGTGACTTGTCGGCACCTCACCGCCGGGGCTGCGCCCTCCGACAGGGCCCCCTTCATCAGTAAGACCGTTTCATCTTGTCCTAACGAAAATTACACGCGAAACATTATAATATAATGCTAAATTTTATTACATCTCATCCTTCGTTATCGCCTAAACATGCGGCTTATGGCAAACATCGAAATTCAAAGAAATGCATTTTTTGTGCCTTTCTTTTCTCTACCTCCAGTGGGCCGTTCCCAATCGACGCTTAACTGTAATAAAATTAAGGACTTAAAAACCTCTCAATAATTGTCAAAGTTTAACATTCAGTCTTCTCCCGATAGTCGGAGGTAAAACGACTCGGCGCTCGATACGCTTTGCGAAAATAATTCGTTTCTGTGATACGTTGAGTTCTTTCCGTGACTTGTCGGCACCCTCAACGCCGGGGACCCCCCCCCCTGCACTCTCCCCCGCGCAAGTTCATTCGTACGCTCTGACGAAACGCCGACTACACTTGTATATAAAATTCGCGAGTGACGCCGAAAAACATTGTTTTTACGACATCTGCACAAAAAATGGAACATCTTCACCGCGTCACATGAGAGGAACTACAACAAGGATAATAACGCAAGTAAGATCATAATAATCCAAGCTTCCAAGGTAAGTGAATTAACAAACACTCGCACACATCCGCCTCCTACTATCACATAAACGCGGGAACACTGGGAGCAAAATGCTTTTTCGACTGCTCCCATAATACAATCTTGACTATAAAACTATTTGATATGGACCTGACTATTGGATATTACTTGATACCTGACTTTAACCTATTCGTTTCAGCTATGTCTCTATATATTTTTTTTTTTTCCAGTTACTCCCAGTCTGACCGATTAAATATTATTTGATTGTGCCCGGTAGACACTAAGCGTCAAAGTTCGAATACTGTGATGCGACATAACTACCCCTTGCTAATACAATTTGACTAATACTTTTGCGGCCTAACCACATTTGACTACTCCTAACTATTATACTTATACGATTTTATGTATTTTATCTATTGGCCACTTGACTAGTACCTTTTTACAGAGTAGATACTTAAATACTCTTCTAACAGCAAGCTGATACCCAGTTTATATACTATTCATTGCTTTTTATACGAATCTTAACTTGCATGTCGCTCGTTGTCTCTTGCATGGTCTTCCCTACTTAGCAGTATGGAACTCGAGGAACCTCACCGGTTCGGATCCGAGAGACTCTAGGAACGGAGCAGGAACAAGAAGAACACCAAGAAGACGGCCTCGAGGAGATGCATTTGATGATCTTTACTTTGCAACGAAAAACAACATTGTCTTCCGTTGACTTCTATATCGTTTTGTAATCGCCGAACTGAGAGGGGCAACCTGAAAAAATGGCGAAACCACTCAGTTTCGAATCCGCTCGGGTAAGTTGTACGGTGACGGGGAGACACCCTCAGTTGGTGTAGGAGCGAATCCGAGATGCACTTAAGCGTCACGTATGTCTTCACCCTACCCCGGCAACGCCCTAGCGAGGAAAGGGGGGACTGGACTCCTTGTACTCCAGAAAGCCCTTTCCAGTAGAGTCAAAAAGGTCGTCTAGAGTAGTTTTCCACCATCTCCCTATGAAAACTACTCAGTCTTTACAAACACCCCAAACTCCTTATCGAGACGTTCGCGAAAGCGTTCGTCAATACGTTCACTCAGGATACCCGTTGGGTGAGCGTTCAAAATAAAACTCGGTGGTAATGCTACCTTCAATATCGAGCGAATGAGGAGGTGAATGTATGATACAGACGAAATGGATGTAACCCCTTTCCTATGAATGGATATTGAAGAGGCCCATAGTTCTGTAGTGGACTGTTAGTGGCTGCGCTATGATGATGATGATATTGATAGTAATTGAAATACCATTAATTGAAAAATTAGGTATTTTCTGTGCCCTAATGCTGCGCAATAGTAAAATCGTAATAGGAAATCGCACTTATCGAGGACCTCAAATTAGCCTATGAGTTTGACGACTCTGCACTAATCTATACCATTGGATTATCCATTGATTTGAGTATCAGTTCAATAGCACATCAGTATAAAAAATATATAAATCTAATATGTATTTGGAACAGTTCTCGCTCGACAATATTCGTTTTTTGTTGCATCCACGTGCCAGCTATCATCTTACGTTCGCTAAATATCAGTTCTTTTGAAATTAGATTTTGGATATTTTAAGTATGAAGTTTTAATTCCATTGATTGCCAAATTGACTTGTAATCTGATATTTTAAACGGTCGTTTTGTTATTATTATCATATCTCTTCAATAAATTCAGCATGTCACGAAGTCAGCATAATCGACGAAGAAAATATCTTGTGGGGGTTTTCATGTTGATTTCTGTAGTAATAGTAATAAATTCAACTAGAACCATAACGATCCAGGAATATATAAAAAGTTAATCCGAAGACGAAACATCTCATTATAATCTGAATGAGCTCATCGGCATACGAAGACGATTTTACACATATGAAAAAAATCGTTAAATTTATGGATGAGCTTGAAGCCGTTTCAATATGCTAAACACCAAGATCAAATTAAGAAGTCATATGTAGGAGAAAGTTGTTATAAATATAAATGCATGTGGCCTGACAAGTTTTGTCCAACTACGGGATTACTCCATGACTAGATGAATCCTATTGCGTTTTATCGAGCTATTTATTGCTTCAGCTATTTATTAGATAACTAGTGAACTATGAGATCTGGAATCGACAGGCAGATGTCAAAAAACGCGGCGATCAATCATCGTAATTCGGCCAATCTACATATTTATGACCGCGCATGCCTTTTTTTATCGCCGATGGGAGCAATGATTATATCGGAACAACAAAAAACTAATACATAGCCTTTGATAACTTTCTCAAAGGCCTAATATTTAAATTCGGAAAAGTCAGGCCGTATTGTCATCTGCGTAGTAACCAGTTTGTATTTCTTCTTCTATAAACTATGTCGTTCAACTTCATAGACACTCAGAAACGAGCTTCCGCATTTATGCGAAAATTGATAGTCATGACATCAATAATTCCATGCGGCCTTGAATGGATGTTATTTAACTGCTTTGGGAAAAAACTGTTTGACAAAAAACATTGCATGAATTTTTTAATCGTTTGTGAGCACGTTACATCACACACGATCGAATAAATCGCGAATCGATCGCTTCGATGACCGCTAAAAGAGTACCCAAGATGACATTTATCCTTTGCACTCTGCGAAAATTTCTTCAAAGCAATTCCTCGCCATTCAAATCGCTTTCATTCGATCAACGCTTTCATCAATTACAGATAATTGGTACGGTGATGATTCCGCAAGCGTTAACAATTCTTCTGCTTGAAACTGCTGAATTAAATTAATAATTCGCCATCTTTCTAAATCTCTCCATGAATCCGCTTCGTGTATCGTGTATTCCAAAGCCGGAACCTGATTTCTACGTCAAAAGTATAAATGTGAATTCTCGGATCGATATAATGAGCAAGAACACAAGATATTCGAGGGGAAAAAACTAGTTTTATTTACTTTTATTTTATTTACTTAGGTTCAAAAGGTAAAAGGTGATGATGCTGTATATGTTGGCATTCCAAGGTTACTTTAATCCAGTTTTGCAGATTTTCAAGATTGCTGATTGGACGTCGTTTCTATTCCTTTGTACAATCCAATCATGATTATCATGCATTTAGATTTTTTCCAATGGTAATTAGGGTTGCTAACTTTTTCTCAGATAATTACGAGACAAATTGACCATAACTGAAATATAGCACTCGTCTCAATCACTCAATAAGTTCGTAGGATGATTAATAAAACAACAACTTTTTTTTAAATAAACAACAAAATAACAACAACTATTTAATTTATCAACATAGTCTCCGTCAAGAATAATTTATTAATTCCAACGCTTTGATGCCTTTTTTGTACAAAAAAGGCATCAAATGTTTCTCGTCAAACCATCGCTTTGCTTGAACAGTATTTTTTATATTAACACTTTGACCTCCAATGCCATTTTGGGAAAATGTCGAAAAAATATTTTTGTGGTTTTAGGTTTTATTTAATAGAATAGATACAAATACATAGTTTAAAATTTACTTCGTTGACGACAGCGCAAAACGGCAAGTAGAAGTCGCAGAACTTTTGGCGAATTTCTTACTTCTAACTTAAAATCATTACACACGCAAATTAATGTATAAAACTTTTATATTTTAACATTTTATGTACTCTTACACCTTTATGAATATAATTTCTTAAATATTAGTCTCAGTAATTTTGCCGTGTGTGATATTTCATAAAACAATTCCCAGAGTCGTAACGAAGGTATGAAACGCCCGTGGCAAGAATATAACTTAAAAAATGCCGTACATCGCATATTGACTGAAAATTTGAATATGAGAAAGCTGTGCGCAAGATGGGTGCCGCGTTTGCTCACAATGGAACAAAAACAGCATCGTGATAATGTATTAATCGAGTCTTTGGCGATGTTTCACAGCAATAATGCCGAGTTTTTGCATCAATTTAGGATGAAATATGAGTCCATTAGTTCATATCTAAGACGAAGGAACATGGGGACCCTCCACTGATCCGAGCTATTTATCGGTCCGGCTATTCGGGGCCATGCCAACCCGCTCAACAAAAGTACACAGCATGATGCAAAGCCTGAATTTAATATCCATGTCCGATTTCTAGATTTCTAGTGGCCACTTGCGCTCTGAGCGCGGGTAGAAACTAGCCAGATATTATACCTTAAAACTAAAAGACTTCCGTGATCGTATAGATCGTATCCCCGAAAATTCCACAAAAACCCCTAAAAGAGGACGGAGTGGCCACAAGATCTGTGTGTCCAACCGGTCCGCTTTTCAGACCACCGGCATGATGAATGAACGCCTCGCGATCGGACGCCATACCTAAACGTGTCTACAGAACGATTACAAACTCTCATTACAAAAGTTGTCCGAAGAAGGCCGATCAAGGGGATTGTTTAAATTTTACAAATTTCGTACTAATTTCAGATAAGAAAATCTCATATGTGGTGAGCGAGAGTCACCTCTCGAATACAAAGGATTAATATTCTACACTGAGATACCACTTAACATAACATATTTAATTTTCTAAAGATATAGTTTTATTATGATTTAAAAAATATAAAATGTTATTAAGCAATGGAGGAACAAACGTTTGATGGACGTTCAACAAATAGACACGAAGTCATCTGCAATAGAAAGAAATATTTTGAAGTGTAGGTGATTGTGAAAATTTCGGGACACTGACAATCAGGATTCTTAACAGCAATTTCAATCCTGACTAATCCAGGATCCAGAACAACCCCATGATAATATACATTTGAATAACTTACCTCTTTCGCTTTTAACCAGAACCGAACTGATGTATATTTTTGGAACTGAACTTTTGGAGCTTATTATGAAATCACTCTAGGCTTAAATTTAAGTATGCTTTTTTACGATATTTATCATTAGTGTCCTCGTCTTTTAATGGAAAGCCTTTATTTAACCTCATCAAGAAATCCGTATTTAATTTAGAAGCTTGGATCCAAATATAATGATCTGAATATTTTATCGGTGGCTATCAGAAAATATTTCATAGAATAACAGTTATTTTTTTCAATGACTTTTAAGATTCATTTGCATCAATAATATTTTCATCCCACGGCGAACATGATATATCAATGGATTTAAATTTCAATTAAAAGAAATGCCATCATCTTGCATTGGACATCAACGATCGATTCATGTAAATGTGTCGCGATATATTTTGATTTGAATTGACTATTAAAAAAATGTAACCAAGTGCTGCTTTTCAATGCCAAATTTAATGCTAATATTTTTTACGACAAGGAATTAAATGAAAAATTAATGCTAAAACATTTGATGGATGACTCTTTGCAGATTGACGAGCTAAAAATGCATTTCACCGATCGCGATCGGATCATCAATCATATAAAACACCGGCGGGAAATTATGATGTCTGAATGATTTTCGTCGGAACAACGATTGTTTGCAATTTTCACCTGAGAATGGTAATTGAGTTCAATATTTTTTCTATGTCAAAATATTACACAATGGTCTCTCTCAAATTGTATCTTTCGAAATAGGTGGTTGGTCACACGTCGATGACCAACGCTTAACTACGACTCCGTGTCGTAATAGAGATGTGGATGTACATTTCGTAAAATTTCTATTTATTACAAGACGCCTTGTTGTCGCCGACCTTGATCGGAATTATCGAGAAGGTTACACCCCTTTTAAAGAAAGTGCTTCTAGAAGGCCAAGGTAATTTTCTTGGGCTCTTCAAGAGCCATGCTCATGAAGTCACGTCGGCCTATATGACAAAACATTTTGCGAAGCTCTCATCAAATCAATGAGCAAATTTCTTTGTATCGCCGTGCAATGCTGAACAATGCATATGGAAGTTATTTTAACAATAGATTTTCCAGCTTAACAATCAGCTTTCTCCGTCTATGAAGCAATGAAAACGTATATATTATTCATTTTCTTATACATTATTTTAAAATCTTCCAAATGATAACGTGAACTGATGTTATTTTTAATATTTACATCATGACCTGCCAAACGTTTCAGAAGACAATATTCGATCAACGTGCCAGCCAAGTTCAATATAAACATTCTAAAATGCTTTAATATATGCAAGCGTTTATAAATGATGCGTTGACCTTATTGTGATGGCTTTTTCTATGAAACCAGTAACTAATCGTTTCCTCAAACAAAGGAGCTATAAATATCATTTCAGGTTTGAATATTTTAATACCATTAGACTCTCTGAACTAATCGAAAGAAACACTTTTGATCAATCACATTTATAGTTATTATCTATATTCAAACTACAATGTTGCATTAAAAAGAGATCTTCAGTAATAAGAGACATCAACGAGCGGGTATAATCGCAACCCGGAAAAAAATGCATAAATTTAAATATCCAATCAACCTTTTCGTATGAACAAGACTGAGAATTAACTATACATTACTGTCAAATCACGAAAATGGAAATAATCCGTAGGTGTAACCTGTATAACCGATCGCAAAAAAGCAACCCATAAGAACATCCTCAATCAAATTATTCCGAGTAATGATTTATGATGAGGCGATTGTGAGCAAAATTATACAGGATGGATATAAAAACTTTCCATTACTTTTTTCAGACAATCATTATACCACGTTTATTCGTTTTGTATTAAAAGTATGCTTATGGCACATCGACAATACTCTTTAAGCATCCATTTTGTGAAGGTATTTGCCTGCTATAATGTACTTATAATTAATCGTTTATTGATCGTATTCTGATTAGTGTCATTATTATATGAATCAACAAATGGCAATGAATCGAAATAACTAATCACACTTTCAAGACGAAATTTACTTAGAAACGCTTATTTTAGTCACGAGTAACATTTTCATATGCAAAACATCACTCAATAAATTCGTAGGATTTTATTCACTTTTATCTTCTTCATTTGGGATCTTTTTTACGCAATTTCTTCCAAAAATAATATCGCGAATTTATTGAGCGATGCATTATATAACACATGCTTCATTGAATCACTTTAACAAATGCAAACATCCGTGTATGATTTAGAAGACTTATCCATATACACATTAAAAAATCGATAACAAACCGCAATGTCCAAGTGTATGATCGTCTTTTTAAAAAATATATTAGTTGTACAATAACAAATAGGCTGCTTATTGAGCTAAGATCCCCACTCTTCTTTGTGGTTGGGGACTTCCCATGCAACCAATGTCTCTCAAACTTGAACTATAAAATTATAATAATGAGGAAGTGCAAAAATTAATTGCATTCATTATATAATGACAAGTCTTGATATTGTAAGTTAATTCATGGATTCCGCGATAAAATTTGTTGAAAAATGTGATCATTTTAATGCGCACTCATTGATTTATCCCATTTTAAAAAAATCTATTCAAATCATCTTATCCTAATCTAATTATGTGGAAAGCGATGAGAAATGGCCACATAAATATCCTCTATCCCTGGGAAAATCTGCTATGGAAATCGTCTACGTTTGTTAGCGGATATGACACCATAAAAAGAAATATAAAAGTGAGTGCATTGCTTAACATGTAGGTCTCCATGAGATCGCTTTAAATATGTAAAAGCATGTTGAAACAATATTATTCTAATTCAGTGCGTGGAAGACAATGAGAAATCACCAGATAAAATTTGATACAGAGCTTTTTCGCTTCCAAATCTTGATTTAAACGATTAACATCTTATAGTATCAAAAAAATGCCTGTTAAGGGTCACACATTTGTGACCCGAATGCCTTTGAAATAATAGATTTAACCTATCGCAATTACTTAATGTTCATAAAATTACTCCACATCATTATTTTTACAATGTCTACAAATAAAAACGATGTATAATTTACACTGATAATCTAAAACAGCCGGTCGTGTTTAGTTCAAGGCTTATTTTTTGTGATTAATAGCAACACATCTGACAGCCTAAATGTGCATTGTACGAGTGTATATCAAGGCATATTATGAATATAATATCGAATGATTCCTACATTCAAATGCATGAATGAGTGTATCACATGAACGTTCGGAATTCGTAGATGAGAATTCATCATCATCGTAGGGCAACCACAAACAGTCCACTGCAGAACTATGGGCCTTTTCAATATCCATTCACAGGAAGGGATTACATCTGAGTGTGGGAACTTTGTAAAGACTAAGTAGTTTTCTTCGGGAGATAGTGAAAAACTACTCGACCTTTTGATTCTACTGGAAAGGGCTTTCTGGGGTAGCTGAGAATTAAACCGCCATAACTTTTACAAGACATAATTAATTCAATCAAAATAATATCCATTGGATTTAAAAAAGCACGAGTATCCTGAAGATTCATTAGCATTCAACCATTGTCCAACTATTTACCTGACGTGACATTAACACCCAACCTAATTTGATTATCCCAATTTGAACTTCCCTTTTTTTGAAAGACATAAAAACAATGTAAATAGCAACAATGAGCAATCAAATACGGTCGATCTTTGTCTAACTGAAATTCCGAATCTTCATGTGGTACTATTTAATAAATATAATTTAGATTTTCGGGATTTAGTTCTATATTAGCATCAAGGATCGATTTTCATCTATTTCCAAAACTATTTTTAATGTATTTTTTTGGAATATTGCAAGCCATTTTTGGCATTTAAATTAATCTATTTTACTGTCCAATACTTAACATATATTTTGATTAATGTGATTGCTTTAAAAGACTCATAGATCATGCATTTTCATATGAAATTTGAACGAATTGTTGATGCAATTATTTTATGATTTATTATTATTTTTATCAATAATAAATGCATGAAATCAATGCCTATTGAATATTAGGGTCGTTGAAGGTCCATAGCATATTTTTCATCATGTCTTCCATTGCGTATTTAATTCAAGCGTATTTATTGTACATCTGAAGAAGCATGCGTGGTGGGCGCTCCACTCCTCATGCCGAATGTTGATGACAGCATCTTCAGCATTGTGCGAGTGCTTCTCAAACGGTGCTTCATTACTAGCTATAAATAGGGGTGCTTTGCCAACACCTGTCAGTTCTTCTTGTGCTCTCGCCAGGTGTAAAGTGTGTTTGTATTGCCTGTGATTTTGGCCCATAAGGTATTCACATACTTTACTTGTGAAAGTGTTATCGTGTACACCACTCGCTCGCACACATATCCTACACACAAGAAAACACTACTAGGCTAGACTATGATAAATACGACCGCCGTTATGTGTTTTTATGCATATACATTTTTTTTAAATCCTGAGAGATTCGTAGATAATCACGATTGCATCTATGAACAAAAAAATTAAATGTTAAAGAACCGGTTCGTCCAACAATGTAAAAATGTGTTCCGCTTCTTCTGGAATCTATATAAATACACTGCATTCGGTACAAATATCCAATTCGTTGATATTTTTGAGCATTCGATCGTATAAGGATTAAGCCTGAATACAGTCAATAATATATGGCGTATTTATCATAATAATCGATTATAAAATATATTGAATCATCTTTGTGTTTTTATTATATTTGTTTAAATTTGCATAAAATACAGATTTATTTAATAAATTGGTCGATAAAAACATGTTAAAAATAAGCATTCCATAACAAATTTATAGCAAAAACTTTCATTTTCAGTGCAATTATGCTTGTATGAAATTGAAAGCTATTAGACTGCATGCATTTAATTGCTAAATATATAAGCAAACAATCTATTAACGAATTATTTTTTTTATAGGAAAATGAAATTCCTTGTCGGATTAGCAATTTTAGCCACATTATGTGCTGCAGCCCACGCCCAATTCGCCAATGGAAGAATTCTTGAACCTCCAGTGCCAGAACTCTGTTCAACGAGAGTCGTCCACGAAAGAAGATCAGACGGTAAGAACGAGTTTTTTTTTAATCCAAAAATATCCACTAAACAACACTCAAAAAGTCAATACAAAGGTCAATTGTTTATTTATTACCGCATTTATTTGGTTCAATAAATACTTAATACGACCTTCAACTTTCTTCTGTTCGCCACATCCGACATGGAAGATCTATGGACAGTTTAATATTAAATTAATGTCCAAATGGATGCATCCGATATTAACATACATATTTGCATACGATGACTTCTCAATGTTAAATTATTCAACGCAGCTTTCGCAAACGCTGCTTTTATGGCAAACAGATATTAAAATCGATGTCCCATATCGATGTGATGTGGCACATTTGAAATTTGGGTTACATAAACTACACATTAAAAGCTATCGAACATTAACACATTCAAAACTATTTAACATGGCTAAATTTAAAAAAATAATACATTCATTTACATCAAAGTATAAAACCACCGTGTTTAATTAAATATTCGAATCGTTTTTCTTTCAATGTATATGCAAATTGTATGGATGTATTTTGATATTCGTCATATTTTATTGTGATTTAGTGAATTAGCATTATTTTTTATTGGGTACTTAAGATTTTTCCATCAAAATAAAGATATTCACATCTTTTTTACACAATGACATACTTCCTTGAACTTATAACACTTTTAAAAATCTGATTTGTTCGCCTCTTTTTGAGCATTTTTAATGGCGTCGGTCTCATTTGAAAAGTCCGGAAACCCAAAATAAATATTTATGTAATAATATCGATCTTCAGAGTATCAACTTTTTATATAAATATACATTAAAACCAATCCAAAGATCAAATGCCGTGAGCAATACAAACGTAAGTGTTTGCTAATGTAATAAATTCATATTTAAGAATTGCGAAGTGATCTTCAAGCTTCAAATATGAATACGAATTTACTATGTACTGACTTCTTTTCAGTAAATTCATTGCGATTCATAGCTTATCGTTATAAAAATATTTTTTCTGGAATTTCTTAAGTACCGTATTGCTATAATAACGCAACTTTTAACACAATTACGGCGGACACTAAAATATGCATAACTTTCGAAGTTGTAAACATATCTTAATCATTTTTTTTTCAATTTATACTCACCAATATCTGCAGATTACACACATAGGCACCAAAATACAAAAAAAAATGTACAGTCTTAAAATACTTTAATTACTTAAATGAAAATTTAACCGTGTCGAATTCCAAATATTCAATATTTGAGGAAAAAAGCATGCGAAACGGTCTTCATTTAATATTTATTTGTGACATATCGAGAAAGATAAATTTTAGCAAATAAGTATATTTTTTGGATGAGTTTTCTTGTGTCAATCTTTGCGAACACGAGAATTCTCATGACCCGATGTTAACGTGTTAATTCCAAAACGTCAATCATCTTTCCACATCCACATAAGGTTAAGTATACTTGCTACATAGTACCGTATTGCACAATTGTTAAAAAATCAGGCTAATTAATTTCAGCATCAGAATTCGAAATTTCGCAACAAATATTAACACGCAGATGCGAAAAAAATCTTCACATGACGGTTCGACATTTTTACAATACCTTTGACGCAAAACAAATTGCCGTTGTATTTCGCTTTGATGCGACATGATCTGGACAATCGAATAAAAGGTTGAGCACCACTCATACAAGATCCCTACAGGCATAAATTATCGATTAACATCCTTGAACTTGCCTAACAGCGCTAAACAGACAGAAACGACTTTTCGAATAATGTTCTTGTAATGTTTGATTTGCATATCCAAGCGTCGAGTTACTAAATTTATATACTTTTGCGGCTGGTTGGGACATTTTCGATAGAGCTTGTGGTTTTCGTTGGAATTTTAAGTCGTTAAATCTGTATATGATTAATTTATGCAAAAAATTCATAGAAAAATCAATAGTGCGTCGACCTTTCGAATTGCCATCATCATTGCAATTCGACGATCTTTCGTTGTGGATTCGATTTTAAATTGGTCCCAAACCAATATGAATTTACATCACATAACGTTCCTATGCTATGCATCTTCTTTGTTGACATTTAATGGTGCCATCGAATGCAACATGACCTATTTTACGTGTTTTTCGAAATTCAAATTGTTAAATTGCTTGTCTAATTTTAAGATCTAACTGGTTTTATACGTTTTTCTGAATCAATTCGCGTTTATTCGTTCGCTATGCAAATGCACAGTTTCAAAATAGCATTTATACGAGCTCGGAAAATAAACAGCCGTTTGGAATTCCCGGTAAATGTTGCCTTAAAAATAAAAGAAAGTTTCGATAATGGTAAGTGCATTGCGAAATCAGATGATTGATTTGCATTTGTGCGGGTGCATTCCTTCGATGCATTCGTTCTTATTTCGCATCGTGCATATCTTCTTATCGCTTTCAAGGTATCCACGTTCGAACTAATCTGTGTCAAGCGATGTACTCGCATGAAAAACGAAGACTCTTTAAAACCCATTTGTTTGCAAAACTCATTAGGGAAACACTATTGGATGTTGTATAAACGAATTCCAACGACTTTACATGCAGTGACGTGTCTGTCCATATTCAACTTTAAGGCGTTATATTTATTTTTTGTACAAACAATGACTACACACCCATAGGGAGTGGCTTAATCTTCTCGACGATATGTTAAAAATACCATTGATTATGTCACAAATGGAATACAAATTGGCTTTGATTAAAAGCATAGTTATTTCTAGGATATATAGCATAGTCTCTACCTTACGCATGCATTCATATTGAATGTAAAATATGAAGAATTTAAACATCAAATATGATATTAATTCAAGTCGAAAATTTGACTTTGATCATCCCGTAAGATAAACTAGGAATATTTGAATCACATGTTAGACGGTTTTATTTTTTCCTAAATAGGCATTGAGATCTTCATCCTTCCCAAGGGGTTTGCCTCTACCCCGTTGGGAACCCCTGATGTAAATAGTATATATATATATATATATAAATTATTTTAATTATTAAAATATTAATAAATAGCCGGGTGTTCGATCGCGTTAAGGTTTTTGGTAAAAAAATAAAAAACGAGTGGTCCGAAATATCGGATAAGGTAAAAAATTCGTTTTTTAATTTTTTACCAAAAACCTTAACGCGATCGAACACCCGGCTATTTATTAATATTTTAATAATTAAAATAATTTAAATATGACTCGCGTAAATCTGAAAAACTCTAATATATATAGAAAAATGAATCGTTTATAAGTTAATTTATTAATTTGTTTGATGACTATACATTCCTGTACCATTCATCTGATTGAGATGAAACTATGGTGAGTTATTGGGCGTGTATCCGGGAAGGTTTTTAAATTACACACAACCATCGCTTATGTGCGGAATTTGTTTGCGAGACGTTTAACGGATGCACGCAATACTCTTTGAGCTCCGCTCACGGGAGATCGGAAATCATAATTAATAAAGATGATTTACAACATCAACAAATTTGAAATAACAGTAATATTAATATAAATAAGATATATACCACATGCTAAATCTTTCCTCTAAGAAAATTCATCTGTGTAGATCAGTGGTTCCTAACCTGGGGGGAATTACCCCCCGAGGGGTAAAACGGCTTTTCTGCGGGGGTAATGGCAATATTCATTTTCAGTATGTAGATACATATAATAATAAAATGACAGATGAGCGTCATATGACTTGCACTCTCTTCCAAGAAGTTTCTCACTGTGTTCTAATGTCTTTTAGTAATCCTTCTTGCAAGGAGAGGGATGAAGAGACGAGAGACGGAGACGATACAGTTTCAATTTACTCGAGCACTAATTTGCACTTTCGCATTTGTGACAGTATTTTAAGTGAAATGACTTCTTCTTCTGAAAAAAGCGCTTGTATAAAGAAGCATTTCTACAATGGGGTTTCACGAATATTGTTGACAGGAATATGGAAAAGCCTCAGTGTGTTATATGTAATAAAGTTCTTGGTACAGAGAACATGAAACCGAGCAAACTTAAAGAACATTTCGAGAATGTTCTTTAAGTTTAAAAGGTAAAAAAATCGATTTTTGATTTCTTAAAAAAAAGTGTTCGCAATTGGACTAAACCTAAAATTAAAAAAAACTTGCAAATACAAAACAATTTCAACTTTCACATTAACCATTGTTAACCTCTTCAACGTTTTGATTCATTGTTAAAAGTGTCATCCATAGTGACGCGATTCTTTTCGCCTTTTCGATCTTTTCGCATCATATCTAGTATACGAAAATAGTATATCATCAAGCTCGAACAAGTCAGTTCCCGAAATGAATCATTCTTACATTTAACGTACACAACAATCCAATCGGACATATCCGTCATTTTCTATTGAGGTTTGCTTAACTTTCACAATGCGGATATATCCGTCATACCCACTTTGCATGGACTTTGGTCTTGACGGATATATACGTCATATCCGCTTAAGGGGTTAAATTAATGAAGAAAGTATGTTAAAATTGTAATTTCCTATAGTTTTGTGCAATTTCATGATAAATAAAGGCTATTTGTATGTATTATATATGTTGTTTTCTTCAACAAAATTTTAAATGGGGGTAAAATCAGTTTACCTAATAGGCTATAGGGGTAACGAGACTAAAAAGGTTAGGAAACACTGGTGTAGATCATCTATATTTGATAACGAATATGGCACTTTAAGAAAAATAATAAAATCAATCAATCAAGTTTTATTTATCCTTTTTATAGTAATTCATTCAACGAAACTAAATCTTCTTTAATGTTACGAAATATTTTTACGTTAAATTTGATTTAATTTTGAGTGCCATTTCTTCTTTTTGCTGTGTCTAATTTTCAACATTAAATTGGAATCATTTCGAAGTTGACCCTGCCCAATCAGTATTTATTTTTTCATACACATTCTGGATCTGGACGATCGTTTGGAGTTTTTAAAGCCACTGATCTTCCATTTTTTATTAGTACGGGGAATTTTCAACAATCTGAATTTGAACCGGATCCTATACATTAAGAGTTTGGGATCTAATCCACTATATCAACATTTGTTCAAAGAATCACTATTGTATTTTATCCTATATGACATTCGAACTTGTTTCTTTGATATCATTCTATGATTTTAATATATTTGAAGTCTGTATATACAAGAAGAAAGATTCATATTTTATTACACATGTTTTGACGCTATGAAGAGTTATAAACGCCCAAATGAGGCCATTGCTTTATTAAAAACAATCCATTTACTAAAAAATGACAAATTATATGTAATATGAATGGAAACGGGTTCACAAAGTGTGTTGGCCTAATGTATTTTCTTACGATTGTTATGTATGGCTGTGTCAATGTCACCATTCAATGGCAATGACGCAAAACGAAAGCGTCTTTTTCGTATGGACGCTGATGGAATGTATGCAAAAAGTTAAGAAAGTCGATTGTTTAATTTTGTCCCAGATGTGGTCGTTTTCTTCCTTTTTAATTGATTCACACACTCGTTGACAACCTCCTTTCGCGGATGCGTGCAGACATAAAAGAATTGTTAATGCTAATCGCTGTGTTTCAAAGCAGAACACGAACGCTGTCATTATTTAAGTTCAACAGATCCATTCTCTTAATGTCGAACAGCAACAGTCACGTAAAGCTGGGTGAAATTAAACTAACTTTCTTGGAACAATGGTCGTATCAATAATGCACCAAGGCTTCGTTCCGAGAAGAAGTTGCACCAAATGCGAAATGCTGATGGATTGAAAGAATGGTTTAAGTTGTTACAAAATTACCATTGAAATATCGTGTTGGGACATTTATAAAGATATACAAGGCAATGTATTTATTCCAAAATAAAAATATCAACACTTTTTGCATCTATATCCCAACTTTCAAGTAAACTCTCAAGCGCCTTTCAATATAACAAGATATTAACCCTTTGAGTAGTGAGCTAATTTAAAATCATCATAAACTTAGATGCTATATTTATATGTCCGCCTATTATCATCCGTACAAATCCACTTATCTGTCAGGACCGTCGCAGCGTGTATGAAGCTTGTACATAAATAAATAAACACTGTCGATAGCACGCAATATTCGGTCATTTCTTTGCGTAAACATAAACAATACACTTGAAATCGATTCATTGTATTATTCACATATCATTATTAGTCGATAAATTTGGGTTAATACAATCGTACAATGTACGCAAATATACTCTCTCCGTCTCTGTCTGTCTCCGAACTCAACGTGTACGAATGATCTTTCTGAATCACTGGAATTCGGATACAAAATTTTGTCTTAGCCATTTAAAGAGTCAAAGAAGAGTTAAAGGAACTAATTGGCAAGACAAATATAGTTAACATTCCTATTGATGAGTTAGTATTATTTTTTTTTTTTAATAAAACAAAAACTTTTTCTCAAAATGGGTGGATGTCCGTCGTTTCAGTTGTAAAAGTCTTAATTTTTTTAAGATATTATATTATCATAAACTATTCATTAATTCCACAGTGTCGAAATCTTTCACGCTCGTTATAAGCGTGAAATATTTTTATTGCGTCACTATAGGCGATAGCGCATTTTAATTACTCTCATAACGTGTGTCTTAGGCTGTCAAATTATAAATTTGTCTTTTTCCATGTGATAATCTCACAATAGAAATTAATCAGCGTATTGATTTTCCTGCGTGGAAAATTGTATTGCGTCACTGAAAGTACATTTTTTTATATTTACACTGTACACAATTCTAAATGAATTCATTAATAATTTAATACAAGACTTTCACAGCGTTTCATCCACAACAATTCGATAATAATAAAAACAATCCGGATGCTTCATAATAATTGCGAAACGCTAGAAAGTTACATTTGCCGTTAAATATGCTAAAAATGGCAAATTTATCTTGCAATTTCCCGCGAAACAATCCAGCTGTATCATTGCCAGTTAGCGAAATCATTATAATTTCATATAATTAGGGGTTACTTTGTATTGCATTTCATTGTCATATTTGAAATGAAAAGAACTAGCGGTTAGATAATAATTTACTTAATATATAAAAATCAATGTTTGTTTGTCCGTATTTAATGCGTTTCCATACCGTCCATCCGATTGTGATAAAACTTTGTCAACTTATTGTTTATACTTGTGGGAATAACATAGGCATAATAAAAATATTGTATGGATGCACGGATGTATATGCTTTTGGATCCCAGCTCTTCGGTTTGCGCTACACGTGACCTGAAGCAATAAACCACGTACTGCGTTTCTTTTCAAATAATTATTAAGCGTTTATGGCATTGCAACGCATGCCGGGTATTCGCTAGTAAATGTTTAAAAAGGATGCTTGAAAAGAAGTATATAAATAAAATCTATTTTATTATTCTTATATTTATTTTACAATATATTTAGTTGCCAAATACAGAGCTCTAATAATTTAGATTGGCTTAGTATTCTCATTTTAATTTTAAGTCAGAAGAGCAATGTCTCTAAAGCATAATATTTTGGTAACTTGCCAACCTTTAGAAGAACTAGGGCATTGATCCAGATAATTAGGTTGTTCTCTCAAAATATCTTGTTTTTTATTACAATTATAAAATGTGCTATAATCATTCTGTTTTTATTTTCTAATATAATGTTTGTTCCAACAAGAATATTTTTTTAATATTGATTTATTTTTTTAACAGGTAAAGGATATTACTTCTCATGGAGAGATCCTGCCAGAAAAGGTGTTGAAGTAGACTGGTTAGATGGACGCAATTATTGCAGACAACGGTGCATGGATTTAATCTCGATTGAAACTCAAGATGAAAACGAATGGATCAAAAGCAAATTAGTTTCAGAAAGAGTCAGTATTATTATATGCATTGAATAAATTATAAGACATTTTTAAACGCATTTATCATTTGTTAATGTAAAATTCATCCTCAGGTTAAATACATCTGGACGTCTGGTCGCATTTGTGACTTCAAAGGCTGTGACAGACCAGATTTGCTCCCAGTCCGTGTTAATGGATGGTTCTGGACTGCAGAACTTCAAAAATTGGCACCCACCACCAACAGAGCACAAAACGATTGGTCTAACGAGGGAGGCATTGGACAACCACAACCCGATAATAGAGTGAGTATATTAATATCCAACCAAAATACAGCTTTTTAATATAAAATAAATACTAATCATTTAATTTGTTATCAGGAATTATTACAAGGAGGCGCTCCTGAAAATTGCTTGGCTGTCTTAAACAATTTCTACAACGACGGAGTCAACTGGCACGATGTAGCCTGTCATCACGTTAAGCCGATTGCCTGCGAAGAAAACGACAACTTACTAAAATATGTCCGTTACAATAATCCCAACTTGAGGGTGTAAATATAATTTAAGTCTGTACAATTATGTTAATTTGCCAATAAATAGTTTTAGGTAATTTTATTACAGTGACGTTTCATCACAAAACATGATGTTCAATTTTTTTTTACTTGGATGAATGAAATAAATTATGTTGTAAAATAATCACATTCAACAATAAAGACTGCTTAACATTTAACTTGTAATTTCTTTAAAAACACCACACTTTTGAATAGGATCTGTTATTTTAAAATTAAATAACTAAATCATATCAAGTATGTTGAAGTAAATAATTCTACATTTGTTTTTAAGCTAAAAACGAAGCTAATTCTGTCGATACATAGCTAAAGTAACTAATATTATAGATTATTAGCATTTGCTTGCTATCCTAGCTTGAACACTAGTCACGTGTGCACCGGATAATATTTATAAAAGAAGTATACAATACTATTATGAATATTGAATCAAATCCTTTTTTTCATAAATATTTTAATATAACAAACAACACATGATGAAAATCATTCATATCAAACATTCAGATATTAATATCGGTCATATAAATAACAACATAATAAATTATGTCCGTTACATTACGGGTGTAAATATAATTTAAGTTTGTATAATTATATTAATATTGGTACTGTACAAATAAATAGGACACAAACAGAATTATTGCTTATTATTTTCTATCCTAGAAAGATTATAGCTTGGGATACCTTAATAAACGTATTAAATGTCTTTCAAATGAAATTCAATCATAATTTTCTTATTTTTAAATGATAATTTACATTATAAAAGCTCTATAAATTACATTCTAATAGTATTTGTTCAGTACAAATCTTTCAATAATAACTTATTGCAATACAGAATAGACTATTTTAGTATGATGCTTGAAATAAAATCAACGTTATAACAAATGTTTCAATACAAAACACAATTTAAAAAGAAATATTTCAACATTATAAGTAATTATTTTTGATTATAAACAGTATATATCAAATGTTGAGTTGTAATATAAAATAAATATAAGAGAATTTACACAATATAGTTAGCAAATTGTATTATTGCAGAATAACATGTAATGTATGGCTTCAATATTGGAAAACTGACTCCATGGCAGTATTTAAAAATTTAATACTCGTGTAAGAAAATGCAGTTTTCAGATGCTTTCAATATAGATAATATTGAAAATAGGTAAGTGGTTACATTTTTTTAAAATCAAGTATATATTTATTAATGTAAATTATACTTCATTGTAATAAATAAATATTGTTTGATTAAATTCATCATAATTTTATAAAAAAATTACTCAAAACAATGATCAAATTACCGAAAATAATACAATTTCGACTATCCCACACAAAACTTTTTAACCGATTCGGTTCATTTAAATACTGTTACGAATTTGGCTAATCTAAAAGACGCATAACATAAAACTATTTAATACACACTGCATGGTAATAAAAATAAATGATAATTTAGCGGCAAAACCCGCATCCTTTTCAGGTGTACGTCGCATTTCCGTTTGAATTTGACAGCCGAAAATTCGAGCATGTTCTACATTAACTCATATGACCGGTCGATATTTCGCCGCTCCAAACCTCAACAAATGTCACTCTTGACAAATTCTAAGAAAATATGATTCACATATTTATTTTTATAACAAATATATATCAATACCTTAAAATAAATGTTTTTTTGCTTTCATTTTTATTCGACGTTTAAAATATTTAATATCATGGATCAAATATATTTAAAATATTTTATTTTTTTATAATCTAAAAGTGTTGTATATTTAAAAAAATATAATTTTGTCATATTAAGTATTATTTATATTGTTTTTATTTAAAATAAAATATTATATGATTGTGCTCAATAATAAATCGTAATTGATATATTTTATATTATTTTATTTATATATTATATTTTATTTAAATTTTGTTTAAAATGTCTAAAATTTAAATTTGGGTTGAAGAAGGATAATGAGAAGTAGTGGGCTGTCGATCGAACGATAATTCTCGGTTGCGGGTCGACATCTTGCGCGATTAGGTCGGCGCATCATCTCGGGCGCGACTGGCGAGGTGCTGAGCAGTTGAGCGGTTGAGCAGTGAGGGCTGCAGCTGCAGCATCATGGACAGGCGCAAGCTGTCGACCGCCGGCAACAGCCTCTACGAAATCCTCGCCCTTCCGAAGACCGCCGCGCCCGAAGATGTCAAAAAAACGTATCGCAAGCTCGCCCTCAAATACCATCCGGACAAGAACCCGAACAACCCCGAGGCCGCTGAGAAGTTCAAAGAAGTGAACCGAGCCCATTCGATCCTAATCGATCCGACCAAGAGAAACATCTATGACAACTACGGCTCACTCGGGTTGTACATCGCCGAGCAGTTCGGCGAGGAAAACGTCAATGCGTACTTCGTCGTCACCTCGACGTGGTGCAAGGCATTGTTCATCTGTTGCGGCATCATAACCGGATGCTACTTCTGCTGCTGCCTGTGCTGCTGCTTCAACTGCTGCTGTGGCAAGTGCAAGCCGCGGACGCCGGAGGACTCCGGCGACTACCACACCCTGAATCGGGACGACTCGGACGGGGTAGCGCCGGTGACGTCACAGCCGGTGCCAGAGCGGCCGCCGCCACCGATGGCGATGCCGGCCCCGGCACCAGCGCCCGCGGAGAACACCGGTCTCTACACAGGTGGGGTCAACTACGGTATTTCCCAATAGACCCCCTCATCGATAGTCTCCTCATCTGCCCGCCGATCGGTTCGGCACTGAGAAGTCTCGTGTTCCGCCCCCCGATAGTATTTTCATTTGCGTCACGTCGCTTTTACAAAAGTACAATAGAAACGCACCGAATAGACTTCTCGTGCGGCGCCGACTGACGAATTTTGCTCGACAAGGTTCGATCCAAAATTGCAGATTTTTTCCTCGTTAGTTATTTAATTCCCTAGTCTAATCGTTTAAGAAATTTAATGTATATTATATACAATATTTAACACTTGTTATATTTAACGAATTGGCATATAACGAAGTTTGCAATGTGCAGTTTCACTTTTGACGGTGAAAGATTACAAATCATAAACAAATCAATATCAATAATTCGATCATTGAGTCTTTATTGAAATGATGATACAAAATTCGCACATTTTGTAAACTTTATCGTAAAGATCATTTCATAGACGGAATACGATTGAACAGTCTTATTCGATGTATTTCTTCTTTGTTGTCGACATTATTAAGAAAATTTACCAAATCAAATTATGGATACATCCATATTTATAAAATATTTTCTCATAATGAAATATTGCTTATATATAAAATATTTTTCATGAATCAATTCCGTCTTCGTATTTTCTTATGCAATAATCAAAATATAAATCTGGAAATTGTTAAAATAGCAACAGCGTCCAAGAGGACAATCGTAATAATCTACATTAATAATTTAATTGGTATTTATTTAAATTTTGATAATTATCGATGAGTCTTGTTGAGATTAAGATTTTTTAAATTATGTGTTTGAGTTGTTAATATGTGTGCTTGACTTTATTTATCACACAATTTATGAAATTCACCCTTATTTCACATTGTTAATTGCTGGTTTATTATCACCCTTCACTTTGCATATATGTCTTAAATCGTCTATGAATTATTAAAAAATTCTATTTAAATGAAAGAGGAATAATTTCATAATTTAACAGTATTTCATCTTTTAAAAAGATTGTATATGAATTAATAAAAGCAAGAAAACATTAAGTTGTTTATCTTTTCTCAAGAATTTTTTATCAATGTTTCTTTAATATAACAGAGATAAAATAAATTTCCCCATCATAATCTATGTTAATATTTCTCAAAATCTTTAAAATATATATTTTTTACAAAAGACTTATTATTATCTTTTATAAATGCAGTATTCACAAAATATGAATGAATTATTATACAGCTGATAATGCTTCCTCAAATTACGGAAGTTTGGCTTATGGATCGGGACCTGGTCAGGATTCGACATAAGATTTCGTCTCTAATTTAACCGACGCAAGCTGGACTGTCTTACATCAAATAATAGGGTGCGTGTATTCAAATAAAAAAATCATTTAAATGCATACTATAACTACAACATTTCCGTCTTAAATTCAATCGAATCGTGATTTTAACGAAATTTTCTTCATACAAATTTGAGCCGAAACTTTATGTAAATTGATAAAAATAAATCGCTTATATTACAACACGATAAAAATATCAACGTAAATGTAACGCAATCTATGGAAATTATTTTTGGATCGGTACAAACGAACAATTAATGTGTTGTAATATATGCTCACTTTCGATTTTAATATAAGTCCAGAATAAATTTGACATGAATAGATCTTACTCATGCAGATGGATGCGAGGAAAATTTGTACACAGGCAGATCTTAAAATAGTGAAAACTCGGGGAACGGTATTATCAAAAATAACCTCCGTGTGAATATTATCGATGACATCATCAAATCGTTGTTAATGCTTCATTTAAAATACGGTTAAAATTATTAAAGGCACCCAAAATAGAACGCTCTTCTTATATTGCCGCAGTTATCGTCGGATAATCGATTCATCAATGGATGGGATCAATTATTTTAACTCTTTCGCGACTCATATGTAAGTCTTAATTTACAACATACGGGGAAATTTCGGGCCTGTTTGTCCATAGTTTTTGTATCGGGAATTAAAACGAGTAATATACGAGTCTCCCGTTACTCAAAGAGTTATGTTTCGCATAGCTATTTAATTGGAAAATGGATTAAGGACGATAATGACGATCTTCTAAAAATATCACTTTTCAAAGCCTCTAATTTGGGTTCTTTTAAATCCGACGTTTCCGGCTGTTACACAGAAATGGATTTCATTTTAATATCTGTTATTCCTGTGCACAATTTTTTTAAAAACTAAAATACTTATGCAATTATTTTTAAATGTGTAAAATTGCATGAATTCCAACACAAATCACATTGAGCATGTGTCATATCCTAAAACATCTTTATCTTAGTTTATCATTCTTATCATTCTCAAATATTCTTATTTGGAGTGTGTCTTATTATTTTGAACAAAATTACTTACAATTGTTATGTTTTAAAGAGTAGATTTATAACATAAAACACATGTGATACATAACTTTTCTTCCGAGAAATGCTTGTAAATTGAAATAAAATACATTTATACATCTCTAATTTGATAAAGTTGAAATAAAAAAAATTGCAACAATGAAATATTCGAAAGAATTACAATCTTACAACACAATTATTCACATTTTAGCTGCTTCTTTTGTGTTTACTATGGTCGTCCTTCATGCCCTATTCTTTGTCTAGTGCTATTGTTCGCTTCTCATCAAATTTCAATATCGAATACGTTGTTTGTCCATGTTCCGCTTTATGTCCATATAACAATGTCTGTCCGAGATCGGGTATACTTTATAAATTGATTGATTATGTAGAATATTTTATTTGATTTGCTCATTTCAATTATAAGTTTTTGCTAATTTATTTTTATTTTTATTCTCTGCAGCTCAAAAATACTAAGCGACGGCATTATTCAACTATCTGGTTACACACAAGTGACGGTTTTCATGTATCAATTAAATATGGTTTTCCTCTTAGTAATTAATCATCTGTGAAAATAACTAACCAATGTGTTGCAAAAAAATAAGTATCAAATGCTTCGACGATAAAAATATAGTATTGTGTTTAGAAAAAAGCTTCGTTAAAAACAATCCTACATACACGTATGAAGCTGCCATTATAGTACAAGGCCAGTTTGAAACTGTGAATAAATAATGTTATTATTATTTAAGATGTGATCCACCATCCTTTTATAAGTGTGTATTTTTATTTCAATTTTATCGATGAAATTTAGATTCTGTTGTATTACGAAATCTGAATGTCTTTGTTTATGATTTTTACTATTAGTAAAATTTATATTTTACATCATGTTTACATTTGCATTCATTAATAATAAGAGTTCAGTCAATCCTGCTATACATATAACGCTGTCCGTTTAAATCGACGTATTTAAACGTTTCCTTAGATATTATTTCAAAATCATATATATATGATATGTATAGCGATTTTGAAACTGGACGATTAGCTTATTAGTCCTGTAAATTATCCAATACTATTTAAGTTTTTGAAACATTAAATCAAGTAAAAATTGTGTATATTAATAGAAGTATTAAAATCATACAACAAGAATACGTTGTAACGTGAATATTATTTAAAGATAAAATAATGTTTAAACCACAAACAAAACCACATCTTTCATAGTCATAATACATAAATGTATAGTAAAACATTTATAATGTCTCCTTTTGATTTGATATGGATTAACAGCTATCCTTGGATGTGGATATTAAAAATGAGTGTCTTAAAAAAATCGCTGTAAAATTTACTTTGACTGTGTCATCTTGGAACATTCAGTATATGTATATACAAAGGTAGATAATGGATTTAGTTTTTATTTTCTTCGACACAATGACTGCAAAGATAGCACGTTATATTTACACGTTCGCCACGCGCGCATAACGTAGCTGTAAAATACCCATTCGACCAAAGCACTCGCATATTAGATCAGAAATTTATTTTACAATAAATAACATTGCTATTGAATTTAAACGAAAAATGCTTTTACTGAGCTTTGCTGTATTAAAACGGTATTATGACAGTAGTTTAATTTTTTTTTTGTAATTTTTATTTGTAAGTATTATTTTTGTATTTTTATTTAATTTAATTACACAATTACCATATAAATATTTATTCATTTTAACCCTTTTACCACAATATTTTCACCGACGCATATTAATATTATTTGGACATCGACACTGGATGCAAATATGGATCCATATGTTGCACTGTTTCAATCGTTTTTATGGAGAGTTCAACTTACTTTTTGAGACGAATATTAACATTGGAGCAAGCCAAATCGGAAGAGAAATTGACTGTCCATAAAAATATGTTGAATAATGTATAATTTAATAGGTATTTAAAAATATGTGTGATCAACGACAAATCAGGTCAGTATGCTCAAGTCAACCAATTATTCTACGCCACATGATTTGTAAAAATATTTTTTTCTAGCACATACAGGTAAACCCAATATTAATGTCGGATTTTATCAATGAAGTTCAATCTCAATTAACACTATTATCTATTCTAATCTTGTGATTTTTAGTTGAAAAACTCAGAAAGATCCGATTCTATCAGATGGTTTAGTTTTTCATTTAAAAAATATTCCATTGACCGGAACAAATAGTAATCCGAATGTGCCAGATCTGGTAAATATGCAGGATGCAATTAAATATCCCAACCGAGGTCCTACATTCACTAGGGGTGCTACGAGGCCGTATGTAATGCGCTGCCATACCGTTCATCAGATTACAATAAAACTGTCCACTTATTGTTAAGGATTGCGCGAATAACATAGGCATTGTTTGATATATAAAAATCAATCTTTGTATGTTCGTATTTTATGCGCTGCCATACTGTTCATTTGATTGTGATAAAACTTTGCCGACTTATTGTTTGCACTCTCTCAAATAATATAGATATAGTACAATTAAATTACAGTAGATTTTATATATATAAAAATCAATGTTTGTTTGCTGTTGACTGTTTGTTTGCAGTCGGCATCCGTGCCACATGGTCTGCCCATGCTGGAGACGGCGGATGTTGACGGCTCATGATTTCGGAGTCAGAGGTCTCGTCCCGGAGTGGTCCAAAACCTCTCAAATTAACTTTCAAACCCTTCTAGGCGCATTGCATCGCGGATGATCATTGTCCATGTTTAACCAACCAGTGAATTATTCGCCAATATATTTTTCAGGCCATGATAGCACCGATTACCGTGTTGAATCCTGGAGGTCATTTCGTTTTTCATTAAATTCTTCTCCGTGATACTCTTGGACCCTTTCAATATTTTCTCTGTTGATACTCACGGAAGTGTAACCCCCAGTATTCACCCTCGATACCATCATATATTTCGTTTTATCATTGTTAATTATCATGCCGAAATTAGCAGCAGCTCCATTGATAGACGTAAATGCCACCAAAGCTTCCGATCTCGATTTAGACACGACATCAATGTCATCAGCAAAAGCCGAATGCATTGCATTATCCTTCCATGGAATGGAGAGAGGGCATCTCCCGTCGTCACTTCGAAAGGCTCCGACAGGGCACCGTCGGAGCGAACTATACTAACAGATCCGGACACACACATCCTCAACAGGAGGATTTGGAGGACCATCTTACACCATGGTCCTCCAAAGTTTTTCCCGGTTGACGCTGTCGTATGCCTTACTTAAGTCTTTAAATATGTGGTGGAAATCAACACCGTATTCCCACATTTTTTGCGAGAATATTCTCACATTAAATAATTGATCTACAGCGGATCTGCCCGGTCTGAAACTGCATTGGATAAACTGTCCTTCCTTCAGTTTATCTTTTTTATGAATAAACTGATTTACTTTAATAATTCACGAATAGTAAATGCTGGATTTATTTTTCGTAGCTTCGTTGTCATTTTTATATGGAAATGCATCAGCATGCAACTCTGCAAATATTGTCTCGACGAACACACCTTTTATGAGACATTAATACTGGGTTTACCCGATATGAATAAATAACATTTTCACACATGAAATGACTGCGTGTAATCTTCAATAAAAGTTTTCATATTAATGAAGCTACGCTGGAATTTTCCATGAATAATTTCCTGTAAAATTATATCTTAATTGAGATCAACGAGGTCAAAAAGGACAAAGATCTTTGCTGATAAATTTAGAACTCAATCAAAAATTTATTTTTAAATAATCAAACGTTTTACTACGTTTGCAATTGCATTTTCATTGTTTATTTATTAAAACTTAGTTTATAACAGTTTTTAGCGCACTTTAAACCGAAATTATTTACATCGTTGGCTTGCTTTAAAAAGGTAAGTTACTCCATTACTATTACGTTTTGAATAACTAATTAAAGGCTTCCTCACATTTCCATACATGAGTAATCGCATAAATCACCAAATTAAATATTGATGCATTTATAAGAACATTAAAAATGTATTCTTATTTAAATCAACGGCTCAATTTCTTTTATGACATTGTCTTAGCGTATTAACTTGATTATAAATAAGTCAATTTATCCAATTAATACATGTGAAACAACTTTTAAATATTTTTAAGCGTCTCATTCAAACTATCCCTCGTTTAATTTAAAATAAACATATATTATATAGGTTTTTACTTTTTATGAATTACTGTTGTAATATACATTTTAATGACTGGATTAATTTAAATTCATAAAACAATTATTAACATGTTTATAAATATGGACAAGTTATAATAGTCACGTTAATGGAATTACATTACACTTTTCGTTTTTTGATTATCGTGATTATGTTAATATGTATAGATAGCTGATTTGATATATTTATCTATATAATTTGAAGTGTATCCATATACAATGCTCAATGCATCAAAGTTTTGTTCTGTTAATACGATTTTTTTAGATTTGTCGACGATTTAAATTTATCATTTTATAATGCTCGTTAAGAAATATTCCAATTATTCAATTTTACCTATGAATGTTATTTGATAGCTTTAAAAATATGTTAAGATTACGTATTCATAAAATGCTTGAATTTGGAAGCTTAAATGGTCAAATGCTTGACCTCGTTCCGTTTTAAATCTCATTATAATCGGCGTGTCTAATTGTTATGTTATTTAAGACAATTTAAATTTATTATATATTGCATAAGAATTTACATTTTTAAATTAGAAAAGATGACAACAATTTGTGTTATGTCGTGATTATTTAATATGATAACCGTGCCGTCGTCAATGTGATTTGTTGTAGAGTCGAAATCTTAAAAATTCGTTTTATTCTACAAATTACACTGATGATGCGAGCATAATTTTCTCTGTACATTTATCCGCTAAGTGTATATTGATAATATAAGTTTTCATTTTAATTTATTATCTGCAACGAAACGATTGATTAGAATTTTTTTCTGTGCTTTGAATTGTGCAAATTTGTAGTTATTTTGATTGTTTGTACTACTCGGAGTACTATTTTTATACGTCTCTTAAGTGATAAATATTTCAAGTGAATGGAGTGTCTTAATTTTTTTTATTCGTATACAATACAGATTCAAAATTTTATGAGTATACTTTTTGAAAATAGTTATTAATATTGAAAAAAATGTATTGTCACAATTTTAAAAGCCTTTATTATATAGGTATTATAAACTAGATATCACTATAGATTTAGTTGATTCTCTACATGTGGTGACAATATTTTATCACACATTTTTGAAATGTACACACGCACATGTTTTGACCGTTGATTATTTAAATTGTAATTGTGTAATAACTGATTGTGCTTTTATGCAACAAAAACTTATACAATCTCAGGATTAAAGGCTTATTTTAACATATCGGAGGCAATTATAAATAACTTATTTGAATCGAAATTTTCATCGAAGAATAATAATCGATTATAGTAAACGATGTGTTTGTATGAAAATAAATTTTCTTACGATATTCAAAATAAGGAAATAATTGATTAACTGTGTCACGACACTATGATACAAAATTGTTTTAAAAGATCCAAACGAATCAATTAGTTTTGTACAGTTTGCACTGCATTGTGTTGCAATTAGGGATTCCAATTAATCGTCGTTATCAACTATTCGAATATCGAAACCAACTTGCGAAATCCTTCCCTTAAAAAGAAATCGACAGGCTTGCACGGCAATCCCGTCCTTTTTATGTTGTTAATTTTCCAACCAGTTTTCCTTCCACGCTACAGAATCTTAATACTCGCATGCAAATGGATTCTTTCCCGTTTCTATCATGTTTTAAATAGAAACAATACATATATCAATACTGTTCCATTGTATTAAAATATTGAAAATTTGCAGCCGCATCGGATTACTCCAGCGGCATTCCGTCGATGAGTGAAATTACGGCATTAAATGTGTTTTTCAGCCTTGAATCCGAGCCGATTCGTCGAACTTAAGTATTAAGATAACAAGATAAGATATTCATAGCATTCATAAAAACATTACCCCTAAATAATGGTTTCACCCAGGTAGTAAATACCCCCCAGTATTCGTGTCATCCTTCGTCGATTTTGTAAAATATTCTATTAATACGAATACTATTCGGATATTTCTCCAAATAAAAAAGGGCTGAATATATCCGAATTGGAATCCTTAGTTGCAACAAATACAATAAGCAGCGCCGATGAATCGTATTCATTTGATTATTAATATTTGCCATTAAAAGATATTCTTTTAATTCCATTTTCTTCCATTATGAGTTTATGAAATATTTGCAATTACCCTTCCTTAAGAATTCAGTTAATTGTAATGTGAACCGATGTTGGCTTTGAAGGCAGGACAATCCCAAGATCCGGTGATATTTCCATGTACTTTGTTGACCGTAATGCGTATTGCGCAACACTTGATGGACGCGCAGCCTGCAGGGAACCCAGTCAATGTAAATATTTGCTCTTCCGATAAGGACGTTCCTGATTCTTGAGGGAAGCTAATAATGAGGGTGCAACAGTCGTGCCCCTCCTTAAACTGAAAGGATCAGACTGTGGACACCTCCTTGAATTCTTCGAGGCTGCAATAATCCTTTAATGCCGCATCATGGATTTCCTCAAGGAGCTCAGCTTCACCGATCTTTGGTACCCCCACGCTTATCAATTCCGGCTGTGGTACAGTTACTACTTCTGCTCTGAGCGCAGCATCAACAATTTTTTCACAACCGGTATATTCCTGACTTCTTCCACAGTTTTGGGGCAGACCGCAATATCCGCACCTCGCGCCAGACGAATGTGTAAAACCGACACACCTATAATGTGAACTCCTAGTCAAATTCTAAGCGTCTCAACACCGGGCTGCATCCTCATAGCTTCATTGTCTGGTAACGGCCCTCTTTCACCCCAAGTGCGTAATTCTTCCGATTCAGAATCTACTGGTAAAAGACGCAAATAACTATCTGCACCTCTTTAATTCTAGATTGTTCTTGAAACATAACATCCATTCTTAAATAATGCATCTTTGTTAGGAATGTTCGTTTGTCATGTGTTCCCGACAATTGCTCATTTGTCCTAAGAAATCTTCGATTGTTCCGGAAACCAGACATCCTGGAACTAGCGTCCTTTGTCCTATAGATGTATTACGTTTTTGAATAGCGTATTTATCCGAGTTTCACACTTTATAATTACAAGATGAAAATTTTATGGTTTTATACGGCAATCCCATCTTTCATTTACGCAAGACCGATTGAATTATTCAACTATTTTTTTCCTCTACGTTACACTAATGATTTTAATCTTATTTTAATTGTTATAAATCAATATGAATTGTGTGTTTACTCGTTGAAAATAAATAATCAGTTTATCTTATTACTTATAGGAAATTTAATGGAGTTTGGCCTATTATGCATTTAATTAAATGTTTTTATAATATGTAAATGGGCTATTTCATAAGGTTCTGACTTCGTTGGCTATGGAAATGGATTAAAATAAGATTCTAATCAACCAACAATTCAAAATAATTCGTACATTTCTCCACTGTGTAATATGACTTATATTAACTTTTACAAACACCAATGCAGTCGTATCAGTGATATTATAAAACAATTACAATGTCTTCCTAAGATTAATAGAAGTGAATCAATATAATTCTAAAAATATAATAAATGATGATTGATGAAATTCTTCAATATGGCACTCACTTCCCTTGAGCAGATAAATCGATGATATATTTGTAAATTTGTTCTTTACATTGCATGCATATGTATATTTATTACCAATAGCTATTAATGATGCTTATTAAAAAAATGTGGTGTGTGTGTACCAATAATAACCATACTAACAACGTTTGTGGATCTAATATGCTAATTTTCAATTTGTAAATGTTTATTATACAATATGTATATAAATATATATATATATTTATGTGTATGTATACCTATGTATATACATGTGTCTTTTTGTATGCAAATATATACAAGGCATGTATACATGTGTGTCTTAAAATGTTATTTCTGTGGTAACATATTCTGTAGATATATTATACTTAAATAAACTTTGTGTTACCAATTTAAATATTCTTGTCATTTATGCTTAAAAAACTGAAACCCTTTTGTCGATGAGTATTTTTATTATTACTATATATATAACGTTTGTAGAATATAACCACAGTTATTTAGATGTGCTTTATTTTTTGGCTTATATAATGTATTTGTCTATTTACATCATTATCATTGAAATAACATCGATATGCGTCTGTAAATTCGCCGTAGTTTTAACCATGTGTCCATTGTTCACTCTTCATTTTTCTTTGTTATAGGTCGAGCATGAAGAAATATGTAAAGAAAATCATGAAACTTTCATCTTAATCGTTTCATTTGTCTTCGAGTTAATTATTCACCCAAGTGAGCTTTACACCTTTTACTCGCTTTTGAATAATCTCTTCGATTTTATCATGTTGATTTATATTTGATTATCGAGGTAAAACGTGTGTTTAAATGTTCAAAATCGATATCTTTGAAAAAAATATTATAACATGTTTACATAAAATAATGTATATTTTATTATGCTAATATTAATCATCTTACATAGTGAGCTAGTTCTTGTAGTCCTGATACAAATGATCATATTCAAATTTAGGATATAGAAGGAATTTTCACCAAGCTGATAAATTTTCAGAGACCACTTTTTGCCATCTGTGGAAATCACCAGCATAATAAAAATATCAGGGATAACGAGTCATTTGGCTATAAAATTGTCCAACGTCCAATTTCTCTTTTTATGCATCCTCATACTCTCTAAAGTTGCCTCGATATCATAATTGAATATCACGGTAATATCTTTTTTATTATTTTAAAGTCTATAATAACTCAAATAATTAACGTTTAAAAAGTGTGGGATGTTATTAATTTTCACTATACCGATATAGGTATGAGCTAGTATTAAAAAGTGTTAATCGAAATTGAACATAATTTATATGTCCATTGTTCTACAACTATGCATAGAAATGGGACTTTTATCATAATTGTTAAATTTAGAATATAAAGATGACCGCTTTGCGGTCAATTTTTGCCACTATCTTCCACTAAAATAAATTCTATATAAGTAAATCTAAGCACACACCATGAATTAATATCCTTAAGATTAATAATCCTTGGGTTGTTAAGTTTTAAGATAGATAAAAATAGACATTTATAGAATTTATAAATGAATTTAGAACATTTATAGAATTATTTGTTCCTTTATTAAAAAAATATGATTTAGCACATCATTACAAAAAATCTTATAGGCCTTCATGGTTCCACTGTTAAAAATTATAATTGATATTAGCAAAATATGTTTTTATGCTGAAAAGAATCGCTGGCATAAATCATCAATTTATCCTCGTTAAAGACGCCTTAAAATTCATAAAAGTATTCCTGATCTTTCCGGTCCTCCTAATATATCATCCTTTTTAAACCACATTTAAGTACTTTAATTCATTAAAAGTTCGCATTATTTTTGAATTTATTTAATTTAACGTATAAACTATTCAGAGCATTTCAGAGAAAATAGGATAACCGGAGCAATTAACTAAAAGCTATGTTATATTTGATATGTATTAATCGAAATTTGTATAAAAGATATATTAACACTATCGCGGCCGCATCAAATTATCAAAAACTTACACCACTTAAACACATGTTTGCAAACATTCAAAACCTCTTCAAAATTTTCACCGACTATCTCAAAGGATCAGACTATTTATTTATTTATTTATAAACCTTTATTCAATAAATATAATATAGCAAGGTAAATTGAATGTATTACTTCAAATAGATATAGCATCAGCAGTTACAGTGTGTGTACAAAACCCGTGATGATGCAGCATATGCATCACTAGCCACAAAAGTTTATATTTTTTATTTCACTTTGCACAAAATTATCTACCATTGCTTTCTATATCACTTTGAAATTGCTAAACTGGGAAAGTCAAATCTGAAATAGTATATCCATAAACCACCCAATCTCAAATTCACTTGGATAAGCTGCACGTGGACAGGGAGACACCTTTAGTTGGTGTGGGAACGAATCCGAGATGCACTTAGACGCGTTTGCAAGGAAATTTGAACTCTGTACTCCAGAAAGCCCTTCCAATAAAATCAACGAGGCCATCTACAGATTAGTTTTTCAATATCTCCCAAACAAAACTGCTGCTATCTTCAATATCGAACAAACGTATAGGTGAATGTATGATACAAACGAGATGGATGTAACCCCTTATGAATGGATATTGATGGTGATGTTTTTTATTATTGATAAATGAAATCTGTGCAAATTTAAACCGATAACCCTCAAAAACATATTTAGCAGGTTTGCATTAGCATTTACAATATCGCATTAAATACGTATAGTGTAAAACTTGCTATATTTTGCTTTTATATTTGCCATTGTATTTTTTTTGCTAACTAAGTATTGATATAAAACCAATGAGCATTTAATCTTAATATACCGACAAAAAAAATCATTTTGAGACAGATCGTATTATTAAATCAATGGCTTAATTTAATAGCACCATTTTTTGTGTAATTTAGGCTTAAATTTCTATCAATTATATCATGAATCAATTAAATATTAATTTTGCTTATACTAACCCCTTATTGATTTAATTACATTATTTTTGTAATCCATCCGCAATTCTTAGTTTGAGATGTTTACTTTTATTTCGTTTTAATTTTCTTTATTTTATTTCTTTGCAGGAGGTGGCTTAAAGTATACTTAACACTGCAGTCCCAAACTTCATGAAATAATTTTCATACGATGATATATGGCATTCGACTGCATCTTGTCTTTCTGTTGTAATTTTTTTCTTATTAAACTTGATGTATTAAATTTAGTAATTATGGATTAATGCCTTTTGCTTTATTTTTAATAGATTTTTCTCTGCGATTTTGAGCAAAATATATAGAAGTAAATTTATTTTTACTGAATACATATCCTATGCTAATGGTAAATGAAATGGTCATTTAAATTATATTTTATTTATATATATGAAAAACAGTAAATTGTGCTAAATTTCTTTTTATAGAACTCATTTGATTAATTTGTATAAAAGCGGGTTTAAGAAATGTTTTACTTTTTCGAATTCTTTCTATGTTCATGGAAATATTTTGTGATATTTTAAAATTTTCCCCTTGCTGATTATTTGAAAGCGTTGTGAACATTACATTATTATCATATCTGAAATATATATTTATGAGTCTATAAATTTTCCGGCGATTATTCTTTATTAGCGTTACGTTTTTGCATATCTTGATTTAAAATCATAACATTCAATAAGGTGATTTTTACCTTGGCCACAATATTGAATTCTTAACGAATGAATATTGGCTTTGCCGCAATTTAAGATTGAGGCCCCCTGGACCCATTTGGTTTTTCAGCCTGGGACAAAATAATGATTTCACTATTACGCAGCATCAGAGCAGAGAAAGACCTAGTTTTACTAAAATTAAAGCATTCTGCAAATTTAATTCAGAAAGTCAAAAAAGACACGTCTTCAAAACTGAAATAAGCATCAACGGTATTAATCTTTATTTGAAACTTGTTAGTATTCGAAACCTGATCAAATGAAATCAATGAACGATTTCACGCTTTTTGTATTTATTTTTTTTTACAACAAACAACAATCAATGTTATTGAATATAAAAATATTACAGAGAGACGAACAATCTGCTTCGTTTTTATATAACGTTTCTTAAAAAACAATGCATTTTTTTATTTATATTTTTTTGTTAAGTTAAAAAAAATATTTTTATCACAATGTGTGTGAAAAATATTGCATTAAAATGTTAATCATCATTTAGTAGTTAATGCATTTTTACGATTCTCATCAAAATGGTAATAACGACAATAATATTTGTCTTATAATCCAAACCTTGACTCACAATGTCAATATTTATATAAAGAATGTCATTTTATTACTAGTAACTTAAAGATTAAGCAGCATTAAATGCTGTAAACTTAAATATGATCACTTGATATTTCTAATATTCTCAATAATGTATTGTATTCTAAAACGATTGAACCTGAAATATGTTTTTTCGCATACAATATTTTTATTTTTAGGAAATTCTGATAAATTTACTATTACAAATAATTTGTGCCATTTTATGAATGCATGATTAGAGAAAATACTTTTAAATAAAGAGCTCTTGATTGATAAAAACCCAATTATTTCTAATCGATCATTTTCATTGGCAATATTGTTTAAACATTTTTCTTAACGAAACTAATATTGCAACATTTAGTTATGCAATTTTGAATGAATGTTCTCTAATTATTATACCATTGATAAAAGATACGAGAAATATTTTTTTTTTCGTTTTACAGTATTTGTAAGTATGCCAGTACTTATAAGTCGTCCTAGGATCAACTATTTGATCCATTTGAATATTAATTTTATCTAGAAGATTGAAGATTTTTTTAGTAGACTTTATAGTGATATTGATTTTATGCTAAAGGATAATAAGTACTTTAATTTTTTACCTCATATGCTTATAATTAAACAGATAAACTTGGAATTGTCCCACGGAAGGTACTAAAAAAGGCAATATTAAAAATCCATTTTTTTTCAGCCGAGTCATGGATAAAAGAGGTAAAATCTCAATTAAAAAAATTGGCGATGGCTTTCTTAAACATTGCGTATCATTTTTTTATTATTTATTATAGATTAATGTTTATTTCATCAAATCATCAAAATAATGGGGTGTGACAAAGATAAGAGAAATGATGAAAAGGAACACTATTTTAGTTATGGAATTCTTCATCAAATTATATTATTGGTTTCTATACTAGATAAAAATGTCAATTTATATTAATTTCATCACTTCTATAATCGTCATCAAATAACTATGTATTTTTAATGTGTGTTTTCAGGCCTACATGCTGAAATTAGCAATTTATTTTGATGTGATTGCTTTCGGTGATAAAACACTTTTTTGTTGAAAAGTCTTAAATATGCTTATAAAATTTGTTGAAAAATTATATATAAATTGTTATTGATAATCGACATTTTTTTCAAATGAACTAGTCCTCCGTTTAAACGACTCCAGTTGTGTATGCATAAGGATATTATTACAATGTTCAATCTTTGATTGTAAATTTGCTCTATGAGTTATCGATTCAATTGCGTCGAGGAGTCGTACAAGTAGATGTATGCGTATACATATCATTTGATTCCAGTTCGGACTATTTGTTTGTTGTATAATTATATTAAAATGTATTGTGTGTGAATGCTTATAAATGTGTTATCTTAATATCTATGATATTATTATTTGTTTTCTTACGTGTAAATTAATTTGATAAGTAACAAAATTATTCCATGAATAATAACAATTATGTAATTTGTTAATCGAAGGTTTTCCACAAATAAATATACTTACGACTAAAATAACTTGCTTCATTTTATTTCAGAAACAATTTTTTTTATCAAAGAAAAAGACCAACGCAAATTGCGTCAATTAATTTGTATAATCTCGTTGATTGTATTGGAAAAATCAATGCTGAGTGATATTGATATATGATGTCTATTTCCGGCAAGACGACGCTATATATCACACAACTCAAGAAAACATAACGAAACATCCGAACGAAAATTATTGTTTGCTTTATAGATTTCACGTTGAATTCTAAAACGTTTCGTAATGTTTTAAACACATGCACATACTTATAGACTGCTTTTATAATTCTTGCTGTAAAATAAAACGAATTATTTAACATTGAGGGTTGAAAAAAATTCAGAATAAAAATCAAATTTTAATTAGTTCGAAATATACGATACAAATATATTCATGTTAAATCAATTAAACTTCACATGCTCCACTCGAGGTAATATTTACAGTTCCTCTTACATCAGTTTCTTCGTTTTTATCTAAAAATAGTTCCTAAAAAATAAAAATAAATAGTTACATATTATATCGTAGACGTAAACATATATTGCAAAAATCACAGATATTTTATATTGGTGTATGTCTGTATTTGTATGTTACTCTCGGTAGGTATATAATTATATCTGGATGAATATTAATTGCTTTTCATTAGCAATTATATTATGATACCTATTTAAATTGTAATAATTGGAATTGTGTATATATTTTTTATTCCCTATAAATCATTGAATTACACTCACTTCAAAGTCGTCTTTTCTACTCTGGCCATAATACTTTACTTTATCCATATTATATTTTAAAAGCTCAGTCGAATCATGTCTAGAATGTGAACTATCGCTGATGTGTTTGGTAAACAATTTGTTGCATAATTTTGGTGGAAGGCCAGTTCCATTTTTTTTATACTTCATTTTGAAACTATTTCCACATTCATCCATATGGTTGATATCTTCATTTTTATTTAATTCATGGTCGTTAATTAAGTTATAGTAAGTAAAATCCGAATACAGTGGATTGTATCCTCTTTTATTCATATATTTTTTATTATCTTGCTCTAATTCAAAGCTTTCATTCTCTACTCCTATTAAGTAATTCATATTTAATTGATCTAAATAATTGTCTTTCTCATCTGTGGTACCATTTTGAACACTGTTTAAAGTATTTGCAACTGTTTGAGTGGATCCTGTAAAATCAATTTAAATGTGTGATGGGTCGGGAAAAATCATATGGAAAATAGCAAAAAAAGTAAAAATAAAAAAAGCGCAATTTAAATATATGATAAATCATATATAGCGGGATTATATGAATTAAATAATTGAAACTTGCAACAAAATCTTAGGAAAATAATTCCAGATATTCATAATAAAGTAAAAGATTATATAAAAGGGCCTTCACTACTTGGAAAAGGTAAAAATATATAAAAATAATATGTAGTTGCATATACATTCATTTTTATTTTTCTTCAAATAAACTGCACATATTATAACATGAATATTTAAATAAATGTGCATTAAATCAGAGTGCATATAATTCATTTCAGAGTGATTAAATGTAATTAAAATACAATAATTTAATAAGTATTTTTGAAAGAGAACATTAAATTTCGATCTTGGTATTTCCGGATTAAATACTATACACACCAATTCCACCGTACGTATTGTTTGGCAAACTTGAATGGGGATGCATTTCATCTGAACTGTTCTGAAGCAACGGTTGATGCTCGCTCACATCCGAATCGCTTCTTTCGAACGTTTTAGTTCCATTTGAATAGGTTTCCGTTTCTGATGCAACGTGTGCATCACTCGTACTTTCTGTTGTGCTTGTAAGTTTTGCTGTTTCTTTTACAAGGAAAAATGTAAACGTTATAATTGCCTAAAATTAATCAAAATCATATCAGTAAATGTAATAAAGATTCGATTTGAAATCATAATTAAAAATATTTTTCGTTAAAATAAATATGAAATTGTTCATACCGAGACGAATGTCATTCCTGCCATTACCGTAGAACATATAGGAAATCCATAATTCTTTAATAAAACTCCACCTAACGCAGGTCCGATAACTTCACCTAAGGAATACATGCAACTCCATACGCCAGCAACAACACTGTATGTCGCCAAATTATCTCCACAACCACCTTCTTCACTGTAATATTTGAAAAAAATACAAATTATAAATGAGAACCGTTTATTAATATATGTATTAAATGAAACCATAAAAATATTTTACATAGCACTTGAAAGAACTCCTTGAAACGTTGGAAGCAAGGTTAACGCCACAGAAATACCAATTATAGAAAGACCAATCATGTTTAAAATAACGGACCTGAAATTAAAAACTCAATTATTAAATTACATCTATAGCATATATCTTCAGTCTATTACATAAATAAATATTATAATTTTACCCTTCTAAAAATGGAAGCAAAGGAGACGGTCCAAGTAATAAAAGACCTACAGTACACATAAGAAGACCCCATACCATCATACACCAATGACGATTCAATCTTCAAAAAATGCATTAAAAAGAGGATAAATGCTTTTGTAATTAGAGTATGTATTTAAATTTATTGCTATGTTACAAACCTGTCGGCTAACCAACCCCATATCGGACTAAATAGGCCGTATAGACCGGAGAATAGTAAAAATATGAGACCAACTTGTTTCACAGACAGATTAAATTGTCTGAGATGGGGTTCCAATGTGGGATCTAAGAAAGACCATGTATTTGAAACCACAATTATTACCAAACTGGTTATTATAACAGCTGGAACTTTGATCAGACCAATAATTGATCCACTCTTAGTTTCAACTGAAAAATCTGTAAAAGAATGTGATATTTACATTAGTATTTTGAACAATTATAATTGCATTTTGCAGGGCCGTAACAAGGGTGTAGCAAAGTAAGCTCATTCGTCATTTCAGCGGTCGGAAAAACGGATCGATCGGACACACAGGCCTTGTGGCCATTCCGTTCTCTTTTAGGGCTTTTTGTGGCATTTTCTATTATCTGTATGATCACAGAGCCAAACTTTTTTTTTTAATTAGGGAGGAGGGGGGATTGTTAAGTTAGATTTTTTCCATGGGCGCTTTATACCCTCGTTACGGCTCTGGCATTTTGAATTATATGTAACTGAACTTGCCTTCTGATGGTAGTAAAAAGTAGTTTATTGGAATGAATATAACTATTGTTACTCCCAAAACGTAAAATGGTAGACCAAAGCCCCCTACCTTCCTAAACACAACATTACATTTCAGAATGAACATGCAAATTAATAATAAACATAATAAATACAAGGATATTTCATTCAATCAATATATAGTATTTCAAAATACATGTTTTTTATCTACGCACAGTATACAGAAGGCCCCCAATTGCAGGTCCAACGGACATTCCGAGTCCAACAAATGTTTCTAAAATTCCAAGTACAGATCCGATGTTATTGGGAAAAGCGTTCACAACAAAAACATAACTGGCTGTAGAATATGCACTTGCACCAATTGCCTCAAATCCACGAATAAGAAAACAATACGTCGCAAACGTTTCATAATCGTAGATATATTCAAGGAATCTAGAAACAATACGTTGATTTTTATGCATGAGGAAAATATGTTTAAAGCATGTAAAAAGTAAACGGTAAATAAATGCTAACCCAAATAAAATGCTGCATGTACCAGCAACAAATGTTCCAGTTATAAAGAGATATTTTGCTCCGACAATAGGTATCTGTTAAAAAGTTATAAATATGCTATAAAACAATTCAGATGACACTTAATTTCATAGTTTTAATTTATTTAGTTAATCGTACAATTTTGCCAAACAGCGGTGATGTTAAGAACATTATTAGCGCATAGAAGCTGAATACAAATCCGGACACCGCTTCACTCATACCCTTTTCCAGGGCTTCTCTCGGAAAAAAGGGTGCCATGATAGACATTGAACAAAAACTAATGAAATCCACCAGAGCCAATGATGCAAGCGTCATCTTTTGAGATCTTGTAAAATGTTTGATCGCTGCCGGCTGCGGCCTCAACTGAGTCCTCCGTAGTCTAAAATGAAGTTCATATTAAGTTACATGCATTCATCTATTGTCTATTCTGATTTATTACATTGATTATTTATACCTTTCCCTTAACAGTCTTAAGTCTGCTCCGCCTTCAATTCCTGATCTTGGTCCACACCAACTTTTACTTCTATATCTTTCATGCTTCTCTCTCGTTCTAGATGATCCTGGTCCATTCCACGAATATAAAAACTCACCAGGACCATTTATAGCCACATGTGATGCATCATCTTCTTCAATATCATCTAATTCACTACCTTTTGTTAATTTGGAACTGTTTTCAATATCACGTTCGTTATCATTGTGTACATCAGAAGATGTATTAGGATCGCTTTCTACATTAACTAAATTGTCAACCACCAACGACTGAGATCTATTTGTTCGCACATTTTTCTTTTGATTATTGAAAGTGATATTTTCTTTACTTTTACCTTTGTTTATTTTTGATATACTTTTATCTCCATTTTGTTTACCTATATCAACAACCTTTCCAGAATATTCAAATGGTTCATCATCTGAAGGAATGTTATCCGAGATATTATTTTCATTCACGATTTTGATAGCTGGTCTGCTAGGTCCATTGGAACTATGATTGTTTGATAAAAAAGTTTCATTAACATTTTCAACATCGAGCCTTCCCTCGTAGTTGGTATTGTCGATAATTGACGGTGGTTCATTTTTCTCATCCATCATAGACTATCATGTATCTTCACGATCTGAATATTATATGATGTTTCAATTTCCTAATTCTCTTAGACAGCATTCTTATGTATATAACATTATCTGAAATTAAAAAAAATATATATTTAAAAAAAATATATCACTTTAACAAGTACATTATTTTGATGGTTTTTAAAAGGGTGATTTACAGTTTTTCAAATTAATAATTAGAATACCATATACTCGCCATTAAATAAAGATTATTAAATAAATCCAAGATAATAAACACGTCCAATCATTCAAAATCATGATTTAATTACCAGCTAAGTAAACAATTTGATAAGAGCGTGTAAATCAGATTGTTTTTGCAAGATAGCAAAATTATCTTACGAAACTTCATCTATGATAGTTATATATTTCCACTCTAAAAGTTTTAAGTTAATAATTTATACATGAATAGAAATAGTTTATACATAAGTAAATATTTTTCGCCTTGTTAATGTGTTGTATTTCAACGTAGAAACAGCTATAATTTGCTTTTAGTTAAATTATTAATATATGAACCAATACTGGATAGAATTTAAAGAAAGCTTTTTACGATATGAATCTAATATATAAAAACTAATGTTTGTTCGTATTTAATGCGCTGCCATACCGTTCATCCGATTACGATAAAACTTTGTCAACTTATTGTTAAAACGTGCGGTAATAACATAAGTATATTAAAAATGTTGTTTATGTACGCAATTTGTTATACGATACGTTTATTGTATGCACTATGTTGGCGCATACTAGTCTGGTGGATGCTAAGGTAAACAACGCACTACAATCATCGATTTGTTACGTATTTGCCAAGTGTTCGGTCTTCGGTGGATTATACCGCGAGGCGGTAGCATACAAACGTCATCATTTTAATTGGACAATTAAAAAGTAACACATCGAAAACGCATTCGAGTCACTTTTAAATTGTTTGGCCTCCAGCACATCATTTATAATTGCGTGTTTATGTTAAAAATATTTTTTAAATAAAGCGAGTACCCGGCAAGCTTTGCAAAGCCTTATTATAAGAGTTCAAATTCAGAGCTATATTCGTTGAGAAGAAATTAATGTATAACACAATAAACTCCACGATTCAGATCCATCAATCGATTCAACAACTCTGATAATCGATGCTATCATGGCCTGAAAAATATATTAGGGAAGAATCGATGAAAACGAAGATTAAAATTTACAAAACATGAACGCTTTGCAGTCCGGGTATTTCGCGCTAAGCTTCGCCTAAATTCCGGGTATTTCATATTAAACTTCGCCCATGGTTTTTAAGTAAATTATGACTTATACAATTATTTTCTAGGTAGAATTATGGAAATTCCTACAGCGATGACTCAATAAGAAACTCGTCGCTTATTTGATTTATACATTTTTGTTGTAACTTATTTATTAACCTGTTAAGCGGGGAAGTTCCATTTCAATAATGCAACATACAATGGGCATGCACATTTTCGATAGGACGTATATATACGTCCCGCCCACCTGGCGTGAGTTCATATTTTTTTTTTTTAATGATGCCTAGAGTTTATAAAAAAAATCAATGAAACATACTTTTTTATGTATTTAGATACATAAACATATAAAGAAGTTTACAAATACAAAACAATAAACAAAAGCATATAAAGAAAATGGAAACAGAGTTTATAAAAATAAAATATATCCATACGTGTGATATATTTTAAAATAATTATTGACACGTAGCGCTACCTCACAATCCGGACACCAGTATGTAGATTATTTCCCTTTTTTTTGTAATAAACTCGACATTTCCTGGCTTTAGTTCCCTTTAATTTGTTCTTTGAAAATGCCTTTCAACTAAGCTTGAGGGTTTAGGTGTAGTGCTGTTTTTTAATGGCATATGTTGGTTTTTTACTACGTCCAGCCTGCTTTAGGACTCAACATATATTTCGAAGACGTATATATACGTCCTAATCAATTTCAATGCAGTTTACGTTGGACGTATATATACGTCCCGCCCACTTAACAGGTTAATGATTCACTGTGGTATCTATTAGGCTTCGGTAAAAATCAAAAAATAGAAAAGTCCTCCAATTAAGATTACTATTTAGAATAACTTCAGTGATCGCCTAAACAAATTTATAACAGAAATTTTTCCAGTTTTTATTTTTTATTATGTTTGCATTGTTGAACATAAATGATTTTATTAATTATCATCAAAGCTTTAAATACTAAATAATAAATTGGGATTTTAAATGCGGCTTTTTAAGGCTTCAAATTTCACACATATTTAGATTTTCTTAACTGATTAAATAATTATAAAAATGATCAAAAATCTTCCAATAAAAAAATATTTTTAAATGAAATTAAGTTTGGAGAGAAGTTAAATATATTTTCGATCAGGCAAAAACTTTCTTAAGAAAGACTGTCCGAATATTATGAGAGGCAGCCACCAAAATTTTGCATTCATTTCTACAAAGCTAATTGTGTGTAAGTGTGGACGTTTCAACGTTGCGGACATTAATAGTAATTTTTAAAACCTGAATAATTTTACATACCGGCATTAAATTAAAATCAACAAATTTGTTCTTTTGTCTACAAATACTTTACATAAATTATTGTTAAATAAATGTCATCTACTTTCGATACAAGTTGGCTATGGCTTCGATAGACGTGGCTTAAATTGTAGCGCGGGAATATTGTTTGAAGTATTGCAATTTCCAAGGCATTGTAAGTATAAGACATTTATATAATATTTATGTACAGGTCTCAAAAACTGTCATAAATGTCAGCAAACAATCAGCTTTGTAGGAATAATTACACAAATAATGTCTCAGGAGTACTATGTATGTATTATTTAATGAAAAATAAAAACATGGATTTAAACATTCTAAATAAACCATGAATGTCGCTCAAAGATGTTTCATTATTTAATGGAAGTTCAAGATTGCTACTTTAAAAAATCGATGGTGTTTCCAAAATGGTGCCAAAAGGCTGACAAATATTTAGATCGTTTGCTTTTATGTTTGTATCTTCGCCTTGATATATTTTTCTAAGTAAATCAACTTTAACATTTGAAACAGCTACCTTTGGAAATCTTATTTTTATCTAACAAATCAAATATTTTTGGGTCCTAATTTGAGCGATTATACAATAGCAATGCTCCTATAAAGAGTCAAAATGAACATCTCTACTGACTGAAAGATTTTGTATTTGCTCACAGTTCATGTAACATATCAATCAATAAGTTTGTAGGATTTTTCTCAAGTCTTTTCTTTGTCGTTTGGAGTTGTTTTGTCGCAATGTGATGTGTTATAAATATATATATTTTTTTTAATGAAGCCAATGCCTTTTGTTGAAAGAGTTTATATTATTTTTTGATAATGAAATATTGCAAGGAGCGGTGTAATTTCAATCATTTTATCGTTTTGCAATTATAGTATTGTATAATGACGATTCAAATGGCTTTGAACTTTTCACCTTTAGTGCAATATTCTGATTTATTTCAAACATTTAATGCATGTCAACAAAGACAGTCATTTTCTAAGATTATTTTTAGCGCACACCAGATAAAATATAGCAGAATAATAACAAAATCAATAACATTGCCATTTATTAACATACCTAGGCTACAGTTTGCCGGCACTTTTATCGTGTTGCCAATCCCGTTTAGCTTTGTTATCTTGATTCGATCTGTTTTTTTTTTATTTATAAAAAGCTTTAATGGCAGCCATTTATTTTTTTACGTCGTTTATTCGTCATTTCTTTAAAACGATTTCATCGTTTAAACAGGCTTTTAAAGAACAAAATGGATAAACAAAATTTTATGTATAACCATACGATGATAAAAATTCGACTTTATATGCAAAACAATACGTTATATAATATTGGGTGATGATCGTTGCTATAAAAGATCATTATGATAATTTTTAAACAACCTTTTTTTCAGTATTTTTCCATATTATCGTTCTGGGTCAATTGACCCAAACAAGGTTTATTGTCACAGTTAAATTTTTACTATTATTAGCCATTACCATTAACCAATTTTAAACAAACTATACAAAACTACAATCCAAATTTGATTTAAATATGTTGGCTTGTTAAAGAGTATAGAAGTTTTTAAACCAAATTATTTAATCTTTGTTGGTATTTTTTGGGTTAAAAAGAAATTATAAATGCTTCAACACTACAAGATAAGCTATAAATCAATACAATCAAAGTAGATTTTTTGAATCAAGTTTATTACATAAGCATTAACTATTTAAATAAGACTATAAAGCCTACAGGTTTTCATGCATCTGTGAGACGAATATCTTCATAAATTACGTTTATTAAGACATTCTCGTATGGAAATTATAACACGTTTGGACAATATGTATGGAATTTTTAACCAATAATTTAACAGATTCAACGTCCAATGGCAGGATCCAAAGACTGTCGGTAAAATTGTCGTCTGATGAAGATAATGTCAATGTCATCAAATCATCTCAATAACCGGAATTCGTCAATTACAATCTAATAAATATAACATTGCCCAGCATGGACTTATAACACGCATACAATATACTTTTAAGTGATCAGATCACAGTTAATGGATCCACAGAGCTAAATTGAACAAATCTAAATACCATCGGGTCGAAATTTCTCACCAAACATCGATGCAAGTAGCAATCGTTCTTCGACCTTATGGAATATCGCATTTAATATATATAACTGCAATTAAAACATTTTTTATACAGTAATATTGATAAACCTTCGTTATTGTACTAATTAATGTGCATTATCAATTTATGAAAAAAATGTTCAACTGAACCTATTTGTATGTATTATATTAGGGGGACCCGAAAGTATTCACATTTTGAGACTTTGACTGACAGAAACATTTTTATACATTATTTTTTTATGGATTTAGAATAAAAAGACTGCCAAGGCGATGGAAAGATATGTTGAATAAAGAAGGAAATTATATTTTATAACCTTTTTTACTAAATTTTCGTCTCCCAAATGTATCGAGATCAAGTAGTTCTGCAACCCTTATTATAACCTGATTGAATCCTTATTTTCTTACGCCACTCAATGTTTTAAATTACTAATAGATTCGCTTTAAATTTTAAATTATATAAGCGTTTCAATATGTTTGCTTCTTTCAAAGTGTTCTAGCACGTGGAATATCTTGTAAGGCTTCAGGTGAAGCTAATTTTTCAATACATTACAAAGTAAAACGGCCAACCTTTGCACACAAAGAAATGGATACATTTTCTGATGTTTCTCCAGATTATGATTAAATTAATTAAATTAGTGATGGATGACCGAATTATCAACGAATTTACAGCACATAGAGATCAAAATTGATAGCACTTGTCCTGATGTAACCTATATTTTTCGCGAATATATCATCTTTCTGTATTATACTTACATGATTAAATATATCTAATGATATTTTTATTATATATAAACGATTTCTTATCAATTTAATGATGTCCACATACACGTGGAAATCTCCAGAGGCTCGATGTAAAGTAGTTTTTGGCTTTCTTATACAGAATTGGTTGTGCTAATTTCGAATCTGCTGATGTCAACCTAACTTAGAGATATTTTATGTAGTCGTTAAGGAAAAGTTTTTTTTATTAAAAAATAGCGCTGTAAAGAGATCAGGAGATAATCCACAATTCTAATTTTAAAAAATCTCTGTGCTTATAATAATTAATCACAATTGATCTAAAAAAGTTCGAGGACAATGCGACAAAATTGTAATCGCAATAACGAATTTAAATAAGAGCCAATTGGAAGTAATCCAACATCATCGTATGCATCACAAATTGGTAAAACAAAAATTGGCTCTTTCAATATTAGCTATCTACAGTGCTCCATGGTAGACATTGCTCGAAGTATCAGCTCTAGAACTTTGTTCCCGGAACACAATACATACACGAACTTCGAAATCGCATAAATCCTTATGACTATACCTTCAATATTATTTGTCATTCCATCATTTCCCATGAAATTATACGTCAGTCTGCTGCGATAATGTGCAATTTACATGCAAATGATGTCATACTTGTGATCTTGAATTAAAACTATGCATCGACATTGGTTTATTTATAAACTGGAATGCTTTTTTCAAACGTAAAATGCCAGTTATCCATGTAATGTCAGTTGACCACCATTCATTCATTACATCCTTTTATGACACATATCGTGATTGATACCTGGGATCCGGGATCCCAGGTATCTGGCTGATCCCGGGATCCCGGACAGTCTTAGGTGCTCATGAATCCCGGAATTAGTAATCGTAGTCCCGAAAAATTCCGGATTGAAATTTTTATCTAACACAAATCGTACACCTCGTCAGCACGATGAAGGCTATTAAATAGAGACATTTCCACCCAAATCTGGACGATTGGAAATAGTGGCGCAACTACTAATTGGCGAGCTTAGGCGACGCCTAGGGGCAGTAACTGTCTGATTTATGTAACATATATACAGTACATATATTTTTTTCAAATTGTTATATTAACCTTTCTCTTAATTACAATCGTATATCCGATTTGTACTGCAATGGCAGTACAATCAATTTATTTTATTTTTGCCCATTTTAATATAATGGGCACGCGTTAACTCCCAAGCACCAAATGGAGCGGGAGATGTCCTCTCGGGGACAGCTAGATCTTCATAGCTTCACGAAAATGATCGACTTACGTCGATCTGTGTTGCTAGTAAGTTAATACGTGTGTCGCTAAGGGCCGATTTTTTTTCTCGAGCTCGGGTCGACACGTGGATTCAGTGACCTAACCTAACCTTTCTCTACCGGTGATGTATTTACTACACCTCGACTCCTAATAATGGGAATATCGATATGAAATATAATAGATACGGGGTTCAGAATTTTTGTATTCCTCCGTAATGCAATTACCAATCACACCAATGTATTGTGGTATATAAGTATTCATCTGCAGCGACGGAAATAAATAATTTGTCGGGAAATCGGGAATTTTGCGAGTTTTAGATCGTGTCTCAGCAGAGAGGTATTTTACTTAGATATTTTACTAGCTTTTTAATATTTGATGACGATATCTCCAATGAGTGGGAAGGGTGAGTGTGCATTTTCAGCAGTAAGTTGCCTGGCTTCCAAAATCAGATCCAGACTAAATGACGAAACACTCGATGCTTTAATGTTACTTCGGGCATATTTTCAAAACAATCCCGGGACTGATCCCGAGATCGTGATTTTGACTCGGGATTGGATTCCCTAAATGGGACCGAAAAAGGTTTGATAATACCGTATTATTGAAGTTGCTGATTTTGTAGCAATAGAGACAAATTCATTGAGGTTATTCGAGATTATATTTAGCTATTTATGTGCATTTAAAAAAATGATGTTATTTTATGATGCATTTAAATGCCTCTTTTTTACATAAAAAACGTAAATGTGTTTTAACTTTTTAAAATTCAATCAGATATACTCTTTGACTGCCTAAAATGTTAATGGACTTTTGTTCATCTCTTTTAATTAATATGTGCATGCATTGAGCCATAGACTTAAACAAATTCCGATATCTCACTGTTTAGTTTTATCTTTTATGTATTTTTGGAGATTTACAGCAATGAATATATTAACCTGAGTCAATGACAAATGAAGCTGTGGCGGTCGACTTTCAAATCAGATCTTCTTGTTTAAATATAGATCATCAATATAAATGAACTGAAAAACATAATCGCAAAGGGGGGCGTTTTATCCCGAGCCTGATATGCTATTCCCTAAAAATAAATCTTTGTAATGATTGAATTTTTCAATATTAAAAAATAATAATTCCTTTGGAGCTTAATATTCTTACAGCTTTTATTGTAGTTTCCCATCCACAATAAATGAAGATAAATCATTCATAATATGATAGTTTTTAAATGTGTGTTCGAAGTTTCTAAAAATCTGAACGATTGAATCGAAATATCTTAATAAAGAAGGTAAAAAACCAAAACATGATGATAGTTTATAGTTTGCTCCTTCGTGTCACATTTTTTAAAATATTTTTTATGTGTCAAAAATTGGAATACATGTGGAAACAGTGGAATAATGAAGGATATAGACATTTCAATAAGAGTAAATTGGTTCAAAAATTTTGATGACAGAAGACAAACCCAACATTGGAGTCCACTTTACTGATAGCAAAAGGCTTTCTCACCGTTATCAAAAATCTTGAATTGAACGTTCCTCGTATAGCTTCTTTCAAATTGATGCTAACACTAAGTTTACCGAAGTTTCTTTAAAAAAAAAAACCATTTATTTAATTAAAAATCAACTGGATTGTTTCGGTTAAATCAACAAATACACGAAATTTAATAAATACACTAAATATAATAAAGTGTATTTGAAAAAAAATCGATTTTTTAAATCGAGATATATAACACATCACTCAATAAATTGATAGGATTTTTTTAAAGAGATTGCGGAAAAACGACCCCAAATGAAGAAGAAAAAAGTTGTGTTATTTAGTGCATAAACTATATGAATAAATATTTCTAGATGTGTCATCATCCCTTAGTCCAAACGTTCACCCTTGCAGTAATCTGGATATAATTTCAGACTGTTTGTATTTCATTTTAACATCAAGCCAAAATTTAGTGCCAAATTTATTTATGTGGCTTATTTGGCATATATTGTGCAAATGATCTAATATATCCTATACAAATATTGCACATTGCACGTCTATAAAATACTAAAATTGATGCGTAATCTGATATCATGTACTCCAAGTGTTACTAATATGAAAGCAATAGCCTTACTTGACTGGTTTTTTTTCGCACTCTGATAATCTATTGAGCCCATAATACGGTACTTCAAACACTATATAAAACAAGAACAAAATCACTCTAAGAAACCACGGCGTCAATTAGTGTTGATATAGCCGTATATTTTTACCGGACTATTATGATAAAGAAAACTCCTGGCCTGCCATATCAGTCGCTGATAATGCTAGAATATTATGAACACTGTACAAATGTTGACGATCATTCTTTTCCATATCGGACAAACCTAAGCTCATGCCAGTGTTTCTTTATTTTCTTCTTATAAATTTGCAATTTCAGTCATATATTCCAAGAAAGATGAAGCTAATAGAACTCTCAATTTCTAAGGAATCGAAAGCGGTCGAGAATAATCCAAAACACCGCTTGGAAATAAAAATAGTTATCAAACATCAATGGCCTCTGACTGCCTATCTATTTTATTCTCTTGTATTAAATAAATAAATGATAAATAATAACCGATACAAGCGACATGTTTGCTCATTGCTCGTTTCAAGTTAAATTTATTAAATGCAATAACAATACATAGATAAAATGGCATTGGAACTCCAGCGAGACGTTCAATAGCAGTTGCCTCATGCAGCAAATCTGAAACGTCATGTGTATTTTTGGGGATTTTTTAAAGAATCAAGAATTTCTATGACGAAGTCAATATTTTAATCCTTTCAATGCGCGTTATATGAAAAATTCTATACGTCTGAGCTCATCAATGCTTTCTATTCATGCGCTTGCTTTTGATTTTTTGGTGCCTCGGGGTTTCAAAAGATAAACAATTTCTATAGTATATTTTCCCAAGGAAAGAAGATTTGCATGTAGTAATTTACCATTGCTTTCTACGCCTACTTAAAATATCACTCAATAAGTTCGTAGGATGTCAAAATGGCCCATAGAATAATTTTGGCTGATCGTAAATTGAATTTGCGTGAGATAGCTGACACTTTAAAGATATCAGAATGTAGTGTATTCACTATTTTGCATCAACATTTGTCCGCGATAAAGTTCATTTCGAAGTGGGTACCGCTTAAACTCTGTCAAAAATAGCAACGCGTCCACAATTCAGAGCGCTGTTTTGAGCTGTTTTAGCACAATAAAGAGGATTTTTTCATGCAGTATGTGATAATGGATCCCACACTGATGGCCAGAGTGATCTGATGCATCCATTGATTATTCAGATATTTATCTTGGGCTAAGATCTTGGCTTGCCCATCTATGCTTGGGTCAAGATCGGACTTTCAGAAAAAAGTAAAAGAAAACTGCATGATTCACTGGTATGCTCTTGCCAGTAAAACTCTTCCAACTCCCCAAACAAGAGGTATAATTCGCTGGTAAAAAACGAAAATTACATCAATTCTGAAGCTTTGAATACCTGCCTGTTTACTTTTCTACGCTGTAGAGCGTTGGTTGTCGAAAGGAAATGTTTTAAATTGTGGCTTTGAATTGAAAGTCGAAATCAAGTTGTTCCTGGAAGTGCAAGAGAAACATGGCCTTTTGGTATAATTTAATGACAAAGCTTGGTTGAAAAGTGTAGCATATCTAGCAGATATTTTGGAACAACAAAATAGACTTAATCTGAAACTTCGAGGAAAGGAAACGAATATTATCGCATTTCACGATAATCTCGGGCCATTTTTATCCAAGCTGCACTAGCAAAGAAACATAAATCTTGGAAACATTGCCATGTTTGAGAAACTCTGCATCGTGGTAGCTGAATCTGAAGGTGAAATAAATGAAAATTTGAAAGAAGCGATTACTGGTCATCTCGAATCCCTTGAAAACGTGTGTCGAACCGAAAAGTAGAGAAGCTCGAGGAATTAAAAAAAAGACATCATGGAAATCCAACTGGAGTCAAAAGCTGGTGCAAATGGCAGAAAACCATTGCTTTAAAAAATATCCAAAGCTTGAAGATCTGACTCCATTTCTTGGCCAAGAGATAAAACAGCATCTCCTATCAGAATCATTGGTTGATCGATAAGTCACTAAAATTGATAGTTTTATAGCATTGAAACTTTAAACGAGATCTTCTCGAAACTGCATTTTTAAAATGTTCGCCAGTTGTAGCTTAAAAAGTTGTTTATCGATCTGACTGAAATTTTGAGATATTTCTCACTATAATATTATCTAGACAACTAAGCTAAATTTTTAAGATTTTCGCGTAAATAGATTATTTTTTTGTGGTAAAAATTATCAAGAAAATGGTAAAAAATATGAAAGTTTAACTAAAAAGCCTACTAATTTTTTTTTTTTAAATTTATATAGCTTAGTTAACTGCTTACATATATTAAAAATCAAAAAATATTTCCATTTTCGATTTCAGTTCAACAGGAAACCTTCGACAAGTGGCGAACCGTTTGATATCATGAGAAAAGGCGCCTAATAGAATACCTTATAACTCCGCCATTTTGTTTTTTGTTTTTAAAAAAATAAAATAAATCAGCACTTTAAGGTTGTAGTAAAATAATGTCAAAAATTTAAAATGATACGATCATTTTATCACCATTAAAAAAAATCATGAATTACGAATTATTTTATGAGCGTCTAAAGGGATTGCCCCCCTTAAATGCCTTGCATCGAATAGATTAATACTACGATCGTTCAAAAAATGACATAAGGTCAATTGTTATCAAAAAGTAGTTATTGTATTTGTGATATTGTTATGATTCGATTCTACGATGGAATGTTTGCGGCGGTTGTATGATAATGATGATTTTCATCTGAGGCTTCGTATTCAAATAGTCAAACTGATATATTAATACTATTCGATGATGTTTGTTATACATATTTCGTAAAATTTAAATTGAATTACCATAATAGAACTTGGACCAAAGGCGTGACATTGAACCGCAAATGCTTAAGAATGTTCGTTGAAATCTTGTAAAATTTTAATAACGCCTGTTGACTAAAATATATGCAAACAAGTGATATTGATCAGTAATTTAAAAATGTCCATATGAACAGTCGTCCAGGTCGAGTTATTCTAATTGTCAGAACAACCGGTTATTTAATCAGATGCAATACACGATTGCACCTTATCCTTAAAAATAGTCGCGTACATTTAAATGTTATCCTTTGTTCAAAAAATTTATTCTTATGGGAATAATGAACACATTACACATAAATTCATCAGAGATTCATTTCGTTCGTTTTTGACAATCAGCTATTAATAAACCGATCTATATTTGTGTTGCCAAAAAAATGCATATTTGAATATTTACAATTGAATTTATGCAATTTTCATTTATGCAGTCTTTATATAAAAAAGCATGATGCACGCCTTTATTCGATATATTAAAATACAAATTATCTCATAAGCATTTTTTGAATAATCGATGCATTCCGCGTCGTGGATGAAACCAGTTATGCGCATTCATTAAATGCATTCGGATGCAATTTCGCATTTGATCCGGGTTTTTATTAATTAATGAATTACGAAAGTGCATCGTGCATTATTTTTAGTATATCGGGTGGAATTTTGATGATTCCCTCAAATAATAATGGATATTACATATCAACTACAATGAATGCACAGGTCAAAATACATGTATTCAACGAACCAGCTCGTATTTATCGACCGCTACTTCAATCACAAAACAGCGATGGTGAACATTGTAATAGTCGTAATAACGTAAAATCTTTCCGAGTAAGATATATTTGATCAATACTTGCGTAATTGTTATTGTTAGATAGTGCTGATGATGTTCATTGGGAAGTTAAAAAGGTTAGACGATAGACATGTCTGGTGGCACAATCGATCGAATTAAACTGATAATAAAGCGTTGAGTGGCTTCTACAGATCGATGTGTTTATTAGCATAGATAATAATAGACAATAGCAATCAATCAATTAAAATTTCAATATGGATAAACCGCGGGTGCCACTTTGTGTACGTTTTAAGGAATAAATAATTTAGCTTCCCGTTGACAAAATGCTTTTGAATAAAAAAAAGTTTTAATTCTCATCTACGAATTCCGAACGTTCATGTGGTACATTCTAATTTTAAAAAAATGATTAACTCATTCATCGCTTCGTCCACCGTATATGGTGGACGTAGGACGTTTTCTTCCTCCGTTTAAATACGATTTAACAATTTATTTCATTTCTATTGAATGGAATTTGCACATGCAAATATAAAATAAATTGAATATATAACATATCATCATATATAACATATAAAGACATAAAACTCATATTTTTATAAAGAATACAATTCCGCAACTAGGGAATCCAATCCCAGGATCCCGGACAGTTTTAGGTGCTCATGAATCCCGGGATTAGTAAACGTAATCCCGAAAAATTCGAGATTGAATTTTTTATCTAACAGAAATCGTACACCTCACCAGCATGTTGAAGGCTACTAAATCGAGACATTCTCGCCAAAGTCTGGACCCTTGGAAACAGTGGCGTAACTACTAATTGGCAAGCTTAGACGACGCCTAGGGACAGTAACTGTCTAATCTATGTATACATATATACAGTACATATATGTTTTCAGATTGCTAAATTAATCTTTTCCTACCGGTGATGTATTTACTACACCTCGACTCTAATAATTGATATATCGATATGAAATATAATAGATACGGGGTTCAGAATTTTTGTATTCCTCCGTAAATATAATTACGAATTACATAAAAGTATTATAATATATAAGTATTCATCTGCAGCGACGGAAATAAATAATTTGTCGGGAAATCAGGAATTTTGCGAGTTTTAGATCGTGTCTCAGCAGAGAAGTATTTTACTTAGATATTTTACTAGCATTTTAATATTTGCGTGAGTGTGCATTTTCATCAGTAAGTTGCCTGGCTTCCAAAATCAGATCCAGACTAAATGACGAAACATTCGATGCTTTAATGTTACTTCGGGCATATTTTCAAAATAATGTTTGAATTGTTTAGTATTTTATTTATCTATTTTAGAATTGTATTTTTATCTTTTCTTAAATAAATAAAATTCTTTCGCCTTAATATTATTTTTTATATTAAACTAATGGACTTATTAGTAATTTTTGATCAAATGTATCAATGTAATTTCTTAAACTATTAAAAATCCCGATCCCGGGATCCCGGGACTGATCCCGGGATTGTCTAATGAAATCCCGAAATCCCGGGATCGAAATTTTGGCTCGGAATTGGATTCCCTAACCACAACCATTCTCTTCTAATAAGTTCTCGAAATTTTCTGATTTAGGTATAAAAAAATACTGATATATTTGCAGAAAAAGTATGCTTTTCAACCGAATGAAAGTTCTGGGATAAGTGCAGTGAAATCTCAAACAGTTTCCGAAAAGCGAGTCCAGCGTCTCACTGTTACGTATTTCTATAATGATTTACCAATGTTAACTTTACGAACGTCTTTCCAGATGATCTGTCTAAATATCTTTCGAAATCGACCTCGAAACTTACATTCCTACCCTTGTCTATTCGACCTTAATTTGACTATTGACAGAGTCAAACTTATCGATCTAAGATTAGAAAAACACCTAAGAAAAGATGCACTTCTTGTTCCACCAATCGAATTTGGGCCCCATGAGAAACAACGCCGATTCACGGTTGGCGACGAGTGTGTTAACAAGCTTTTGCCATAGGAAAAACAATAATGTTATCATATGTAACTAGAATAAAAAGATCAAGAAGGCATGTGGTCAGTTATTAGATCGCTTGAAAGACTTGAATGCGGTTGTGTTTCTAATATAATTTCTCTGATGTTGCGTAATCAAAACCATTTGAACAATCTTAAAACACAAATCCATCAATAGAATAAATGCATTGATGCACTCGGATAAAATGCATCTATTCAAATAAATAAAATAAGGAGCAGCTTAATTATCATATATTCTGGATAAATACAAACAAGATTCGATTTGATTAGCATGTGATGTATTCATTATAAATGTACCCTTATTGCGTTTATTATTTAAAATGGAGGACGTTTAATGGGGGGACCTTTTCTAAGAACCAGCTGCATTGGCTCTTGTATGCAATTTTTTGACATCGACTTCTACAAATTATCGAAGAATACTGAATTTATAAAATGTTCGCTTTGATATTGTTGTATTTCTTTTTTCGCGTGTCTCGATTGTTGACAATGCATGCGAAAAATGCATTATACCTACTAGAAATTCATAATAAACCCTGCACACGTTGCAATCGATGCATTCGTTCCAAATATAAACATTTTAAAAAAAGATGATCGACATAAAAGTGCGGAAATGTTCATTAAAGCCCGCGTTTAAAATGGAAAAACTGGAGCTTTTCCGAGAAAATTAGATTTGTGATCGTTGCGTAATTAATAATGCTTACATATACTTATATTTCGCTGTCCAATTTGGCACAAAATCCACAACTAAACACAGCTGTCTATTTTTATTTGGTTCAAGAGCTGATAATATAAGTACTTGGCACGACCAACCACATCGGTATCTCCGATGGAACTAGTGTTTGAGGTTAGCATTGAAACTGGTCGATGGGTCATGCAGGGTTTTTAGTACGCAAACTCCTGGGAAAAAAATTCGTCAGAAATACGCATTAGCCTCGACGTATGAAATTATACTCGATTTAATACATATAGAATTTAATCCAATTGAAAAATTATTCCCAAATGTAATAAAAGGCAAATATTCCCCATGAATCAGCGTTGTGAAGGCGACGTCGAAAGGGTTAATTAATATTATTATACATTTTCATCATTGTTATATATTTATTAAACAATTGATGAAATTACAGCATAATATTTATTAAAGAACAAAGAGAAATCGAAAAGGGGAATAAAATATATTTGAATAAAATCATAGACAATTTTCTATCCAACAAACGTAATACCAACGTTATTATGTATTTACTTAACCCAATAAATACCACTAAAAATCAGAGAATTTGTATAAAAAACTTGAATTTTCTAAAATATCATAACTCCTTAACAAACCAAATTTTGAATGCAGTTTTGTGTAATTATTTTATGATAATGAAATTTGTAAAAATCAGAATGTGACTCGCGTAACCATGAAAAGAAACGTACTTAGATGACCCTGATTTACATATTTATTAATTATAAAAAATGCAAATTATCATACAAATATTATTTTCATTAGGAATGTGATTTTTTTGTTATAAAACTAATGCTTAGCCATGAGTAAACATTAATTTTCAATTAAAAAAATATATATTCGCAAGAGCAAATGCATTCATTACTATGGTGAATTACTACACGGAGTCCAGTTGTAATAATGTGAATTTTTACAACATTACTATGTCATATGGCGTACTAAATATGCAGCATCGTAAGGGAAAGGTTAACTATTTTTGGCTCATTTATTTTAAACAGATTGTAAACTTCTTCCGTGGCACAACTTTACAAAGTCGATTGAAGACAATAAATCTAAATAACAGAAATACTCTAATTTATATAAAACGTGTTTACAAATTTTAAGCTGCCATTTTGTCTCAAAGGGTGATTTTTTGTACAAGTTTTGATCCAGTCAATAATTTTTCCAGGAATTTTTACATTACTACATTGAATCTCGATATACTATCTATATTGATATATATATTATCGAATATCGGTATGAAATATAATAAATACGGGGTTTTAAAATGTCATATGGCGTACTAAATACGTAGCATCGTAAGGGAAAAGTTAGACAAATACGTATGAATAAAAATAAAGTTAAACATGTTTTATTTATTTTTGTGTTTAAATTTGAAATGCACAGATCTGCGCGGACGGTATTTATAGGGTTAATAAACAGAAATTTGAATAAATACAACAAACCCAAATATAAGACAATATTAATGTAGAATTCGATTAAGGGCACATTCTAAAATCATTTATGTAACAAAGTCGAGGACATCAACTCGGACAGCTAAATATGAAATCGACAAATAATCTTCGTTACAAGAAAGTAGAGGTTACAATATAAATAAATTTTTTTCAATTCATAACCCTTGGATATAATCATTACACTCTTACAATGTTTACTGCATAACGAAACTATTTAAATAGTTGTCCATGTGAAAAATTGTCTTAAATGCAACACAAATTTATAATTCACTATTTATACAATAAAACAATTTATGCCTATATTTAATAATTGGCTTTTTACAACTTGAATAATCTAACTTATCAATCAAGTATATAAAAAATATTTTACCAAGTGAATCTTTTGTATTTATAGTGATATAATATTGTATTTTCAATGATTTGGATTGGGAGTAGGGACATTTTATTAAGATTAATTAATCATCATTAATAATTCAAGAATCACTGATGATAATTCATCCTTTCGATCCTGAACAAGAATGTTGGAGCTATTGGGAAAACATTAATCTGAGCCCAAAATCAAAGATTACATGAAGCAGAAACATAAACACAACAGATCTTATTGACTGACAGTACAAATAATATACTATCTTCGTGAAGTCGAAAACTTGGCGCGGGATGTTGATATAGTCGAATTAAAATACGTTTACATAGATAGAAGTTTAATTTTATTATTTAAAGCATTTACAATTGGAATATTGTATGAATGTTCGTTATTAAAAAAAATACATTTTCAAACAAATTGGTTCAAAAAATATAGCAAAAATAATTAATTGAGCATGTTTTAGAAAATAAACAACCATTATATAATGAACGACCAATGTAAAAAACATGGTTTCGGTCTATGAATTGGAACTATTGGTGTGATCTGTTTTAGGAACATTGAATCATAGGACATGTGTCAAATTTTTGCTATGATTATCATATAGTTTATCACAAATATTATTTTACATGTAAATATAAACCACTTTAACAAACATCATACAGCAGAATAGCCAGCTTCTCAAATTCCCATTTTACAAATATGCATCCACAATATTATCAGATTTAGTAAATTCAATACAGCTAAGTAAAATGGTATAAAATGTACTTCATTTTATCATAAGTTAAGTTCACCCAACTCCTTCAAGAGATCATTTTCTTTAGCAATCTTTGCCATTTGGTTCGTATCCAGAACTTTTCCAGCAGAAATGTCACTCTTTAATTTGTCAATGGCTTCAAGTTTCTGCAAAAAATATATATTACCAATCAAGAAATGAAAATAAAATGTTCACATACTTCAAATTTTTTTTTAATTATTGATACCTTGATAATATTCTTCATCTTTTTATCTTTATCAGGATCATTGGTTGGAGGTGCACGCATCTTTTGCTCGTACGTTCGTCCACCAGCCGGTTTTTTGTTGCTTTCATCATCGCTTCCATCGCCTTCTTGCGGTGTGCCAACTACGATAGACACGGCAGATTGTTGTTCCTCTGCTTTTTTAGCTTTGCGCGCTTCTCGCTTCTTTTTCTGCTTCAAAGCTGCCTTAGAAGGACCTAAAAGATTTAAGGAATGTTATATTAAGATGTAAAATCATCTTTAATAACGACTAAAAACAATTCGACTCACCATCATTTATCAATTGACCAGGTAAATGAGCTCGTTCTTCCTCATCATGAACTTTGAATGATGACTCGGCACCTCTTGCAGCTGGTGGCCTGTAATTACATTAAGAAAATAAAAGCCTATTGATCAATATCTTTCATTTTAAAAATAAATCTCAATTCATTTACCTATAAGCTTGCTTGCTGAGAGCTGGTTTGGAAGGAGCAATCGGTTTTGGCTTTTTATTAGCAAGAGCACTCGCAGGGAATGTTCCAGGCTGCCAAAGCATTTCGTACATATCACCTGCCCACTTCATCTCATACATCAAGCCTCCACCGCTATGCCAAACTTTGAAACTGCAAACGGTTTTATAATTATTATTATCAACCATGATTTTCAACACAAGTTTAACTATGAACGAAAAAAGTACCCATTGTCCATCCGAAGTCGAGGAGCTGTTGTGCAGGTTATGAAGCATTCAGATCGAGGATCCCAAATTAATCCCGTCGAATCGGGAGCATTGCAGACTGCTAACTGTTTCCTGGTCTCCGTGTCCCAAACCTCCATACGACCAGGCAAATTACCAAATCCACAAAGCAATAGACGTAATCATATGGTTAAGAAAATATATTTTTGAGATATTGTTTTAATCTGAAAAGCCTTATATAAAGATACTTATGAACCTTATACTGTACATATAACAGCATAAAATGCATGTGAAACATTATTTGATTAATGTTTTATAAAAGGATATGAGTTCCGTTAGGGCTGAAATATAGACAATTTCTAGGCGCAGTACCAAACTCAAAGATCGCATCGCACTTAAGATCGTAGAGTGTTGTTTTTGCAGGCATTGTTCCGTAAACAACACAAAACTCTAGTCCTTTGGGACTCCAAGCCACGTCATAGATAGGTCCACTTTTGCCTAAATAATATAGCCCAAATAACTAAAATACCTCGATTAAAAAAAAAATCAACTAGTTGCTTTATTAATGACTTACCGAGTTGTACCATACTCGTATTACCCCGGACATCAGCATAGTGCAGTGTTTGTTTACCGTAATAAGTAGTTCCAGTCTTGTCTTGTTCGGAAGAGGTCATAAAGAGGACACTTGTACCTCGATCATTCCAGTAAAATTTGACACTTTCCCCCTGAAAAATTGAACCGTCCAAAAATTATCCTTTCAAATGGTTAAAGAAAAAACAAGTTTAGTTTAGTCTGCTTTATCATTTTATTTATTTAAACATTTTGAAATGAAAACCCAGTTTTTAATATTCAAAAACGTTTTGTTTGTAATTTATTGTTTAGGAAGGAAATGCAAAACTCTTACAAATTTATAATTAAAATATAGCAACGGTTTCTGTGAGAAAATCCTAATTTGTTTATATTAGATACGCAAGTTATTCAAATTGTTAAACACACATTATAATTAAAGAAGTTCACAATTTCATGTGACACTAGCAAACAACGAGTATCAATCAGATTTTAATTTGTTGTTATTGTAGACTTAAATGCTCTATCAATGTAGTATCTACAAATTATTCAACTAAACCACCGAATTTAAAAACAAGCTATTTGAGCTATTTTAAAGCTATTTTAGTAGCTAGTAAAGCTTCCCAAGACCTTAAATGAACTTAATTCTACTAAGCTGCGGACCCCTGAAGCAGCATCAGCATGCTTGAGGGGTCCGTACTTAGACCCGCTCTCTGGAATGTAATTTATGATGGCCTACTGCGAATACCACTAATGGAGGGCGCCAAAAGGTCGCTTTCGCTGATGATGTGGCTATCTTAGTCAACATCAAATCTGTGGAGATCATGAGCGTGACCTGCGAGGACTCATTGCGAAAGGCAAAGAGGTGGCTAACTAAAGCTAGACTGCAACTCACTATCCAGAAGATGGTAGAGCCTCCACTCCTGACGATCGATGGATGTGTAATTAAATTCTCTAGATCCATTCAATACTTGGGGGTGGAAATTGATGACAAATTCCACTTTGTCTCTACAATGAAGTAGTTCATCTGGTGCTATTATACGGTGCGCCGATATGGGTCGAGGCACGAGTTGAAAGAGCCTGGCTCAACTTAGCCAGAGTCCAAAGAAGAAGTGCAATTAGGGTGGCTGCTGCTTACCGCAGTGTCGGAAGATGCTATCCTAGCAATGACTGCCATCCTGCCAAATGACCTCCTCACTCAGGAGAGACTGACAGTACAAAAAAGGAAATCTAAGAAGGCGGCCAGAGAAATTACCATGGCAGTGTGGCAGTCTTGATGGGACAGCTCCACAAAAGGCCAGTGGACACATAACTAATACCAAACCAGGAATTGTGGACAGCCAGGCAACATGGCCTAATGTGTTGCTGCTTGACCCAGATACATATCAAGCATGTCTGCTTTGGCAGCTACTTTAAGAGAATAGGAAGAGACAAGCCTGAAATACCATCACTGTGGAGCTGGCAATGATGATGCCGCACACATAAAATTTGTCTGCCCAGTATGGAGTGTTGAAAGGATGCTAGGGCATGGAATGCATGTTGCAGATTCATAAAGTCGCCGATATGGGTCGAGGCACTACAAATTGAAAGGGCCAGACTCAACATGGCCAGAGTCCAGAGGAGCGCAATTAGAGTGGCTGCTGCATATCGCAGTGTTGGAAGACGCCGTCCTGGTACCGACTGCCATACCGCCAATTGACTTGCTTATGAGAGACAGGCAATACAGAAAGGTGAAGACAGGAATAACGCTAAGCAAAGGACCATGGCAGCGTGGCAGTCTTGATGGGACAACTCTACTAAAGGTCGGTGGACGCACAAGCTAATATTGAACCTGAGAACCTGGGTAGACAAAAAGCACAGTCAACTGTGCTACCACTTGACCTAGGTTCTTACCGGGCACAGCTGTTTTGGTAGCTACCTACACAAAATAGGCAAACTGGCTGGGAGTGCCACCACTGCGAAGCGGAGTACGGCGATGCTGCATACACGACATTTGTCTGCACAGCATGGAGCACTAAAAAGGACATCCTACGGGAGAAGCATGGAATGCGTGGTGCAAATACACGTGCGCTATGTGGCGGAAGAAGGATGCTGAACATACAAGACGACGAACAAAAATCGTCGACGAAACTCATGAACAGAGGGCGAAAGGGAGGTTTAGTGGGTAAAAATCCCACACTACCACCAGAATGGTGGCGTCTTTTGAAGATTCCCCCTTCGCAAAAAAAAATAAATACATAAAGTGCACTATGCAACAGAAAGAGGACACTGAATAAATACTGAACTGACAACATTGAAGGGCCCAAAATGGGTACATCGCTGCTACCCTTATGCAATGCTAGTAGCTGGGTGGCAGCAGAAGAGGGGTTTTAGTGGATAGAAATCCTACGCTACCACAAGATGGTGTCTTTTGAAGATTTCGCCCCTTCACAAAAAAATATCTAGTAAAGCAGCATGCTCACATTATAAAAGAAGTTAATTCAAACTTACTTGGAAAAACCCTTTACTTGCAACAGCTTGGTTCATCTCAACTTTGGGATACTGGAATATCTTCCCGAAAGAAGGTAAACTTGATGTACCTAAAAAAAAAAAATTAAAAATGTGAAAGTGATTTTGAGACTGAGGCAATGGAATACTTTTTAAGAATTACAATTTTTTACCTGGCAGATGACAGGCTATACAGCTCTTTTGCAATGGTGACGGCGACATACTAAAAGAAGCAACTTTAGCACCATTAATGACGGCAGCCGGTTTGCTAAAGTCTAAATCTTGATACAGCAAGATTTCGTTGTTTACGAGACGCCCCAAAAGCTTTTCATCGGATGACCACGTCGGTTGCCTTAAAGAACGATCGGTCGATAATTTATAAACTTATCAAAATGAATGAAAAAATAAAATATTTGACATGTAAGCTTTACCATGACGACTGTTTGATCTGAGTGAACGATTGTAGGAGTTCTCCAGTTTCAACGCAGTATAGATGTAGATTCGGTTGAGGCTATAAAATTTGAGATCATTTATGAATACGCTGCTTAACATTAGCAATATAATCCGTATAAGATCATCATTTATATAAAATAATTGTATCAACGAACCTCATTGTTTTTGACTGTGTACAGTTCCATACACATGATATATTTGCCTGTCGGAGAGAATTGCAATTCTAAGATTTTCGTGCCAGGAAGTTTTCTGAGAGAGCTCCATGATTTTCCGTCGCATTTTGCCACTTCAATTCTGAAACAAATTATTTCAAATATACAATAGCGAAATACGGAGACCTTTGAAATAGAGCAACGGTATAAATAAACATCACAGTAAAATAGGCAAGCATACAATCTTAAATACACCCATATCTTGCTTTACGACCTACATGTGTAGCGGAGAAGCTGAAACCGAACAGAAGGTCGCTAAGTTAAAACATTGCAAGCCGTACATCAAAAAGGTGCCATAATTTTAAGATCAACAAGCTAGCGTTTAAAAAACGGATAAAAATGTTCAATAAACCAATTCTGAATTTATTAAATAGTGATCCAAGACCGCAATACTGCTGCGCAATACTGAAGCAGCGTTAACCAGCACTATCGGACTGGAAATCGTGAGACATAGACGGGTGTCTTGAGTTTCTTCATACACGCATTTGTACACGTTCAAATATTCTCAATATCGTTCATGTTGTCTTGAGAGCAGGTGTTTGTTTTGATAATTAAGATACTCGCATCATTTTTATTGTTGACCAATTTTGTTATTCTCCTTTGAATGTTTCGGAGTAGCGTCATTAGCCAAGTATCACCACTCCTTTACAAAATCTACTCCTTCTGAAGTAAACTGGCAGACTTGCACGGTAACCCTGTCTTTTTAATTTCGCAACACATTAATAGGCAAAAATAGCTGAACAACAGAAAGCAGATGCCATGCAAGTTGAGCATTAAGAAATATTCGGAAGAAATAAACGAATATTGTGTGCTATCAACAGTGTTAAGGTTTATTTATTTAGCTTCAAATACACAAATACATGCAGCAAATACACAATTCAAATATCATTTTTTTATAGAACGATGAACTGACTGAAGTTTTAGTTTTGAGTTTACTTGCCATTTAATCTATGTCTGTTCATACAATTCAAGTCAAAATACACGCACCACAGATTGAAAATCACAGTTCTGTTTAACTATATCGATGCAGTAAACTCTTTTGTAGACACCACTGAAATTTCATTTTAATCTATTAGCTGGTTTAAAAATTATATCAACTTTAAGAGGGGAAAAAAGTAGATTCATTCATTGCCAAATCGCCCAGAATTTGGACGAAGTTTACCACCAGACACTCATATTGTAGTGTTATATTAAATCGACTGTATCGAATGTCGTTTCTCCAGTTCATAGTCACTGAGCATTTTCAAGCATTAAATCATGAAATGTTTATAAATCAAACAACATGCTGCTTGAATTGAAAGATAGATTCCTAAATCACTAAAATATTAGTTTAGTAATATTATGTTAAGCATTGAACACTTTATCATAAAACCTGCAAAACTATGTGATGATTTATCGTCTTAACTCTTTATGGACCGTCGACACATGTGCTGCGTTTTTGTGAAATTATTGCCCGAAATCAGTACTTAGTTTTAGTTCATTTTTTAAATAACTTGCGAAATACAACAAAATCTTCTATGAAATATCAACGGTCCATAAATAGTAAATATTGGGATTTTTATTAAGTAAATCCACATGTAATTGTGCATCTTGACAACATTATTTTTGTCATTTAATGTTAGCTTATGAAATATGGGTTGGGTTTTTTATGGCTGCTAGTGATTGAGAAAATATATAATGTTTACAATTTTTATCATAGTACATAATTAAATTTAAAGAAAAATAAAGTCGGCAGCTCATATTATTCGGAGTGACTTATTGTCAATTAAAATTATTATGTTTATATTTCAAAATTGAACCCCTAGATGGCACTGATAGTTTGATGCTGGATAATCTTCTTCTTTTTTTTCTTTATAATGTTTTAAAAATATATTTTATAATGTTTTATCTCCTTGAATTATTGTTTATTATGAAACTTGTCTTTCGGAAATATATTTAATCTTTCCACTCCGTAATTGATCGCATTGGGAATTAATGTTTTTTGAAGATTTTTGAAAAACTACTCCACTAACAGCCAATAAAATTAACCTTATTAGATGCATATTTGATGATAGTTGGTCATTTTCTAATTGATACACTAATGATTTATCGTAATGCACATCAATAAAAATCGATTCAAAATAGTGATAAATAATTTAAGAAATATTTTTCGGCAGGTGAAAAAGGGCATTTCCGGCGAATACGACAAAAGAAATATAGGTGAGGTTACCCACTCGGTAGCATTGGACCAGGCGAAGCGATCTCCTTTGGGTGAAAAGGCAATGGCTTGACATGACGGAGCTCGGTCCCGAGGATACGCGCGTTCCGCGTAGCTCTCCGGTCCTTCCAATATCTGCACCCCACCAGCGCTGCGAACTGTAACACGTGTTCGGTTAAAATAGTGCAGGCCGAAGCAGAACAGAGGGAGCGGCCCCCTTTCGCTCGAACCGGCGCTTGATTCCGCGCCTCTTCCGGCGCCTACTCACTCGCTATACTCGGCACAGCCATCTCGCCGTAACTCGCGCAACTCGCGCTCACCGGCGCCGGCTCCCCGTGAGTGCTGTGCAGACACACACTGAGTCGGCCATACACCGCATTCACCCGCCATACACCCTTCTTCACAGTTTGGGATGTCTTTGCACACCTTTTTTAAAAGCTTGATATAAAACTTTTATTTTTTCCCAAAAATAAAATGTTTGAATAATTATATAATATATGATTTGCTTAATATTTTTTAAAAAGAAAAGTAAATAAAACACCTTACTATAATTTTATTATTTTAATATATTACTATATAACAGATTATATTAATATCGAAATAAATACAAATTAATTACAACCACGGACTTAAATTAAAAAAATATCAATTATATTTGCCGGTCATTCGGGATATGGTCGAATATATCTGCATTTTCGAAAAATTATTTTTGAAGACTGTAAATGTCACCCCGATTACCAAAATAGCCGCTGGTCCGGTCCGTTTGCTTCCCGTGCGCTCCCGGTCACCACGTTTTCCTAGTAGATCGAATAACCACCTTCCGATTGACGAGATATGCCGATTGACGTATCATAACCTAACTGCGTATAAACTTTTTATTTACAGGACGTGAACATTTTCAAAATACTCCTTTCGAATGAATGAATGGCGCCCAAAATGGATCGTATGTTGAACGCTGACAAGATACTGAACATCTTCAGAAAGTATTCGAAATGGAACAACGCGAAAACTCTGTTTACCGACCCGGCTAAACTGAAATATTCGGGACCGCTGTTGGTGCTTGTGGAGTTGGTGATCAACTTTCTGATCATAGAACGAGTGCCCTATACGGAGATCGACTGGAAGGCGTACATGCAAGAATGCGAAGGTTTTCTCAACGGCACCCTCGACTATTCTCTTCTGAAGGGCGACACGGGGCCGCTCGTGTATCCGGCCGGATTCGTCTACATCTATTCAGCACTCTATTACCTGACAGATCATGGAAAATACGTACGAATCGCTCAGTACATGTTCCTGGTGATATATATACTTCAGCTCGTTTTGGTTCTTCGGATATATGTGAAAACTTTGAAAATACCTCCATATCTTCTCATCGTCAGTATTTTGACGTCTTATAGAATTCACTCTATTTATGTCTTACGATTGTTCAATGATCCTATTGCTGTCTTGTTGATGTTCGCGTCACTTAATTTCTTCATAGATTCTCGGCGGACACTTGGGAGCATATTTTACAGCTTGGCAGTGTCGGTAAAAATGAACACGCTTTTATATGCACCCGCTCTTCTGCTTTTCTATTTGTCGAATTTCGGAATGAAAGAAACAATAAGACAATTGTTTTACTGTGCCGCCATTCAGATTGCTCTGGGACTACCGTTTTTAATTGTGAACCCTATTGCTTATTTGAAGGGCAGCTTCGATATTGGACGAGTATTCAATCATACTTGGACTGTAAACTATCGATTTTTGGACGAGGAGATTTTCGTAAATAGAAATTTTCATATAGTTCTACTCGTAGCACATTTGATTCTGCTGGGAGTTTTCTTTTCGACGACTGCGAAATATTTCGAAAGTTTCTGCAATCTTAAAGCTGTCCAACAGCAAATGCAACCGCAGATTGATGCAAAAAATGAAGAGACCAAGGCAAACGCATTGGCTAAATCAAAGAGGGCGTTGAAGAAACGCCAAAAGAAAGAAGCGACAGAAATTAAAAAGGAAGAAGTTTTGACATCAGAACAAGAATTATTTTTGCGTTCCTTTGAAAAATCCATCAAGGGTAATTCGGATAAAAGTAGAAAAATTGAAAAGATTGAAAAACCATCAGAAATACAACACTATCATGTGAACTTTGATAGGACTAATCAATTATTTATTTTACCTATGTTTTTATGTAATTTTATAGGAATTGTCTGTTCGAGAAGTCTCCATTATCAATTTTATTCATGGTATTTTCACACTCTTCCGTATCTCATCTGGTATACGCCCTATTCCAACATCATGAAATTTCTACTTCTTGCCTTGATCGAACTCTGTTGGAATACATATCCGAGTACTGTATTTTCAAGTCTTCTGTTACACGTTTGTCATATCAGCACATTGATAGGTATTTACAAAACGGCCACAGTGAAAGTTCCAACATCGTAATATTCATCTATCTGTGTATAGATTCTATAGATTCAAGACTGTAGTGTTATTTCAATAGTATCGTTTGATTGTTTTACACCGAAATGTTGACAGGGTATTTCTTACTATATTGATATGCCAAATCCAAATTCTCGTTTATATTTTCTTAAATATATATCGGCAATTATGAAATTAATCCAATACCCTTCATGTGTGCTGACCCCTTTGTGTTGTATAATTAAATGCTTGTGTGTAATTGATTTTATTGAAGTTCAATATTTTTACAAGTATAAATGAAAAGATCTGTCTATTTTTATAGGTGGATTTATTGAGGAATTTGTAGAATACGATTACTGATTTATGCGAGTGTGTATTCCAAAGTGCAAATGGAATACAGTGGAACCTTGGGTTACAAGTTTAATAAGTTCTGGAATAATATTAATATAAGTATAAAAGATTAAAACAATTATTCATGGTACTTCAAGGCATGTTAGAGGTGGTGGGAAGACCACAAATGTTTATAACTTTAACCACATTGAAGTATGAGTTCTAGTCTCTACTGTCAACAGTTTCTTTTTCTCCCTCTCCTCTTCTTCTGCTCCCGACAGAGTCTCCTTTAGTAGACGGTGTTGTTGTTCATACAATACCTTCAACTCATCAATGTTGAGGTCCTTGCAATGCTCTGCAATGTGTTCTTCGAAGTCAAATTCGTTTAGCTCGAGGCCTAGAAATTTTCTCAGGGACACAATTTCTTCGACAGACTGCTTTTCATTCGCAAAACCCCCGAAATCTCATTCTAAAACCACCTAAGGTCACAACTTTCTCCACGCAGAGTTTAGTGTTCTTGAGACACCTTACAATATCAAAGTGGTTTTTACAAAACTCTCGTAGGGTAAACTACATGCTCTCGGTGATGTCGAAGCAGAGTTTGAAAAGCCCCTTTGTATACAATTTCTTGAAGTTAGAGATAACTTGCTGATCCATGTGCTGCAGGATAGTTGTTGGGGGAAAGGAAGACAATTTTTATAAAACTAAACTCCTCCAAAATATCCTGGATCTCAGGATCAGCAGCCGAGTCCGTCCATTCGGTAAACAGCTCGTCGGTCCATATTGTTTGACCTCCACATAACAAGCAGCCTGTCCTTTCGTACTATGCACCTCTTGAATGCTCACGGGTTCTCCAAAGCGTAAACAAAAAGAGGTTTTATCTTTTTGTCACCACTCGCATTCGCACAAAAGAAGAGTGTCAGATGGTACCTGAAAAACTCGTAACCTGAGGTTCCACTGTATAGTTACTGCTCAAACACTTTATTTTTGCTTCGATAATGATTCAAGTGGAAGTCATTTGTTACTGAACTTGAGTGTTATCCTATTTTTTAAAATATGTTGTTGAATAGAATACATTCCTAATATTAAATCACATTATGATCAAGCTGTATAAGTCGATTGTAAATTGATTACGAATTCAAAAAAACTGATCAACAAGATTAGCTTGATTTTAAAAACTTTGTCCATGACCATAACTTTGATGGAAACTTTCCATTTCTTAACATGCATCTACGCGTACTATAAATCGTCATAGTTTATAACTTTATAAATAAATTATTTATACGAGGAAACGTGGGTTTCATCAATATGGGGAACGATTAGGTATTAAAACTAATATTTCGTTTTATAGATCAAAATAATGCAATTTTTACTACAAATTTTATACAGATATTGAGACATTTATAAAAGATTAAAAAAAATATTTTTGTTATGAATTGTTGTTTGCCAAATGTTTTTAAATATATATTGAAAATTTACAGAATTTTATTTGATATTTGATATCTTAATTGACAAGTAGCAAATAATATACACTAACGATTATGAAAGCGGTATAAGTCATGTTATTATAATATCATCGAATAACTGAAATACTACTTAATAAATACTTCTTTAAACGCAACGAGACTAGTTCACAAATGTACACATTTTTTTCTCGAAATCTCATTATGATACACTTTTAACTCACATTTTGCAGTGTTAAACACATCAAAAATGTTTTAAAAAATTTATAGATTGAATTAATCCGCGTCTATGAATTTAAGGCAAAATGACGTTAAACGACGCAAACTTGTCATTATTTATTTGTAGCCTAATAAAATAAAAACTATTTTATAACTGACATTAAACGTAATGATCCGATTTTGATAAGAGTGTCCGAAAATTGTCAGATTGTTTTTACAATTGTGAACAACTCCAGTCTATAAATTGTAAGCGAACTGTGTGTATATATATATATATTCCGCTAAGGCAAAACACTCCAAACAAATCGAAGCAAGTTTTGCCCAAACAAGACATGGGCTCGTCTGTATACTTCATTAATAGACTTCATACCCGAGTCACGCTCGGCCAAAACTCTTACGTGGTCAATAATGCTAAGTCGAAACAATAACTTGTAAAATAAAGATAAAATAAAATATTTTTCTTATATTTATATAGATGTTTTGTAGTATTACATTTTTAATTAAATATAGCACATTTCATTTTGTGTACAGAATTACAAAATTTTAATTCAAGTGACAGCTATTTTTCCTTATGAGTTTAAGCAAATAAAAAAATATATTCAAAATAATGGCTGCATTGTTTTAAATGAAGGCAAAACAACCTCTATTACATAATTTTTGGCTGTCGTTAAAATTTATTCCTACTATAAATATGGAATTCTAATGAATAACGAATAAATCATTCACATTTTTATGTTTTCATGCATTGATTATTAATGATATCCGAGAATATATGAATAACATAATGAGAAAATACGTTAAATTTTATTTCCAAGATTATATCATTTTTTTATTAAAACAGTGCAGGATGTTGACAATACAACACAAATGTATTTTTAAATTTTATTCCGTTCATCGCTTGATTTCGATGCTTGCTTTCCACAAATATTACCACATTTAATTTCCATTTTATAATAGAATCAATCGTATATATTTCATTAAACGCGTGATGATGGACTTTTATAAATAAATCAATTAGATTGAAGATCAAAGAATCCAAAAATTTAAAAAAAAATAGTGCCAAAAATATATGCCGTTTTTAAACGAAATAAGAGTTTTGGTGGAGACATATCCATGTCTTTCCATTGATGAATTAGTCGACAGACGTGGATCAACTCACTTAACCCTTTCGAACTGGAGAGCAAACATGCTATGCTCTAATGTAAATCAACTTTTCTGTCAGCCCCTCAACAGCATGTACTTGATAATGAACCAAGTTCGTTCGTTTCTTTGGAATATTTCTTAATGTTCAACTTGCATGGCATCTGCTTTCTGCTGTTCAGCTATTTTTGCCCATTAATGTGTTGCGAAAATAAAAAGACAGGGTTACCATACAAGTCTGCCAGTTTACTTCTGAAGGAGTAGATTTTGTAAAGGAGTGATGATACTTGGCTAATGACGCTACTCCGGAACATTCAAAGGAGAATAACAAAATTGGTCAACAATAAGAATGATGCGAGTATCTTAGTTATCAAAACAAACATCTGCTCTCAAGACAACACAAACGAAAGTCGTCTTATCTTTGTTGAAAAAGCTTAATAGCTTATCCAACGATAGTGATTTTAATTTATTTCGCGCATTACAGCAGTTTTTGGATCATAAATCAGATGGCAAATTGTGATAGATGCTAGCACATATTTTTGGCACTACCAATATTACGCTGACAATGAATATTGATATTTTATTTATACCAAACAATCTAGAAATTGCATAGTTTTGGATGCACTTTAACATGATTTAATCCTTTTAGCCTCAGCCGCTTTTTAATCCTATGTCGGCGTATATTCTATAAACTATCAAAGTGCGCGCCGAAATATCGACGCGGAGTTCCTTTCGGCACATCATAGGTGCGCCAATATATCGGCACTCTGAGGCTATAAGAGTTAAGATAAAAATCAATCATATTATCAAATAATATCTTATGCCGCTTTAAAATTCACTGTAAAATATGATAATTAACTTAAGATCAGATTTGTACTGGAAAGTTTAAATTATTTATACATTATTAGCATATTTATAATGAAGTTACAACGTGTCTGTCAGTCATGTTAAAAACCCCGCATGCATTTATTCACTCAATTTTCATATTATCAATATATCACACTGTCTGCGCTTAAATACAATTTTTCCCTCCCGACACTGTGATGCACAATTCGTTGCTATTTTTAACGCTTTTACATGTTTTATAAATTTATTTTACTTTGTTTCTATTAATTTAATTACAAAATTGAAGCATATTGCATTAGAAGTTTACACTCACAGACAATAAAGATAAAAAAATAATTACACAAATGAGATCAATATATTTTTTAACTAGAGTAGCATTCAGAAACTTTTTACAAGAATTACATCTATATAATATCAATAAATCGGATGTAATATTAACAATTTTGTATAAATACATATAAGCTTTATATAGACAATTTGATGAAACCGACTATGGAGAATCCAAATTATTACACGTATACACAGAAAATAAAGAACAATCAAATCCTATCCGATATTCACATATTTTACAATTTATATAAAAATATATGACTAACACAAAGTGATATTTTGATTAGATAAATTCACAACCTCATACAAATGATGGAAGACCATTCAAAAATTAATCCAGCTCATTATTTTAGGATTAGCTCCAAACATTGGAATGAACAAAACTGCAATTAATACCTTAACATATTTTCTGATTTAATCAGCGTTTTAAAAATAGATTATGGTATCTAAATGGCAATTGAACCTAATTTCATACATTGAAAACACAAAAATAAAACCATTTTATTTATGATAATTTTTTGACGTAATTAAATATTCAATTGATCATTTCACAGAAAATCACAAAAACTAAACTCAACTAAATTTCATATTTATATATTATATCATTTTAACTTTAAAATGACAATTGCAAGCAATAGGAAAACGCAAACCATAAAAACCTATTCGGAGTATTGAATAAAAGTGCATTGATGATAACACAATTGATAAAAACGTTTTTATTTATATAGATATTTAATTTAATTGATGAATGATTAAATTCTAATAATTTTAAAACGTAAACCAACCGTGTATCTTCATGGTTAAAGCAATAGTTAAAGATCTATTGTACAAATTACATATGATCCAATTTTCTTTGTCTAACAAAAACAAATTGAATAAAACGGAATGTACAACGGAGTGTAACACCTAAAAATACATTAAAACAAATATATACATATTTACAAGATGATGCCAGGTCATATAAAATTAATAGATTGCCATCGTTAATGATTTTTACATTAATTATGCAAATTACGTTCAATAATAAATCTAATTTATTCATCGTTGATAAATAAAATAAAAAATAGTATTTAGTAGCAACACAAATGGACGACCATATAAACATAAATAAAATGGTTTTGTTACAATTGGCAAGATACAATTAGAATATTTTAATACTATACACTGAATAATAAAAAAAAACTATAGCTGTACAATAAATCAAGAAGTAGGTTTCCCCTCACCCTCTCTATTTGTCATCACTAAAAATCATTCATGGACAGTATATTATATTACGTATCTTTACTTTTAATTTCGATAAACTCAATCACCGAAATCAAACATCAATATTACATACACTGACTAATAAACGCTAAATTGCTTTTCTGCTATTTCAGGAACAAAATATTTAAGTATGTATATATATAAAAGTCTAATATATTGCATAATGCTAAAAAGATAAATGTTCGCGATTATTTTTTATAACTAGTTTATAAAAATATGAGTAGACAGTTGAACATTGTAGCCTTAAATTTAACACCAAAACTTCAAACATTTTGAATTATCATTGATTAATAATACATATATTTGTCATGCAAGAATAACGTTTCGCATAATAATTCGGATAAAACCACAAAAACTATAATGTTCAACGTATATTTATATAAATAGGATTTTCTTAATGTCGGCGCAAATGATAAGACAGAAATGAAATGTTTTTATTGTAGGTGGAATATTAATATAGGATAATCATAATAAGACAATTTATTTAAAAAAAAACATATCATATCGTATTTTAAGCATTTGTATAATTGGGAACACCTTATCGCACATTATTTTTCCGTTTAAAATTACACCAATGCAATAAAACAGATAAAACAAACTATTTTTATGGTACAAGGTGCGGCAGCCACTTTATTTTGAAAATGATATCATTAAGGGGGGAAACCACATTAGACGGTTTGAAAAATCGATTTCATAAATTATTAGTAAAACTATTCAATATGTTTTGAAAGTTTCATAACAAAATTCCCACCCCACCCCATTCCCAATCCGCACCCTTCTCCATTACACCCCGACCTTCAAAAAGCAATTCGACCGATATATGAAGATTTATCGAAAGATGAATTGCTGAGGAGATGTTTAATTGGTCACACACAAAATGCGAACGAAAATTTTAATTTGACTGTTTGGCGATTGGCTCCAAAACATCTACATTCTGTATTTAAAGTAATCGAGATTGCGGCATTTTTAGCTGATGCCTTATTTAATGAAGGAAATTCAGCACTTGTAGTGCTGATGAACGAGTCGCAAGTAATTGTTGGCTTGCAGAACCTTAATTATGCACTGCAAATGGATGAGCAGCGCGTCAATTGACAGAATAGGTGCAGCATAGTGGAGACCAAGGAAGCTCGGAAAGAATAGATGCTGGCTCAAAATTTTGCATATTAATAAGACGAAGGGTTGCTATTTGGTGCTGGAATAGCTGATTAAATGCTAGGTAGTTTTTACTAATTATTACTGCCTTAAATTTCTCGTTTTCCATAACTATTTTTCAAACGCGAGTTTTTTGAAACCACTTTTTTTCAGTTTTGGCGCTCTCTAACTGAAAAAGTTATTAACTAATGTTATATTGATTTCAATTAAAAATTGTGATTTGCACATTACATCGAAGCAGTAAACTCTGATGGCAACCTTCCATGGGAAGCAACTTATTACTTAACTATTTTTGGCGGAAATGACTCATAAATCGAAAATCTCCTATATTGTTTGTGTTATTCATTTTTAAAATAAAGTAGTTCCCCTATTGCACCCTGTATAATCAAAAATCTGTATTTTATTAAAAAAAATAATTATGAATATGCCCACTTTTGCACTATGTAATGTACATTTTGCATATGGGCATGACCGGAATCCGATACTAATATTATGTTTATAAAATATACAGAATCAAAAGATCGTATATTAAAACAAGTTCCCAGATTTATATGTTCGTTAAAAATTTCTAAAAAGATGTTTTTAATCTTTACATTACGGAAAATATGTTTGATTTTACAAATATTAATTTATCACTGGATACATTTGATTAAAAATAAGAAACAACGCAATCCAATTTCGATTGGATAGATTTATGTGATAAATGCAAAAAAAGTCATTAATACTAATTATGAAATTTCATATCTAAATCCTCATTTTTTTGTTGGGAGGTAGCAGTTCAGTAATAGTTGCTTGTCTTTTAGCTGCAGTTCGAACCGTGTATCCGGTAAAAATAGAATTTCCACCCATTTGCCGCTGTAGTTTTTTTGCTAAAGCCAGATCTTTCTTCTCTTGAGCAATCATTTCTTCAATGCGTTTCTGTTCGTCTATAATAGACGAATCTAATTTATTTAAAGTAATATCAGCACCAGTATTGAGCACCACATCTACAGAATCATATATCTCCTTACACTCTAACTCGACATATTTTCCATTTTTATTTCCGTTTACCTTCTCTGGACTAGGAACGGCTTTTTTTGGATCTACGTTCGTTTTTAAAAAGCCGTTACTTTTACCAAGGTTTCCGTTACTTCTGAGTGTCCGATTGTTGAAATTTTTCTCAACACAATATATGCCGTTACTCTTTGCATCTATTGCATTATTTTCACAAGATAACTGGTCATAGGAGTTGGACAAATTGATATCGTTTGTGTCATGAGAATTGTTATTTAAAGTGTTTAATTCGTTACTAAATGAAATGCTTCTTTTTAATCTAGCTGATGCGCGACTTCTTATGTTGACATCTTTCATGTCTAATTTAGTACAACTTTGTGAATATTTGCCGCCCCCTTTCATTTTTCTCGGACTAGCTTTCTTTGGAGTAAAATATTTGCATCTCAAATTATCAGCAGTTTGAGATTTATGAATTGAACCATTTCTTATTGTTCTCTCAGATATGTCTGATTTTGCTTGTGTTTCTACATTTTGATCACTGTTACAACTATTCAAACCATTATCTGTGTCTGAAATTGTTCTTTTATCTCCCAATTTTTTTGGGGTTCTGACAGATTTTGATTTCTTATCTTTTCTTGGAGAATCGGTGGATGAAGATTCAGCAAGTACCTATAATAAATATTTGGAAATTGACAAATTTTTAATTCCCAGACATAATTTACAATTATATAGGCGTACCCTAAATTACAACCTTCCTTAACTTGAAGATTTTATTCCTATTTATATTAAAATTTAATAGGGATATAGCATCAGGCGACAAGCACCTAAATCCTTGATGAATTTAAAAAAAAAGCCATATTGTTATATTTTAGTGTATGCCTGTATACGTTTTAAAATGTATATTTTAAACTACAAAAATCATACCTTTATACACGAAAGAGGAACAGTTAACAGACATACAAATGCTGAATCAATCTGAGATTGAGAAATTTTGGAACCCCTTAATTTTTCTAAAGCTTCACTAGCTCGGTGCTTATCTATAGTTCTAAAAATAACAATAAAACATTTTCATTTGACTGATTAAAAACACTAATTAAACAAGTCAAATGGGATTTGATACAGATTTCTAAAATAGTAATCACCTTTCATTCTTTAAATTCATATCTGTATGAGACTTCTTAATCGCTAGGCTTCTTATCAATTTTCCACTATATCTAATGACAAAAATATAACATAAATAAATTTATAAGTATAATTAAATTTAAAAAAATTCATATAAAAATAAATTATCCGAACCTGGTGATTGGGATTGGCTGGATGGGTTTAAAATAACAAAGCTCCTGAGCCAACGAGTCCTCGCTTCCAGCGTCGGCTTCAAATTTGAGAAGGTCTATTTTGGTTTTCCCTGCATCTTTAGGTTTTCCCAATGTAACCATACTTTTACGCTGGGTTACAATCCCAGAATTGACTGACAGCTCCTGCTCTTGACCTACGCTCGCTCGTTCTGGCTCCCAAATCTTAAAAAAGTACTCTTTTATTATTAATGGTTTAAAATATTTTTTTTATTGAATTCCATATTTCTAATATATAAAAATTAATCTCTGTTTGTTCGTATGTAATGCACTGCCATACCGTTCATGAGATTGCGATAAAACTTTGTCCGCTTGTTGTTTACACTTGCGGGAATAGCATAGGCATAATAAAAATATTGTTTGTGTACGCAGTTTGTTATGCGAGACGTTTAGCGTATGCACTATGTTGGCGCACATTGGTCTGGTGGTTGCTAAGGTAAATAAAGCACTACAACCATCGATCATATACCCTTTTTTTAGCATAATTAAAAATATATGAAAGCACTTCAATAGATAGAATCAAAGCATAAAAAACTTTCCTTCTTTGTGTGGCATTGCAACGCATACCAGGTAATCACTAGTTTAAAATAAACATTTCTGAAGAGTTAAAATATATAAATGTGAATGTTCGGAATAGGTAGTAATCAGAGGGAGCAATGTCGAGAGTACAGCGGGTGAGGTAAACTTCTAATTTCATTGTTTCCAAGTAGGTTTTGACCGCTGATGTGATATGCAGCCTAGCATTATATCATGCTGCAAAATCACTTTGTCATGTCTTTGGGCATACTGTGGTCGCTTTTCCTTCAATGCTCGGCTCAATATATCAATTTATTTCAGTAGAAATCTCCTGCGATGATTTAGTTGGATTGGAGCAGTTGGAGAGCCTCTACGAGGATTCTATGTGCTTCAGCTGCAGATTTATTTTGAATAAAGTAATGCAATAAAATTTGCCGCAAATATGGTTTACTTGGCACAAAATTCGACATGTTTCACATTACAAAAAAAAAAAACCGGAATGACACACACTGATTTCAAAGCTATGTTATAATACTTGTTGTTACAATATAGATGCGCCAACACTTAAACTATATGCATACAATTGTTATACTGTCATCTGATGATGAAACAATAGAAACTTATTCGCACACCCAATAGGTTAAAAAAAAAACATAAACGTACATTAAAAAGAATGTAACTTAAAAAGTTACTTACTTTTGGTTCAATTTTAGAACTGTCATTCGTTTTAGTAGATTCATTCGAACTCCACAACTTTCCATGAAAAAAGTTTCTTATAAATCTTCCACATCGTCCGGCAGTTGATATAAGTTCAGGTGAGTTACACGATATTGCAGTATCTTTTTTCCTACAAAATGCAAGCGGACAAATAAGGGATAGAATAATAATAAAAATTAACAAACCTATTATTTAATTAAGCCTCCAAAGATTTTTATCTAGCCCCCTACTTTATATTAATTGTAATATAAAAAATATCAATTGTTCTATTGTGATTTGATATAAGACTTCCTGGTACAGGACTTGTAATGAAGGGAATTTCAATGTATTGTTTGAAGCAATCGGATGTTTATTCAATTGTAGATTTATTATAAATTCTCATTGATTACAATTCGCAAAAGGTTACAGAGGCAAAATAAAACGCATTGCTTCATTATTGTGGTTACTTGTAGTCGATCAATAGTGATATCTCTATTTGAGTACAGTTTATATAAAACTGAATGTGCAAATGTTATGTTTAAAATATCGATTTTACTACTTTTAATTTTAGCACCCAATATAATGATGTCAAATAAGATGAAAGTGAACGCTGAATGTCTTGTATATAATATAAGCGGTATTCAATTATTTCTTCTTGCAAAACAATGACAAACCCATATGTCAGATTTACAATGAAACAGTATTTGTTTTTAACCCTTTGAGTAGTAAGCAAATGTTCACTTTACACTGATTATAGTCTGTCAGCTCTTATCAGCGTGAGACAATCTTCAATTCAGAGGCAGATTCAATTGTAAATAAACCACTTAATTTCTTCGCGTAAACAATATACAACATATCGATTCATTTGACTTATCAGTGGAAGTCAGATAAGTCGCCCAATATAGTCCAGCCTTTCCGACAATGATTCTGTGAACATATTTCTCTTAATCAAAGCAGTCCTGCTTTACAACGAAATGATAATTGGACAAAGACTCGTTCAACAAGCAGCAATCTCATTATTAGTATTTAAATTTGGGCTAACGATCTATACAATTGTGCAATGTAAGTAGGAAACTCTCCGTCTCTGTCTCCCGAACTACGCTACAATCTTACTCTATCTCTCTCCGAGCTCAATGTACAAGAGTGCTCTTTCTGAATCAATGGAATGTGCTCGCAACCTTGCGATCATCCTCTCTTACATGTTTATGAATATTACTTAAAATGTCACTACACTATGACACTTGGGATAAAATACAATAAATTTCAAGGAAATTTGGGAAAGAAAACATTAATATTATTAACTCAACTTTTAGCTTTTTGTCATGAAGGCACTCATAGAAAGAGTATTTAGATTGACAGATGGAGAACACATCAAAGAAATCTTTGAACTAAAAGTCAAGCTCTCGTAAAAAATGGATATCCCCTGAGCAAAATTCAAGCACCAAGAGCCTCAGGATCCACACACCAATGTAAAAAAACACATTGTTCTTCCATACATAAAAAGGCAAAACTGACATCATTAGTATACTTCTGAACACACAACATTAACGCATTCTTTGGAACGGAAAAAATAGGATGTCTCCTGTCTAACAAAATGGACAAAGTAAAAAATGAAAGTAAGGGAGTATACGAGATCCCGTGTACAGACTGCAACATGTCGTACACTGGATAATCCAATGGACAAATCGCCCACAGAGTGACCACATCAATTTTGTTCGATAGAAGCAATAGAAATTGAAAAATGGCAATGTATTGTTCTGCATCCACGAGTCCAACAGGAGACACAAAATATCGGAAAAGGGTAGATTCAAAATTTTAATATACCTCTCAAATAATTACTTAGCATGATCATACACCCGTTTTTTAACATAATTAAATATAAAAACACTTCAATAAACAGAATTAAAACACTTTCCAGTAAACAATAAAAATAAAATAAAATATAGGTAGTTGTGTTTTAATATGCCCTCACCTATCTTCGATGCTTTCATTAGATTTATTCAAATAGTCATCTAGGGTTTTTGTCTTGTATCCGTTCGTTCTCCTCTCTAAATCTGTATAGAATCCTTTTGTTTTGTTATCCCGAGGTGTCACGACTGTCGGAGGTGCAAGCGGTAATTCTTCTGTATTATCCGATTTTGTCGAAAGCTCTCTAGCATATTTTTCATCTGCTTCTACTATATCTCGATTTCGAGCTTCATTTTCGAGTCTCTCTCTCTCTTGCAATTCTCTGAAACGTATGAAAAATTGTGAACACAAATTTATTTCATCAAAAATATAATATTTAAATACACAATTATATTTAAAAAGCTTCATATTAAATCCTTAGTTTAGTATCATTTAAATATATTTCCTTATGGTTAATTTATATCAAGAGTGGCTTAATTTTCTAAGCTTTTAAGCCAAATTATCATTCTGTTTCCGAGCCAGGGCTGGGCAAAAAAGAGGTGCTTACTGCAGTCCTTCGTCCAAATTTATGGACATATCGTATATTAAAGTTCTATGTAAACAAGCCATGAGAAGAAAAAGGGCCGGACCAAACTATTTCAATGTTATTATTTATATTGATCTCAATACCCAAATTGGCACTCAATCAATTAGCTCGCAGATCCCGCTATAAAACATGAATATTTTTACTACTCTTTAACGAACAACTGAATTTACTGAATTTTATTAAATAGCATTTTGTGTCAATATCTGTAATGAATCAATAAAAAATAAATTTTCAAAAATCTTATAACATTCTTATCAAACTGTCAAACCGCTCAAATAAAAATCTTAGTAAATCTCAAAATAATTATTTTAAAGATTTTTCTAATAACTCAGGATAATTTCATAAATAGGTAAAACACGCAGAAAAAGTAAAATATTGAATTGTACCTCAAAACATAAATTTACAGAACATTCTTGATAATGTGTCAACCGAATAATTCCATAAAATGTCATCGTCACTTCCATTCTGATTATTAGAAATGTAAAAAAACACACACATTCACATCTCCGAAGAAAAAAATTGTGGGGTTTTTATAATTTCTCTTGTAGGTGTCGAGAATAAATAATGCACTCTCTTAGTATCGTATTTAAATAGTTCGTTAATAACCGCATCCCGAATGCCTAGTTATTGTTTTTCAATAAAAGTGTAATCAAATATGAATGCCTTTTTAAAATATTTCATACTTTTTTTTAATCTATTTTGCTATTGTAATCAATTAAAATGGAATGATTTTTTAAACGGTAAAATCAAAGAAATCTATCCACTGTCAAAGAACTTTAGCGAAGGTTCAAAGAACCCCGTTGAAAACAGAACGCAACCTATGCTCGCTCACCTTATTAAGTTTTCCGTATCTTTGGAGTATTTTTGCTCTTGAAGACGTCTCTCTTCTCGAATTCTATTGAGTTCGGCTTCATATTCGGACCTAATCTCTCCGGGTTGGCTCAGTTTGCGAGCGACTTGGTCTTGGCTCAACTGCGACTGCGGTTTGGCGGCGAGCCGATCTGGAAAACGCTCGCGGATGTAATCCCAAAGGGGTCTCTCGATCAGCTCGTCGGCTGCTTCCGCTCGCCGCAGCCAGGCTCCGACGCGCCGCCGACACAGCGGACAGGCAGCCGCTCCAGCCGCCGCCGTCGACTTGACACAGCCGCAACAGAAGCGGTGGCCGCAGGGCAGGAGCGCTGGCTCCACCAGCAGTCCGCAGCACACCGCGCACTCGAGATCTTCGGCCGCAGGCTCTGCGCCATTGTCGAGAATCCCCACAGGAGGACCCCGTGCCCCTCGTGTCCCCCGCGCACCCCGCGCCCCCCTTCCTCGCCGCCGAGCGCGACTCGACATCGCCCGCCCGCCGCGCGACGCCCATGCTCGGCACCGAGCCGCTGCGGTCCGCAATCGCCCAACACGCCAGTGTCCTCGAATCCAATTTCCCTCCATTATTCTAAATCCTTCAAAATATTCACATTTTCATTTCAATTTTTATTCAAACGATTTGGATTAAAAGTCGTTCGGGGAAGCATTTTAATTTAAAAATTTGCTAGTCAACAAATAACAAAAACTGTTTTTAATTTCGAGCCTCAAATATTAAAACTTGTATTTGACTATCATATAAATATTTTATAATATAACTTTCGAATTTCAAGAAGGCTATTTACGCTTAAAAAAAAAGAATAATTCATCCCGGGCATGCAATGTAAAGCAAATTCATTATTAACAAAATATGAATAGTAAAATTTAAATTTTCTGCACAGTCAATCAGAAGTAGCCCTATATTTTTTAAGCCACGAGTACTGCATATTCATATGTAATTTTGCTCGTTTGCAATTTTTGCACCGTCATAATATTTTTAAAAATCACTCTTGTATTTAAATATTTTCAACATATACAAACGATGAAACCTCGACCACGATATAAATATTAATCATCTTTTATTTAAAATATTCTCTTAAGAATTATAATGCAATTTATTCATATACATTGAATTTGTTGGTGAACATTTTTTGAAAATAAAAATTTGATTCTGAATTAGACTGTATATGAATTATTCAAGGCTTATTTTATTTTGATCATTTTATTTTTTTAATACACGTAGATAATCAAAAATAAAATGTAATAAAATTATTAAAAATACGTTTATCAAATGTATGCATTAATGGAATAGTTTTATTGAATGGATTTTAAATTTTATCACAAAAATTGTCTTTTTATCAATCGTATTAAATTTGACGAATAAATATAGCGTGGTCGTTTCTTTATTTAATGATAGACGAGCGGTTCCATTCCGCGTCCGACTTTGCGAACGTCAAGACAGTGCCGTAGAGTTTCGCGAACGCGTCTTGCGCCCCATGGTGATCATCCGTCCCTGTCACTCGTGCGCTGGCGGCCGTCGTGCCGCCTGAGCCACTGCGCCATGCAGTGCCTTGTGCACCCGTTGCCCGCGACCGAGGACCAGCTTGCCGACAGGTAGGAGCCTCCGCCCCCGCCGAGTCCCCGGGTCGCCTTCCGGGCTCTCCGTCGCCTCGTTCCCCGTCGGTCGGCCATCCGACCGTCCGTCCACTTGTCCGCCCGTCTGTCTGTCCGTCCGTCTGTTCGGCTCTCGAACGCGCTCCCCCCGTCGGGCTGCGTCTGGAGACTTCCGGAAGTCGCCGAGCGGACCGATCGGATTCTCCTCCCCGCGAACCCTCCCCCTCGCCGAACGGGCGTGCGGGCCGACCCAATACGGACGATGGATCGCTAGGACGTTAAAGCGCTTCGAGACTGCAATAGAACTTATCTTTTCTTAAGACTGTCAGTCATAAATCTTTTATCAATCCTTTTTTCCTTCCATTTCTAATTTTTTTTTAAAAACCACACATCAAACTGTGATTTTTTTTCTTTATCTTTTTTTACTATTATAACCTTGGTCGAAGGAAATCAGAATTTCGAAATTGAGACAGTCTACTGATTTCCTTTAAGAATGCGTCTGAATCTTTTCCATAGGTTGAAAGAAGTCTCCGAACGTCTCAACCGCTTCGGCTACGGAGGAGTATCATCCGTGCTCGCCAACTTGCGCGATGTTCAACAGGTCGTTGTGGGACCTTCACACATCGCCTGTCTGCTCAAGGATGGACAAGTTTGCCGTGTTGCATTTTCGATAATACCTGATCGTCTCGACTTCAGTAAAAATGATACTACAAAAAGGTGAGCATCTAATATATTCTTACATATTGAAAATTTTCCACTCCTATTAGGAAAATATTATTGATCTTAGTAAATTGCAATATTACAATTACTGAGTTTAAATATTATTCCTTTGTGAGATTTGTGCATTAATAATCAAAAATACAAAAAGCATTTCCTCTGCGACAATTTTAAATGATAAATTATAGCAACCTTATTTTTGGAAGCTTTTGTCATGTTTTTTGATATAATAATATATTGCATTGATTTATTGAATATGTAGCAGTGGAGGCGGACCCGGAGGAGGAGGCGGGGGTCTTGGGAGCGGAAGTAACAAAGCTAGCAATTCCGGCAACACCGGGAGCAGTTCACGTCAACAACCCCGCACGAGAGCCCGCATCATGCGTACCAACTCGATACGAACCACTTGCACATCACAAGGTAGTTTTTTTATAACTACTAATTTTCTTTGTGAAAGATTAAATAATTGTCAAAAATAAAACAATGCTCGATTAATTTGATGCATTTATTGTTCGTCATTCCCTATGAATTGGAAAATAAATGACTAGTCGTATTCTTGCTATTATGTCATGATCAATTCCATATTTTGTTATTTTCTTTACATCATCAATGTATTTTCAGTATTTTGTTAAAGTATGATTACAAATCATATTAATGTAAGTTTATCGTGTACCTACGCCATTAAATATAGGTTAGGTTGGATTATTCTTTAACATCATTTTATTATTATTGAACCCAAAGACTGAATATTCGCATTTGTAGAATATGTGTATATGAAAAATAAAAATGGTATTTTAGTATACGATAATATCACATTAGATATGGACATAAATTCTAATTAAAGTGGAATCAAACTGGTATAATTTGAATATACATCTGGGCCTCATAAAACATGGTTTTATACAACACAGCTTTGATATAACACGGTTGATGAATTGTGGAATATTTTTGTACAACATGCTTTATATAACACAGTTTTAAAAATAAAATTCAAGGAGCAATTGCGTCGGCTGGCATAGAATCTGCAAAAAAAAAATTATTTCACAATTTGCCAAAATTTTGAAAAAATAAGGGCTACATATCAGACTAGATATTCAATGTGGATGAAATTGTACTGGAAAAAAATGCACCATTGAACCTAAAAAGCAAAAAATATGGAAAGATATTCAAAGTGGCAAAATAAATACTGTCTACTATTCTACTATATTTCCGGAGATTTCATAATTAAGCTAAGATTACTTATTAATCAGTCTTTAAACCCCCGAGCACTGAAAGGGTATGACAAAACGATTTTGCTTGTTTACTGAAGAGCAAATAAAAATGCTTGGACAACAGCTATTATTTTTAAAGATTGGTTTAACCCTAAACTACAAATCTACGTCAAAATAAATATTTTTAACGCGTGAGATTAGCACTTTGTGGTTTCAAATCAACTATGTAGTCGCTAGGAGCTATCGAGGAATGGTCGTATCGCATTGTCAAGTGCCACCATTTTGATATTAATATAATAAACGTCATTTCGACTTATGATTTGTATTTCTATAGCAAAAGCTATGAATAAAAATATTTTATATAATAAATATGATTATACTCCAGAAGATTCTGATAGTGCTTTGGAGGAGGAGGTATTTGAAGGAGGATATTCAGAGCGACTTGATGAATGGATATATCGATCAAACCCAAACAGTACATCAGGATGCCGCAAATGATATTATTTTATAACATAACAAAAGGAGGGGTTGACACCTTCGATGTGTTTCTCAATGTCATGTAGTCGCAAAACAAACAATGATATTTTATGGCATTCTTAACATGGCTTATGTTAACTACTGCATAAATTACTGTCAAAATATGATTGAAAAGAATGAAAAATCAGTAATTAGAAAAAAATACATGAAAATGTTGAGTTCTGTATTATCATTACCTTGGATGGAAAAGACATTAGCTGCACTAACTTTGAAGTGTAATTTACGCCAAAATATAACAGATTTGTTGCCAAAACCTACCGAAAAATATTCTAAAAGTATCAATCATCAACCAAAAATCAAAAATGTAAATATTGTTCCAAATATTCGTATAAAAAAACAGGATGACAACGTCGCAATGTCACAAATGCAAAAAGCCACTTTGCGGCGAACATAAGTTTAATTTCTGTCGATCTTGTTATTACTTCCTAAATCCATACAAAAAGACTTATTTATAAATTTATGTGATGAAAACAATAATAATTAATCATTAAAATTTAGATTTATTAAGAAAAACATATATTTATATAGTAGTTTGCGAGAAGGTCTCATTTTTGGTTGCTATTTTCCAAATATATATTTAGAGTTGTTTTTCATAATTTAATAAAGCTACATTTAAAAAGATCGGTGCTTTATTGACCAGATATATAGAGCAATATATAATCATTAAAATAGTAATCCAGCATTACTTATTTTTGTCAAAGAATTAACATTTTATTATACACGTCAAAATGACTATGTAGTTCTGAATAAAATATGCAGTCAGGACGTTCGCTCGATTTAAAACATCCAAAAAATCAATATTTGTTGCTTTTTTATACACAATGTGCTTAAAAAGAACTTTCAATTATTATTCTCCCAATATATTATCTTGATTATTGACAAGAACATTTATCATTGTTTCAATATTGAAATGTATACATTGTCGAAATAGAAAACCTATTTTTATAACGCTGCTCTTTGAATAATAGTTTTACGAAATAATAAATATATATATATTTGGTTCCATGATTGCTTTCATAATTTCTAGTGTTTATTATACAGACACAAATGCTTATATTCAGACGTCGAATAAGTTTCGTTTTATTAATCTTATGACCAATTTTACATTAAAAAATTATGCATGTCGATGAATTCAGTTTTAATAAAATATGATTTTTCTCCCTCGCAGGTTCGAGTAGTAGAGCTGCAGGTGTAATTATCGGAGCTTCAAGTCAAGGACGTGTCGTATCAGTACCTACTCCTTACGTACCTGAAGATCTTATATCGCAAGCGCAGGTGGTTCTTCAGGGTAAAAGTAGAAGTCTAATCATTAGGGAGTTGCAAGTAAGTGTACTTATTGTAAAGGAATATTTCTACGCATTGACTTGCTGAGAAATTTAATAATTGTTATTGTATTTGACCTTTTGCACTCTACTGATGCTGTTATTGTGTCATTCATATCGTGATCTATAACTTCATTGGAATAATTACTGCAAAGCGTGCTATTGGCATATTGTTTCTTTATTTTTATATAATTTCTTCTTTAAGTTCTTAAAATATATTCATTAAAATTTAATCGCGAAAAATTGTTTTAGCGCACCAATCTAGATGTAAACCTGGCAGTTAATAATCTCCTATCACGTGACGACGAGGAAGCAGAAGAAGGCGATGGAGGTGAAGGAGGTGATGGTTATGTCCCCGAAGATCTCATATCATTACTTGATGGAGGCTTTCACTCGACTCCGAGTGATCATTCAGTTATCATTGATGCTGATGCGATGTTTTCAGAAGATATGTTTGGTTATACAGGCATCAGGAGGTGTGTGCGTTTGTTAGTGTATTTTTCACTACTTTTTTGTTCAATTCTTCTCAATTGCGGTTTTTTTATACTACTCTACAATGTAGGCAATTTTTTTTAAAACGCTATATATTTTATTGATAATAATCTGTTTTATTTTTTATTTGGTTGTTATTTTAAGATAATAGGATTCTTTTGTGTTAATATTCAATGTTACTAAAACCGTTATCCATTATTTCAATAGCCGCAGCGGTGGTGGTAGTGTCACCCGCGGTTTTACTGGTTTTGGTTCTGGTGGAAACAATACCACTAATGCTAGCACCAGTGGTACAACCAATAGAGATTCTAATAATACGGAGAGAGGAGGTGAATCTTTCACACGTTGGAGAGACCGTCAGTATTTGGGCCCACGAAGATGGCTCGAATCTGCTCTCAGAGAAACGGCATGGGATAAAGATTCAGGTTTTGAAGACTTCTTTAAATGTTAAATAATGCTTTTGTAAAATGAATTTATTTTGATTTTAAATATTTTTGTTCTATAAAGCTGAAAGTAAGAAAAAAGAAGCTGGATGCGCTGCCAGTCCCATGTGGACATCAGATGAAGTTGAATATTGGGAAGGTGTGCGGTTTACACACATTATAGCTATGCATTCTGAACTAGTCGGCCTTTCAACACAAGGTCATGTACATCAATGGCGATGGACAGATTCCTTACCATATAGACATCCAGAAGTGAGTTGTTATGTCCGTTTTTGCTTATTTTATATATTAAAATAAACAAAAAACTATACAATCTTTAAAAAATTGATATATTGGTAATTGATATAAATATTTTGTTTACTCATTGCATTTAAATGCATACATGTTAGTTATAGCCTTTGATTAAAAAACCATGTTGACGCATTGTATGCGGTTCCAGTTTAATGAGTGATGAAGCCTGGCATGGGGGTATCCATGTCATATGTAAAAATGATTTCAAGGCTATTCAAAAATGATACTATATGTCGATAAATCGGTTGGCTTTTTGTATGAAAAGATTTTCACTTAAAATAGCATTAATAGATGTCTCTAGTCAAATCAAAAGGACTGGGATCACAGTCACCTGCAATCATCGTGAGTTTTTCGTTAACTGAGATTACAGTCTCCCGCGTGCAATTGATTGAACGTTGATGCTAATTTTAATGTAAACATTAATCATTATCAATGTTATTAATATTAATAAAACTTTTTTTGCTACAAAGAATCCTGGTATACATCATCCGAGAGCTCCTTGGCTTGGAATGGGCACTGTTGGAGGAGAACGTATAAGATGCATTGCAGGAGCCGGTGTCCGTTGTTCGGTGGTATCTGAAAGTGGACGTATAGCTACATGGCTTGATGAAACGCTCGCTCACGCTGCTGCTCGTTTAGAGCACGCCGGACGTGATTTTCCTGAATTAGGAGGAGAGAGGGTTGCATCTTTACATGTGTGTTCCTTATACACAGTTGCAAAATTAGAGAGTAATGCAATCTATTGGTGGTAATTAAAATTGCATTTTATTTTTATCCAAATTGTTATTAATATTTTTCTTTTTATAAAAGTTCTCTATTTAATAATTTTTAGGGGAGTTTTACCTTTAGCGCAAAGAGCAAAGCTCTGGGAGAAGCATCGTGCGAGGTCACGAAAACAAAGACCGACAGGTGGTTCAACATCTCATCACGCTGCTGGACAAGAAGTTTTTGCCGGAGCAACTGTTACAATGAAAAATTCTCCAATGTATCAACCAGGAGCAGTTGGTTAGTATTATTGATTGATTTTATAGATAGTAAAATTTCATCACCACCACTTAACCCTTTTCACTCATAAGTCGATATTATGTCGCCAAATGGATTTCAACTTCCATTTGGTTATTGATATTATGACGCCAAAATTTTAAACTCATGCATGTTCTATTTTTATTTATTATTTCTTTTTAAATTTCGAGTATGAAGCCTGAAAAACCCGCACAATTACAATACAGGAATGGCTTTTATTTTTATCAAGAATGTCTAAAAATAATAATTGCTTATATAATCATATTTAATTTTTTACATTAAAATAAAGATGATTACAGTAATCCATCTTTTATCTAAATAAATGCACAAGTGCTACGTCAGAAAAAAGTGTATGTTTCTAGAATGTTCTAATTTACACGGTACCAGGTTTTTAGTGAAAAAAAATTATGAATAATATCATCGGAGCTACAGTTTGAATTGAAAACTTTCAAGAAGAAGAGGTTGTGTCTTGATGATTTCAACTGATATGCTATTTGAATTGAAACATATGCAGTTTCCGGTACGAGCATCAACAAAGAACAAACACACAGGGTATGCGTGCATGCTTCTCACATGGACAGCTGTATATGGGCAGCTCATGCCCAAATAATTTATTACCAGACGGTATGCACCATATGGAAAAATATTGTGAATCTAAAAACACTTCATTAGCACGGTATAAGCATAATCTTTGGGACGAATATAACAACAACATGGGGAGCCTCCTCTGACCCAAGCTGTGTGATTAATACCCCTATTCAGGAGCATGCCAGCCTGCTCGCAAAGTGCACAACATGGTGCAAAACCGTGAAATTAAAATTCCATGTCTGCAAGGACACGCTCTTCCATTTCTCAAAAATATGTTGTAAAGGGTAGGGAAAAGTTTTGAGTCTCACTTGCGGCCACTTGCGAACCCATTAATTGCTACTGGTTGCAAGGAAGGACCTCTACGGCCCAATGGAGATCGTAAAAAGCCCTGGTGATGCATTTTCTCCCAAAACAAAAAAAGCCCTAAATGCCTTAAAATTAGAGAGAGTGGCCACAAGCTTTCCGTGTCCAACCGGACCAAATTTCGGACCACTGACACAACGAAGTAATGCCTCGCAATTGGACGCCATGCCCGAATATGTCCACAGAATATGGTCTGTGTTCATGAATGGATCTCCGCATGGACACTCCGATATTGTTGAAAGTCCAAACCTAACCAACAAGGCCTTAAATCGCCCGTGTCCTGTGAGAAACTGACACGTCCAATGATCCGGGACAACCCGGCGACATCTCAGGCGGTGCCTAATCGAGATGAAGAAACATGAGAGGTGGTGGCCGACGACCGACGTAGACCACCTCTCCTATCAACTAAATAAAGCCGCTTCCTTCTACGGAGATCGCTGGGCGCATCTGAGGCATCCGCCTCTCCGCGGAAGAATATATAGAAAGTCTTCTGTCCAACAAAAAGAACAAAGTGAAAAACGAAATTCAGGGATCTTACGAAATCGAATGCTCAGCCTACATCATATTGTACATTGAGCAAACCAATAGATATATCACCCACGGGGTGACAGAGCATCAGAACGCAGTCTTGGAATTGGATTACAAATCCGCAGTACACGAATATGTCATGAAGAACGATCATTACATCAATTTTACCAAAACCATAGCAACCGTTAAAAATTTCATCTTCAGAATTGTGAGAGAAGCGATAAAAAATCGAAAAACGAAGAAACTCTTTATTTCTTTAAGTGTGGCATTCCAACGCATGCCGGGTATTCGCTAGTAATTAATAAAAATTCTGTATCTTTATTTCACTGAAGTTCGTTATTTCGGTTTAAATATTTTTTATTATCAAATATATATATATACTTTTTGTTTATAGGCTTTACGATTTCATGTGGGGTGCCAAAAGTTGGAGTGCTTTTGTATGCAGCTTGGAATCTTACAGATACTGGACGATTTAAAATAATTCCGCCACCAGCGCCTGATCGTTTGGATCTTAAAGATAAAAAGGACTCACAGGTTACAAATTAATGCAATTTTTTAACTTGAAATATACAAAATATGAAATTCCATAATATTTTAAATAAAAATCATCATATTTAATTTCAGAGCTCCACGTCTGTTCCTGGATGTAGTAAAAACAACGGAGGAAACGCAAGTGGAAGCAATGTTTCTGGTTCCTCTAGCCGTGGCACTTCAGGCAGCTCATCAGCAAACAATGCTCCTTCATCAAATACTCGTAGTAGTAGCAACAGTGGAGCGTCTACTTGTAGTACTTCTAATAATTCAGCATCTTCAACAAACCGTGTTGGGTCTAATACAGGCAGTGGAAATGCTGGAACTAATTCGTCAATTGGAACTACATCGTCATCAAATGCCGGGCGCTTGACTCCCGGTGCAAGTTCTACTTCAGGAAGTAGTGCAACTTCAGCAAGTAAAGAAAATGCTGATCGCCTAGACATGCCGCCTCCTCCTAGTCCTGCTTCATCTACATGCAGTGATACTAGCACATCTCATAGTAAGTATCAATCACATAATTGATTTTAATATATAATACAAAAGTGTATTTTTTTAAATTATTTAACTTATAATTTTGGTTGAATGCTTATAAATTTAATGAATATTAATATAAATATTTTTTTTATAGAACGCACCCGAAGAATGACTGTTCGAGGTGAAGAAGGAAACAGTAGCGAAGGAGGTAAACGAGACGAAGAAGAGTGGCCACTGAAAGATGTAGTATTTGTGGAGGATGTTAAAAATGTTCCACTGGGTAAGATTTTTTTAATATTAATTCTTAGATTAACTATTAAAAAAATCGTTTATTTTATAATAAATTGTGTTTTATTATTTATTTGCAGGGAGAGTTTTAAAAGTTGATGGTTCATATGCTGCAGTGAGATTCCCAACTACAAAAGATCCTAAAGATGTAGCAACTGCAATTGCAGCTCTAGCTACAGGATCAAATTCAAGCAAAGAGAACCCTGCAGGTGCTACTAATACACCACCCCAGGCTGACGATTGGATAAGTTTACTTCAAGATTGTCGCTTAATGAGAAAAGACGAATTACAAGTATGATTGATTTATATAAACTTATTCTATTTTTATGTGATTTTAATTGTGTTAAAAAGCAAATATATGATTGATTGCTTTTAGTTTTTATTTGCAAGGTAAATTAAAAATTCAAATCTACCTCTTTTCGATATTTCGAATCTATAACTGTTATTCTGCATCCATGAATCCAACGAGAGATCAATTAGAATTGAATTAAATTGTGATTTTTTTTTATAGGTTGTAAAATGGAGTACTAGTAACAAAGGACCTGATTGCTTTCAAAAGACTCCACGAAAACTATCTGTTCCATCAGATGTGACAATCTTGTCTCTTGCGGTATTGTACTATTTTTATCATCATTCATTTTAATTTTATAATTACGTAGAAAACATTTTTTCTAATATTTTGTATCTGCGCCCATATTTTGAGTATTCTAAAAAACATATATTTTGCAGAAGTCCTCACTGTGTTAACTAAATATTATATGAATTGGTTATTATGTTATATTAGTGGCTTTTAGCAATCCCTTTTGTGGTTAAACATTTTGACATGATTTTTCCATAGCGAATATATGTTTTTAAAAATGTGGTCATCAACCACACCTGTAGATTTGAGTCCAACCGCTTAATCGCGGGACTACCTACAGATAACAGGTTATGTACTTGATTAAGTTATATTTTTCTTTTAGTTGAATTTTAATTAAACTAACACAATTTAAGTGGGTGCTGATATGGGCAAAAATACCATTGTTGTGGATGACAAAGTACTTTCATGTAAAAATTGCTATAACTTCAAAAACGCCAAATATTTTAAATAATAGTCTTCGCATCAAATCATTATTATTTACTTTTAAAATATTAAGGTCGATGCTCGTGGTGTTCATGCCGTCATACGTCGTACCGGAGGTTCTCTAGGCTATGCAGTATTACCATTGGGTGGAGCACGTGCCCTAACTGATTCGGCATTTCCAACAGACTCTGCCGCTTTTCTTGGAAATCATGTATCATCAATATCACTCACATGTGCAGCAGAGGTAAAATGATTAAAAAATATAATTTAATTGAACGGTGTATTAAATAATAAAAACTTTCGCATTTGTATTAACATTTATATTGAATAAAATTAATTTATAGGGAACTGAAAGTGTTGTGTTATTGCGTGACGGTAATGCAACATTATATCCGTTGGCACGTGATTGCCTTGGCTGTATAAGAGAGCCACCTTCTTTAGATTTACCTCCTCTAAGATGTGTCGCAGCTCATACGGTACCATTACCTCCATCTGCTGCAACTCAAAACAGCAAGTCTCAGGTAATATTTATTAATATCAACGACAATGTTTATTTAATGCTTCTTTACATGTGTAATCGTATGTGCTTATGTGATGTTTATATAATTGTAGCAACAGGTTGCCGTCGTAGTTCTAGTACCAGAACAGCAGATTTTAATGCCTTGTGTTTTACGGTGTGACGTTGATGGTGTCCGTCATGTTCTCCATCAGCTTGAAACTGAAATAAGTAAGTTCTTTTTCTCTTATTAAATGTCTTTATAAAATTATCTATTTTATTTCACTTATTTAATTATGACTTTTTTTTGCATAGAGCATCAAGTCCCAGCAGTTTTGTCAGAACGATGTGACGGAAACCGAAATGTTTTACATGCTTGCGTTACGACATGTATGCCCACTTCAAATAAAGAACCAGACACAAATAATGGTATTTATTTTCAGTTAAATGCATCTAAATTATATATTAACTATTAAAAGTCAAATATTCTGTTTAGATTTCAGACATTTTTGAGGCTTATATAGATATTTGTTCATAGTAGAAAAACATGAGTATTTTTAAATATATAATGATTTGTATGTACAGGGGAAAATGCAGCTTCTGTAGTTGGTAATGGAAGTGGACCGGGAGTATTGGAAGAAGAACCGATACCCACATTATCTTGGCCCCCTGAAAGCTTTGATGCCACTTCGGGCGATGAAGATAGTCTTATGGGACTCACTAATAGGTGTTTATTTTTTCATAGTTATATAAAACTTCATGGGTTTATAATTAAAATAAAATTATTATTGACAAAAAAATCATGTTGTTTAAACTACTTATTCATATTTTTCAGTGGTGCAAAAGTTAGCGGTAACGGATCGGTGGCTGTTTGTGATCCAACCGAGCGTCGCACAAATGGACTAGCGTCATTGAAAGCAATGTGTGAAAGTTTAACACTATTACCTCATTTACCACACCTACTCAGTGCTAAGTATGTATATTTAACTACAGTGAAAAGATTTAATCATTTCAGACATAAATATATAATTAATACGAGAATGAAATGTGTAGTATAAATATAAACATTTGGCAATTTTTAAATTTTAGAGATGGACAGGGTCAAACTCCTTTTATGTTGGCAGTAAGCTCACGTGCCTATCGCGCTGCTTTAATTTTATTTGATGCTGCACAGCGTTGTCCAACTACAGAACAGAAAACTGCTGCAATTTTCCCGAATGATGCCCCACCTGACAATTCCCCACTTTTCGTATTATGCTGTAATGATACGTGCAGTTTCACATGGACAGGACAAGAGCACATCAATCAGGTTAAAATAATTAATAAACAAAACATTTAATCAATATGAATTGCAAACATTAAATTAATTAAATTGAATGCTTCTATTTCAGGATATATTTGAATGTCGAACATGTGGATTGACAGGATCTCTTTGCTGCTGCACTGAATGTGCAAAGGTATAAATAAATCGTTTTTCTTCAAACAAATGTTAATTTATGTATATAAATATTAGAGTTTGATAAAATGAAATATAAATATATGCCCAAATTATAAAAATGATGGCTTTTTTAATTAAAATTTTATATTTGCAGGTATGTCACAAAGGACATGATTGTAAATTAAAACGAACATCTCCCACAGCTTATTGCGATTGTTGGGAAAAGTGTCGATGCAAAGCGCTTGTAAGTGGAAACTGGGAGGCTCGTTGTGAATTACTGTCTCGACTTACTAAAGAAACCCAACTTGTGACACACTTCAACTCGAGGTAAGCTTTATGACTCCAAATCATTTATTATTTTATTTATGTGACTTATTTTCTCAGACAAACATTTTAAGATGTAACTATATCTTTGAATTCTTATTTCATATATTTTTTTAACGATACTAAAGCAATGTAAAATTAAGTACTCATTGATCATTATGAATTTTATTAATTGGAAACATATGATATATTACAGAGGAGAAAGTATACTTCTGTTCTTAGTTCAAACTGTTGGACGTCAAGCAGTAGAACATAGACAGTTTCGGGCATCCTGGCGGACTCCTCGCGGTAATGCAGGTCGTCCTGGAGCAGGTGCAGCTGGTAATAATACAAACGGCCAATCTAATAATCAAAAACCACCAGCACCGGCTAATTCAACTCAACACGCACAACAAGACGATAGAGAAGATGGTGATACTCCCGAACATGATCTAGAACCACCTAGATTTGCAAGAAAAGCTCTAGTACATTTATTAGGTAATATTTATGGTATTTTTATATATATATATATATCAGGTTGGGAAATAAGTTCGTAGCATTTTTACATTCTCTTTTGTTTTACAACAATTTTTTTGCTTTTTGACAAAGTGTCATAAGTGAGTACAGCACGGAAATGGTTTGCAAAGGTAAAAAATGGCGATTTTGATGTCGACGATACGCCCCGTAGCGGAATACTTAAATTCAATGAATAGCGTATTAAAGCACTTTTGAAGGAAGAAGTGGACTTAGGAGGAGGAGGTTGTGAATTGACTGAAAAAATTCATTGCAATCATAAAACGATTCTCAATCATCTTCATTCAATGGATTTGTCAAAAAATTGGGGGCCTGGGTGCCTCGTCTGGGGGAATCGTCCCGGAAGATGAGAAATGGTGCCTATACATAAACATGAAGCAAAGGAAGGACTAGGTGGCTCCAGGATATACGCCAAAACCGAGAGTCAAGCCTGACCTCCATCCATGCGTTTGGTGGGACTGGGAGGGCATGGTGCATTGGGAAATGCTAGAAAAGAATGCCACGGTCAACAAGGAGCTCTACAAATCTCAGCTACACCGTATGAAAGAGGCTATTCAACTGAAAAGATCCCATCGACAAGGCCAAACCATACTCCTTTACCACAACGCACTGACGGATTATCATCTTTTCCGCTCTAAAACTATCGACTTTTGTTTAAATAAAAGTGTTTGATAAAAACGCTACGAACATATTCCCCAACCTGATATATAACAGCATTGTCTTCTGTTACCTTCTATCTCGTTTTGAAATCACCAAACTGAGAAGGTCAACCTGAAATAGGAACATTATATATATTGTTTATTTTAAAATTTTTGTTTGATTTGTGAATCTTGCGTATGTAAACAAAATTTAATTTCTCTATTAGACATGTCTAATTAATTTTGACAGTTTCAAATATTTACATTACATAAAACGACTATTTTGCCATCAGCCGATCATTCTTTTGTGCAGAAAGTCAGTCAAGAGAACTCAGGTTAAAAAGCAGGTTCACAAGATTTACAAAAGATTTGTTTACTAATTAAACGTATTTCCGTTTTACAGCTGACTGGGCTGCTGTGGAAGCAGCTTTGATGTGCGGTGCTAGTGAATCGGAAGGTGGCAGTTCTTCTAATTCTGAAAGTCCTGCTTATCATCAATCTGGCACCACATTGTTGGACAAATTTACACACTTGCTCATTGTGAAATGTACAACTGATGTATGTCTGAAGTTTTCATAAACAAATTCTAAAATATATTTTGCTATATAAATAAATAAATATTATAAATTGTATCCAATGGACGAAATTTTTATACTATATTTTGAAATTGATCAAAACTAAATCTATATAGCATTGTATAAATACAGTTCCGTTTTCAGATGCAAGATACGCTTCTCCAAACGTTGATTAGAGAACAACAAAGTGATTCTGATGTCGGTCGTGCAGAACGTGCGCATATTGTAGCGCGAAGATTTATAAGATCGGTTGTCAGAATTTTTGTGATATTCAGCATTGAGACTGCACCTGGACCTTTCAATGCAAGAGGGTAAATGTTGAATTTAATTGCATATTATCCAATACATAGCTATCTTCTAAACGTGTGTATTTATGACATTTTTCATTTTTTTCCCACAGATCCATGTTAGTTTGTATGTCATTGGAGAGATGCCGTCGCATATTTTTTTCACTTGCGCGATTAGCAGCAGAAGAATTGTGTGAAACTGCAGACTCTCTTATAGCCCCAGTACGCTTAGGTGTTGTACGACCAACAGCGCCTTTTACCTTGACTTCTAACATTGTAGATGTTATGAATGGTACTGAAGATTTGTTTTCTGTGGAGCCACTCGCACAACCCGGGACTTCAAATCCACCTAGACGATATCAGTTAGTTTTTTTTTAATTACATGACGTATTCTTTAATTAGGTGTAAGTTATCAAAGGTTTCATTATTGATATAATTGATTTTCTTTTACAGAGATCCATCATTAATATCTGTGGGTGCAGCGGTTCGTAATATGGAACTTGAAGAAGCTGCGGAAGGTATGGTGGTGGAAGAAGAAGTATCTGAAGGAGAAGGTGAACCTGAAAATAATGCACCACCGGTTGTGCCTCCACCGACTTCAGCACCACCTCCTCCACTACAAGATCATCCTACCCCAGCTCATCAACCTGAAGAATCTTTAGTTGAGCATAGGTAAATATTCTTATAATATAAGCATTTTTGATAAATGGGAAGAAATTTATTCTTATTTTATACTTTGTGTAATTCAATTTATTATTACATAAAATGGTTTTAATTACATTTCTAATAATTATAGAGCAAATGAAGATGGTGGACCAGAACATGTTGGGGATGCTGAATCAGAATCTGAATTAGATCTGCTAGCGGAAGCAGACACCGAATCTGATTCTGATGATCAAGATAATCCTGAATCAGTTCAGCGCTCGGTACAACCCGGAGCAGCACAAGGATCGGATACAGGTTTTTTAAAATTTAAAATATAATATTTATAGATATTTTAATTGTTTTATATTCTATTTTTAAGTTAAATAAAAATATGTCAATCGTATACTTTGGTTTATTAAAATGCATTTTTTTTTAGGAATTGCTTCTCTGCTTATATTTCCTGACGAAGAGTCAGGCGACTCAACCCAACCAGAAGATGAAGATTCCGAAGCTGGTGAAACTGATGAACACGAAAGAGATACTGATATGTCACCTGGCGATGGTGGCGGTGGAGCAGGAGGTGTTAATGAGCAACTAGAAAGAAGGGGAGGAGGAACTTCATCGGGGGCTCCTCGAAATAATCTAGCACCTCAAAGCATGCAATGGGCTATAAGGTTTTAAAACATTTTAATTGACATTGACAATCAATTATTTTATTTGTTATAAAACAATTTTATATATGACTATTTATAATTCAATTACCTTCAATATCGAGCGAATGAGGAGATGAATGTATGATACAGACTAGATGGATGTAACCCCTTCCTGTGAATGGATATTGAAGAGGATCATAGTTCTGCAGTGAACTGTTTGTGGCTGCACTATGATGATGATGATGATAATTCAATTATTATCCAGATAATTTTGTTTGTTTAAAAGTAGTTTTAATATATTTATAAATTACAGAAATCATAGAGAAACCACTAGAGCAGAACGAGTACGTCTCACTGGCGGTTCATCATTGGTATTTATTGATCCTTCATCTTTGAGACGGTCCACCACATCTGCCACACAAGAACCTCATTCAACTGCCACTACATCAAGTTGCCTGGCTCGAGCATTTGGTATTTAAATACGCTGTTTAAAATTGTTTTTTAAATACTTATGAAATATATCAGTATGACTTTTTTTGAATGTATTTCATTCAATAAAATATAATCATTTTACTATAGGAATTGTGGTGCGCCAAATTGCTGATTTACTGGCCGGAGTGGGTCGATCATCCTTACTTGGAGGACCTCGTCCTCTTCCATTTACTCAAAGAGATGCTGTTGCGCTTCAAGCTCATCTTGAAGCCAGGTTAAAACCAACGTGGGATTGGCTAGTTACAGTAATGGATGCAACTGAAGCTCAATTAAGGTAAATTATAAGAATAAAAAATAATCGATATTAAGGGGGTCATCAAAATATAGGAGAAAAGCGCGTTCAAAGTTTTAAGTACTAAAAAATGTTTGAAAAGGGAAATATACTACTAATCAGCGATCCCAGCTTCATAAAATATTTCTTCAGCCTCTTCTTTTTTTGCTGACCTGGCATCTCTGCGAGCTGTTCTAACTTCTTTAGAAGATTCAGAGCCTCAAGGAGGTTGCTTGTACAAATATAACGATCTTGTTGTTGCATGTTTTTGCAATTCTCACTGAGAATCTCCACATTCCGGACAATATGAATTTTGAGGGGCTTAGAAAGGCCCCTAATGGGAACAAAGATAAGAAAGAACCTCTAGCTTGCAAACAAAAGCAGGTATTGGGGCAAGCCTGCGACCGTTGGGGTGCAATCTGGATAGAGCGATTGCTTTGAGCGCATTACGCGAATTAGGTGTGAAGCATTGAAATAATCCAAATTTATTCACCAAAATTATGGACAACTTTGTCCTTTCTAAAAATGATTTTTTTAACGCAATAAAGTGAGATGACCCCTTAAATACTTTTCATTATTTTTCACACTAAGGGATTACTTTAGAAATTATAAATCTACATATTTATCATTTTATTTTAGGTTTGGTGCTTCCTTAACTCAAGGTTCAGAGAATGGAAATGCAGGAAATTCTGGAACATTATCTCTGCTTGGTCCTGGACGTAATGCTCCACGGCATCGCTCCATTGGAAACTTTCCATCAGGTGGGTCTACCAGAATAGTTGGCTTCACTGCCGCTGAACATGTCAGATCAAGAGGTGATAGAGATCAAGGTAACTTAATTGCATATATAAGTAACGATTGTGATGAAATAATAAAATTCCTTTTAAAGTAATTTGTAAATGAGAAATAAATGGTCCATTGTTTCTAGCCTTTTTCTTGTAATGAGGTTTTTTTAATTTAAATTTAAGTTGAAAAATAATATTTTTTAAAAGATAGTTCCTCTCAGAATCTCTTTTGATCTGGCATATTTTCACATTTATATACAGACACTCCTCGAATCACAGTAACATTTTATTTAACTTTTTATATGCGCTCTATCTAAGATTTTCATTATTTAGTTATTTATTTATAAAAAGTGACATAATTCAAAGAGTGTCCGTATAGTATACACTTTATTTTCTTCATTTAAATGGTTCCAATTTAGCTACAAATTTGAACTTGTGTAAATGAAATGAAATAAAGTCATGATTAAATATTTTCCTTAATCAAATGCTTAAAATTATCTTTTCAAATTATTTCAGCTTAATTTGAACCATCATTAAATATTATTAATTTATTAATTACGTGATATCATTTTTTCAGGTATTAACACTGTTATATTTGTGATCAAATTGTCCAACATGTATGATTTTTTACTTCAATCGTATATTAATTTCCGAAGGATTTCCTAACTCTAGACGCTAATTCAGGCATATCAAACTCATTTAAACATGCTAGCTTACAAAATTAAAAGTAACTGCAGCAAGACACATGCTCTTTTATAATGCTGCACTTATAATAAAATGATGTATTATATAGGTAGTTAAAATTATGCAGAGGGTATTTTTAAAGGATATATGTTATGACAAATGCTGTTCCAATTTATTAAACAGGTTGAAGGGGGGAAACTACATTAGGAGGCCGATTTTTTATAAGTAAGGCAACAGCTAAAAATGCCGCAACCTCGATTACTTTAAATACAGAATGTAGATGTTTTGGAGCCAATTGCCAAACGATCGAATAAAAATTTTCGTTCGCATTTTGTTTGTGACCAACTAAACATCTCAGCAATTCGTCTTTCGATAATTCTTCATATATCGGTTGAATTGTTTTTTGAAGGTTGGGGTGTGCTTCAGGCTTTGTTCCTAGAGCTTTAGCTTTCTGCCACTTGCACCAACTGTCATCTCCCTCTGGATAGTCATCGTATTGTGGATTGTTGTCTGTTGATATCATGTGTTGAAAAGTTGCCATTATAGCCTTCTCCATATCTTCGAAACGGTTCACATTTCTCCAAATGGCTAAGCTGTAAACTGAGCTTTTTCACCAAAGCCTCTTGTCAATTTTCCCTTTCCGTTTTACTAATAATTTATGAAATTGAAAAAAAATCTATCTAATGTGGTTTCCCCCCTTAACCCAGTCTTAGTCTAGTTCAAGACAGATATGACAATCTTAAGATTGAATACATTTAAAAGAATCATTCAAGGAAAGATTCATTTAGTAACTTTCACAATATCTAGTTCAAATATTCTAAATGAAGGTGATGCATCGCTCGGATGTTAGAAACAAGAAAAATAAACTAAAACATTCATGTGAATATTTCAATTCAAAATACACATGTTTATTTTCAATATAATTACTCATTTAGACTTTAAAATTGGTTTCAATTTAGATCTGAATTATCAATACGTGTGTGTGTATCCATAGTATTTAGTATAATTGTTTTTAATTCATCAATTGAAAATAACAAAAAATAGAAATTCGAAATACGTTTATGATTAGACTAGTTAAGATCCAATTTAGATTTTCTATCCAATGACAAATACATAGAATTCAAATGTTCCAAAGTAACAAATCATATATTTTATGTAGTTCATCAAATATTTTTCATGTCTTATTTTTCCATAGGAATGAATGGACATAATGCCAGACGTGAATTTCTAGCTTATTGTTTATCCCTGATGCGTGCTCACAATGCTGAACACTTGGACTCTCTTCCAGTGTTGGATGTTTCTGCTTTAAAACATATTGCCTATGTTCTCGATGCGCTTATATTTTACATGAGGTATTTAAATATGTGCAATTTTATTCATAATTTTCATTTAAGTCTTGTACAATCTCAAGTAAAATTTATTAAATTATAATGTTTCTTTTTCTAATAATATTTATTAGTATATGTATCATAATTGAGATTTTGTTAATTTAATAATATTACTATTTCATATAATCAGTTGTAAGGACCGACAGTTCTGGACAGGGGCTGTTATTACATAATTTGTATATTTTAATATTGTTCTTTGTGTACCTGGATTTTGTTTTCTGTCATCATTTGAATACTAATCTAACCACGTGTGCTTTTTAAATAAATTTCTTAATTAACAAGTGTCCTTTGGATTTTGTTCATTACAACTTTTAAGCTTTTAAAAAATCATATATAAATTATTTTAAAATTTAATTTTGTTCCAATGATGGCAGAAATTCCCACCTGAATGGATATAAAGAGTAGTATACATATGGAAATGTACAAACTTATTTTATCAATAATTTCCAAAAATATTGTTATTCGATTGATTTTTTAAAAATTGTATATTTACTTGGTTTTTATAAATTACAGATCTGATTCTGATAGTTCACCTTTATTATCCTTAACAAACAATCTTTCACAATCTTGGCATGATCCAGTAAGTATTTATTTTTATATTTTTTTAATTTTATATGTACAGATTTAGAAAATATTGCAAAATCAGGAAATACGCTAAATATAAAAATATTATTTCAATTTGTAAAATTATTATTTAAAAATATAATTGCTCTGGAACCACATTTATCAATTATATAATTTTGACCACTGTATATTATTAATATGTTTAATATGAAATAAGTTTAGGAAATAGGACTTTCAGTTTTATGTGAATATAAAAAAATAAATAAAACGATCTTGGACTCATTATATTTATTTAGTTATGGTAAATCCTTTAATATCATCATTAAAATTTTTATTTTATTTGCAAAATGAATCTAGGATGAAAATGAAAATGACGATGCATACGAAGAGATATTATTAAGTGGCGTTGCAGCTACTGTAATGGAAACGGAATCAACAGACAGTGTACACGGTGCAAGCGGGTCCGGTCGAAAACATCCCTTTTTCCAAAGATCTGAATCAACTCTATGTTTGGGCTGTCCACCACCTGATCCTTTTGCTAGTATGTGGCTTGTGTTAATAATTCTTATTGGCATGATTTGATTTGACTATTTTCAAAATGACTTAAAATCTTTGAATTTAAAAAAGGTCCATTACATGAAGCATTGCCGCTTGCTGATCAACCACAACTTTTACATCCTAATGCTTGGCGAGAAGAGCTATTTGGCATGCCCAGACAGCCTATTACTGTGCCGTCATCTGGTACAGGACCGCCAGGAGTAAACAATCCTCTTGAAGGTATATAAAATATTATTAACTTATTCGCACTAGTGTTTTCTAATTTTGTTTGTTTCTAACTGTTTAGTAAATTTTTTCTTAATTTTTTAATAGTGGTGCCGACACGTTTGGGACTGTCAAAACGTACATCTGATCAAAGATTGGAATCATCAGGTACTTCTCGACCTGCAGCTGAAACTCAAACAAGCGAAGAAGACTTAGCTGCCTGTTCACTTCACCGACAACTTAATCTTCATAATCATGTAATTAAATGACTATTAACAAAATATTTATTTTAATCCGATTTGTAATTTAATTTAATTTAATTTTCAGTCATCGAATTGCCATGAGGAATTATTCAGACCAATACAGCGAGTTCCTGCTACTGGAGGTGTAGAAGGAACCTCTGAACCGTGTCAGCCTCTTTCTAGTGCTCCTTTGGGAGAAGAACCACAAGTAATTTATTTTTTCCTTTGTGTTTTAGATTTTATATGTATTTATCTGACAAGACTCATATAATTCAACTACTGAATAGAATTATTTCACTTTTGATCCAATGAACTACCATTTATCATTGTAACGTAGACTCCTTGCTGACACAAAGCGGTCCGCTATCTTCGTCAGTGCGATTTGATAAACGCGTTCTTCTGACGCGAGATTCGCCCTGTAGAGGCACTCAAAAACCGCAAGCGATTGCTTAAAAAAACGACCACAGTACGGTTATATACAGAGCGGCTAAGAATGTCGGTCTGGTTCTGATTAATGACGGAGGTCAGGATTCTTTATAGGAGCGTGTAACAAGCTTGATAATGTTTCTAATATTTATTAATGTTTAACTTGCATGGCATCTGCTTTCTGTTCAGCTATTTTTGCCTATTAATATTTTGCAAAAATAAAAGGACAGGGTTGCCGTGCAAACCTGCCAGTTTACTTCTGAAGGAGTAGATTTTGCAAAGAAGTGGTAATACTTGGCTAATGACGCCACTCCAGAACAGTGAAGGGAGAATAACAAAATTGGTTAACGATAAGATTGATGCAAGTATCTTAATTATCAAAACATACGCCTACTCTCAAGACAACACAAACGAAAGTCATCTTATATTTTTTGAAAGAACTTAATAGCTTATCCGACGATAACGATTTCAGTTAATTATACCTAAATTTTATGACGGTTTAAAGATTCTTTAAAATATATTTTTTGCTGACTTGATGCACGAGTGTATGATAAGACGCAAGACATCTGTCTTTGTCTCACGATTTTCTTATGATGCCCAGAAGCTATTCATATTTGAACATTATGAAGTCATCAATGAGTCAACAACAATCGCTATTTGCAGTCCTTGTGTGTCGTTGTGTTAAACACATTTTTTTTAAATTACTTATTTATTTTTAAATATTTTTCTAGGACTTATCCTGTAGCAAAGACGGAACGTGTGCTTCCAGCCTAGGATCAGCAAAAATGGATGTTGATACTGATGGAGAATATGTTTCCGATTCTGATTCAAATGATACTCGACAAAATATGCCAAGGAAAAAACATCATAGGTAATACAAAAATAAATCATTTACTCAGTGTGTTAACACATGGACCACTAGGGTTTGATATTTTGGGATGGGGGACACTTGCGTTTAAATAAAATTCATTTGTGAAATATGCGTTGCGTAAAAAAATGTTTTTTCTTATGAACAGAAAGTTTTTATTTAAATGTTAAAAATGTCTCCCGCCCTTGAACACTCAAAACGTCCTGGGGTTCATGTATTAATTATATAAAAAATACATATAGCATAATGTATATATACAATTTTTTTTTAGGCAACCTCAACTATCAAATGATACACGCGGAGGTATAACTAATATTTATCACCAGACTCTTATCTCGAACTCTTCAAATGGAATGATCTCTGCAAATGAACATGCACCACACAGTCCTTCAGGTTACTATTTTATACTCTACAACCTTTGAATTAAATATTAGTAAAATATAACTCAAATAATTATAAAATAATTTGACTTCTCGTCTCTCTAACTGAATCATTTTTTGAAATTGAAAGGTATTCTCTTGCGTCAAAAAGCATTTAATTTCATTTAACTTATTATTATTTCTTTATTTGCAGTATTTCTTTACATTAAAAAAAAAAATTAAATTGTAATATTCATTAGTATATAATCAAATAACTGATATAATTTATATTTATTTGCCATTAAAGGGGTTACGCTTTTATAAGCTTTATCCTTGCTTATTGTCTTAAAAAGTCACGAGTGCAGATATAATTTTAATTTTAAAAAAATTGAATCAAAATTCAGTGTACATGAATATGATATTTTTCAGGAGTAATTTTATTTATTTGTCAGACTATGTTAATAGTTTATTTATATATTTTTTTATTATCTATTATTTTCATTAAATGAATCTCTTTGGAAAAAAACATTACAATTATAATAGTTTATTTAATAATATATTTGTTTATTTTCCTTACTACCAAATATAAAGTATAGTAATGTATAGTTATTATAATATTGATTATTTATTTTGAAAATCATATTTAACTATGTCAGAGTCAGGTGGTCACAGGCCTCAGATAATTGTTACACCTCGCAAAATGGCAGCAGCAGTGGAAGCAGCGATGGCTGCTTCTAACCGCTCAGCTGCAACGGATCATATGCAAATGCAAACATCTTTTAATTTTGCTGATTTAGTATTACCAGGTAAGTTCATTAAAAGTAAACATCTTAAAATAAATTGAAAACAATATGTTGATGAATTAGTGGTAATTATTTTTACAATAAAATTTCATACATTTTTTTACGTTTCTATTTTGTATTTCAAATTAAATAAAATTATTTCTATGTTTACTGTACTATTACGGCTAATTTAAAAAAATAAAAACAACTAGAGACTGTCAACATGTTTTCATCTCTCGACATTTTTTGTTTGATTGATATTGTATGAACAACACATTCTGAGGGCAGTGATCATCTGCAAAATATAGATTGATCTTGGTTGATTTGATTTTCCTGGTTTTTTATTGTATCCTTTATATTTGTTTTGATGATTTAGAATTATTCTAGTTATCCAATCATAGCCTGAAAAATATATTCATATAAATGTTATTGAATAAATAGAGCAGAATTTTTTCGCAGCGCTGTGGCTTCTTCTGCGTAAAGATATACAAATAAGTTTCGAAAACTTTGTTTCAAAATTTAATGCATTTGTTTTAAATAATCATCTATTATTTTAATATTCTCATTTTTAAGTTTAACACTTTTTATTTTTGTGTTTTCTCTCTTTTGATTAGTTGAATTATTTGATTTAATTTAATTTTTGTCACCTAAATTGAAAAAATTGGTTACCTTTTATTTTATGAAACAAACGTAGGGCCGGATTAAGACCCTTAGATGCCCTAAGCACTAACTCATTTTGTGCCTTCTAACCAGTGGTAAATTTAATGCTTGAGACACCTTTGGCATAATTTAAGTTAAGCGTGAAATTTTTTATGAGTCATTTCCACCGAAAATAGTTGAGTTATAAGGTACTTCCCATGGAAGGTTGCTATCAGAGTTTACTGCTTTACACAATAATATTTTCCTGCAATTTAGTTACAATTGATTGCAATTAAAAAATAAATCTTTATATGCATTTTTAAAACAATTGGTTAATAACTTTTTGAGTTAGAGAGCCCCAAAGTTGAAAAAGAGTGGTTTCGAGAAAAATACATTTGAAAAAATAATCACGGAAAACGATAAATTTAAGGCAGTAATAATTAGTATAAACTATCTAGGGGTTAATCAGCTATTCTAGCACCATATAGCAACAATTCAAGCCTGCATCTCTTCTTTTCGAGCTTTCCGAGCTTCCTTAGTCTCCACTGCGCTGCATCTATTCTGTCGATTGACGCGCTGCTCATACATTTGCCGTGTATAATTAAAGCTCTGCTAGCCAACAATTACATACAACTCGTTCGGTGTAATGGAGAAGGGTGTGCTTCAGGCTTCGTTCCAAGAGCTTTAGCTTTCTGCCACTTGCACCAGCTGTCATCTCCCTCTGGATAGTTATCGTATTGTGGATTGTCTGTTGATATCATGTGTTGAAAAGTTGCCATTATAGCCTTCTCCATATCTTTTAAACTGTTCACATTTCTCCAAATGGCTAAGCCGTAATATGTACTGAACTTTTTCACCAAAGCCTTTTCAATTCTCTTTCAATTTCTGTCAATTTTCCTTTTCGGCCCAGATTTTTAGTCTTCTTGGACCACTATTCTAAGAATTTGCAAATAAGGACGTCTATCAGCATCTCCCTCTTTTTTTGTTTCCTTCTTCTTCCCATAGTACAGGGGTATAGAACAAAATAAGTGAATGAGATTTAACGGTTACTTCATACTAACTGGTGCGAATTTCGAGAAACTGGATCGACGGGCGTTCACTTTAGGGCTCATAACATCGGAGCAAAACGGAATTTTTGGCTCGTACCTCAAGTTTATTTCTGAATTCTAAATATTCCGAAATACGTTATTCAAATTTGATCTTGCAAATTTTATATTTTATGATTTGAGTCATATTGTACTGGATATTTTTTAAAAAAAATTAAAATATGTAATTCAAGATATTTGTTGAATTATGTGCTTTATAAATATTGCAAGCGATTGTGTGAGTTTTTCTTGTGTCAAAACCTCCAATAATCACGAAAAATTCATCTTTGTGACAATTTAGTACCATAATAAATACAATTAGTTATCAATGTTAAAAAAATGTCTTGGATTGTAAACAAAAAAGTTAGTTTTATTTTTTTATTTTATTGTTCTTCCTTTTGCTTGTTTTTCAATAGGTACTAGTAATTCAACTCCAGTAGATAATCATCGGAGTTCATCTGCATCACGGAGCCCCTCTAAAAGTGTTATCGTCCGAGCGGTAAGTAATTCTATTCAATTTTATTAATAAAACTAAACTGTTATAAATATATTTTAATTATATTATCTAAAAATAAAATATGCTTCTTAGTTGATTATCAACTTATAGGGTATTTTAATGCTATGCGTATAAATCAAACAAAAGTTGTAAAGTCTTGAAAATCCATTAATTAGTCATATATTTTCATTTTTTTGAGGTGGCTTTTAGCAATCCTTTTATGACCATTTTTACATGGTTTTCCATAGCGAAGATATGTTTTAAATATGTAATCGCCAGCCACACCTCCTGTAGATTTAAACCCATGACAATTAAGTTACTAGTTGTACCGCTTAACCCCGGGACAACCTACAGGTCTATGTCAGTAATTTATTTTAAAAAAAAATTAGCAATGATCAAATTTTTATTGATTTATAGTTCTTTTTAATTAAATGATATAAATATATTCATAATTTTTTCAGGGTGATTTGCATGGTGAAACACCGGAAATCTCTGCACATGTAACTATAGAGACATCTGCTGGTCCAAGTGGCCCAGAACGACCATCCACTTCACTTCGAGACACAAATGCTATACCCAGGTAAATTAAGACATTTCTTTGTAAACTGTTTTGGAAATAAGTAATATCTTAACTTGTAAGAAAACACAAGTTCTATTATTTAGTTTACATTATTAATGCCCCTTTGTAAATATGCAAAGCTTAACCCTTTGGTTGTTAAATCATGTGATCGTTAAATTTATGATTTTTCCATGTCAAATTACATGAAAAATATCATAAATAACCCAAAGCATATTAAATAATCTCATTAGTTACATAATACTTTACAAATAATAAAATATAAAAGCCTAACAAATGACATAAAATAAATAGTAAAAATGTTTTTTAAAAAAATAATTACAACACAAACTCACCAATACACATTCATATCTAATATATAAAAATCAATGTTTGTTCGTCCGTATTTAATGCGCTTTCATACCGTTTATCCAATTGCGAAAAAACTTTGTCAAATTACTGTTTACACTTGCGGGAATAACATAGGCATATAGAAAAAATATTGTTTGTGTACGCAGTTTGTTATGTGAGACGTTTAGCCTATGCGCTACGTTGACGCATATTGGTCTGGTGGTTGCTAAGGTAAATAAAGCACTACAACTGTCTTTAAGTAACTGGGAAATCTCCCTTTTAAGACATATTTAGATATATTTATAATTTGAATAATTATTTTAAATAGAAGTATTGTCACATTATCAATGGGGTCAAAACCTGGGGGGACTGGTTGTTTGTCAATTGTTATTAACAGATAGTTAAATGAGGTGCATCATAAATTACAAATTCACCTAGTAATACATCTTGATTGCATTGAAATCAAACTACCATTTTATGTGTAACATAATTACACTTGCCGAAAACAGAAAGGAGGGTTACCATGTAAATCTGTCGATTTTTAAATTTTCATCTTTTTCGGGTAGTCTTAAAGAGTAAACATCGGGGCGGGGTGTGGTTCAGGGCTGCATCTGGTACCCTCGCCCCCTCGATTTACAAAAAGTATGTAAAAAAAAAAAGCATCACAACAACCAAAGGATCAACGCTTAAGCCTCAACCATAACACTATTCTAAAAAGCTGCTATTGACCTTTTTTTTAAATAATGTGACCAAGAAATGGTCAATCAATAAAATATCCTTGCCTTTATATATTTTTTTTAAATTACAGATCACAACCTTCTTTGGGTCAATGGGTATCTCATGATTTACTACTTGGTCGTTGGAGACTCTCGTTAGATTTGTTTGGAAGAGTTTTTACAGAAGATGTAGGATTAGAACCAGGATCTGTTGTATCTGAACTTGGAGGTTTTCCAGTTAAAGAAGCAAAGTTCCGAAGAGACACTGAAAAACTTAGAAATACCCAACAAAGAGATCTTACTCTTCATAAGGTCAATATTTTACTTGACATGTGAAATTTGAGATTATTTGAATGATTGAACTTTAAGCTATTTTTTATTTTATAGATGGAAAGAGATAGAGCAAAGTTGCTCACACAGACGTTTACAGAGCTTAATTCGGCATTTAGTGGATACAACAGACGGACACACGGGGCGCAACCTCCTTTAGCAGTCAATAGAGTTAAAGTTACATTTAAAGATGAACCAGGCGAAGGTTCCGGAGTAGCTAGGTCTTTTTATACCAGTATAGCAGAGGTATATTTTTTTTTAATTTGTGGATTTTGAAGTTAATAAATATTTCACTTTTTTTTACATATTTATATTTTTTAGGCGCTCTTAGCAAATGAAAAACTTCCATTGCTAGAATCAAGTGCTGCTCAGACAGGTAACGGTACTACAACAGTTCCCACTGGAATAAATAGTGGTACTACTAATAATCGATGTGCAACAGGCACACCCGGGGGTGCACGTACTCGTGGAAAAGAAACAACTAGACGCATACCAGCACGTCCTGTTTCCAGAGCTACCCCTACTAGAACTGACAGGTAAAATAACGCTATATGTTTTTGTGTTTTATATACAATTATGAGCATAGCATTTGTTAAGATAATACCACTGCAAATGTTTTATTTATTTGTTTAATTTATTACAGAAGAGCACTTAGTGTTGATGCACGACCTTATTCACCAGGAACTTCGATCGGAGGTGTCCCAGCACCTCCTGGCCTTCCCGGTACATCAAATGCTGCATCTCACAATGAACACCTTACTTTGCATCAGACGCAGCTAGGCGAAAGGCTGTATCCGAAAGTATGTAGATATATTGATTATTTTTTTTAAATCTGTGATTATACATTTTTTCATTATTTTTTCTTTAATTTTTAAAGGTGCATGTTATTCATCCAACATTTGCTGGAAAAATAACTGGAATGTTATTAGAATTGTCTTCTGCACAGCTACTAATGCTTTTAACATCTGAAGAGGCCCTCAGACAAAAAGTAAACGAAGCGATGGACCTAATTGTTATGAATCCTACCGATGCTATTTTAGGTAAATATATATTTTTTGAACAGGGTCGTATATTTATCATGTTTAATTTGGATAATTGCAAATCTGCATTTGTTTTATTAGATCTAGATGTGTTTACACTATCAGAAAGAGGCGGTTCTGGGCCTGGACCATCATCATCTAATGGCAGTGGTTCATCTGGAACAATTAATCGAACCAAAGAGGAAACAAATATCAGTGATGTTCCATTACCTCCCCCTGGCGAAGACACAGCACCATTGTTTTACTCTCCAGGAAAATGTGGATTCTACAGTCCTCGTCAAGGAAGAGCGACTAACGAAAGGATCAATGCATTTAGAAATGTCGGAAGGTGTGATATTTTTTATTATTGATCTGTTATAACAATAATTTAACTGTAAAGCATTGAAATAATCCGAATTTCTTTACCAAAATTGTGGACAACATAATATACATAATTTTATATATATAAATTATTAAAAATAATTTCACTATGACGATGTTATTATACAAATATGATATCCGAAATATTAAATAATTAATTGTTTTACAGAGTCGTGGGATTATGCCTTCTACAAAATGAGCTTTGTCCAATGTTCCTGAATAGACACGTATTAAAAGTTTTATTAGGGCGATCTGTAAGATTCCACGATTTAGCTTTCTTTGATCCTGTCGTATATGAGAGTCTTCGCCAACTCGTACTCGACGCTGAGAGACAAGATGCAGATGCCTTGTTTACAGCTCTTGATCTCAATTTCACGTAAGTATTTAGTCTGAAAACAAATCATTTAATTTAAATAGTTACATAACAATAATAATAATTTTTTTAACGATTTGAAGGCTTGATCTTTGTCCGGAAGAAGGAGGAGGATCCATAGAGCTTATCAGCGGTGGTAGAGATATAGAAGTAACCGCAAGTAATGTATATGATTATGTCAGAAAATATGCATATTATCGCATGGTAGGATCACAGGAAAAAGCATTAGAGGTAAGTTGATATTTCGTCGTCTTGTACGCTTTTCGATAGTTTCGTAATTGTTAATCGTTGTTGTTATTTTTACAGGCTATGAAATATGGCGTACTGGATGTTTTGCCGGCAAGTGCCCTCAATGGACTCACAGCGGAAGACCTACGATTATTACTCAACGGTGTGGGTGATATTAATGTAGGTGTGCTTATTTCTTACACAACATTTAACGATGAATCCGGGGCTTCGAGTGAAAGACTAGCGCGTTTCAAACGTTGGCTTTGGGCGATTGTTGATAAAATGACTCACCTTGAAAGACAAGACTTGGTAAGCTTATTAGATTATTATTGTTTTTAAATTAACGTGTTTTTTCATTTTTTTTTAACGAATTTGATATTGTTATAGATTTATTTCTGGACTGGTTCACCCGCATTACCTGCCTCTGAAGAAGGTTTTCAGCCGATGCCCACAGTTACTATAAGACCAGCAGATGACGGTCATCTGCCTACTGCTAATACATGCATATCTCGCCTTTATGTGCCGCTTTATAGCTCGCGAGCTGTTCTTCGTCACAAACTACTGCTTGCTATTAAAACTAAAAATTTTGGATTTGTATAAATAAAAGTTCCAGGTATTTTTGTTTTAATATATTTAACTAATGCATATTAATGGATTTAAATCTAATGCTAATTTATTTTTCTTGTTGCAGGTTTTATCTTGTGTATTATAGTTGTAAAATGGAGGTGATGTGCTCAGTTTAAAGTATGGGGTTGTGTCAATACTGCATTATTGAACATTTTCGTTTATTATTCTAAAGCAACTATAAAATAACTAAAATATAAAATATATTGTGATTTATAACAACTTTTACTCATAAATGATTCATTATTTTTAAAAAGCACTGCAAAAAGTGTACATCCTGAAAATTGTCGAGAAAGCTCAATGCGGAATGTTTTTTCCTTTTTTAAGTGTTATCTAAAAGTGAAACTGAAATGCTCTACCGAATGGTGGCTAAGTAGGTTTGAGTATGTTCTTTTTTCAATTTTCTATGACAATTGTGAATGGGTTATAATCTGTTTATATAAAAGAAACATCTATCTTTGGTAACACTGGTATGTTATTTAAGCAAAATTCATTGTACCATTTACTTTACTATTAGCCGGCTCTCTCAGCTTTTGAAAATAATGTATTTTTAGTGAATAGATAGAGCTAATTTCCAATGTGAAGACTGTATTCTTTCTGTACATTTAAGGAATTATAGTCTTCTCTATGAAATATAATATAGATTGTTTTATTAATATCCATTCTACATATGTATTATGTTTACACTTTATTATACACCTCACAAACTATTACCATCACTGTAAATTTATATCTCTTATAAAAACAAGGTATCAATTTTTATTTTGTTGATGCTAAATTTTCAATCCTAAATAGTCACGTTGATCACATTTTTGCTTTTATTGAATTATTTACCGGATTATCGTGTCCCATTAAACATCTCGACGACTCAAAACAATATGCGTCCACCATTATTGGAACCTTTCATTTCACTTTTTTTTTTAAATTTTTACTTTTCAAATAAATATATTTCAATGAAAATATGAGAGCTTCATCATATGTTTAATGTTATTTGCTTTTATATATTTATTCACGTTTGAGAGAGCATCTTCTTAATTATCTTTTGTTACGTTTATGCATTTTGTTGTAGATTTTTTTTTACCATATTGTCAATAAGTTATTTTTAAATGCCAAAAAGATCTGTAATGTATAAATGCAATTGACATAGTCTCGTTTTCTTTCTAATTTTTCGATAGATTTATATCTCCAAATATAATCCTATATTTATTACATACAACGCCTAAAATTAATCTAAACCGTTTTTCGCAAAATTTATGTTATATTTATTTTTTTAAATGTGTCATGATAATTTTAAATTTATTTAAAACAAAGTGCATTCTCCTGCCTGTTTCGTATTTTAATGGCAACATGGCAGCATTCTATGTCGTTTATATCTCGTGTAAGCTCCCATTTCGATGAATTGTATTGTCAGTAATCCTTTCAATTCTTAAATAGAATCCTATGTATATGTTGTAATACATATCTTAACTTATCAGAAAAGATAATTGTTTCACATTTTCGTTACTTATTTGCACAATCATAACGATGTCTGCTAAAGCTTCAAAATTGATTTAAAAAAAACGATGACTAAAGAGAACACATACACCAGTGTTGCCATATAAATATATATATAGAAGACTTATTATAAACATACACATACATAGAATTCTCTTCACAAGTTTTTAAAGACTTAATATTTTGTAATATTTAATTATTATTGTGTATTATTATTATTTGATATCTTGAGAATAGATATAAATTTTTGTTTAAACTTAGAGATAATCATAACATTGATTCATGCATATACATAATAAAATAATTTGATACAGTTGTGAATTGATAAAAGATGAAAAAATAAAAACAACATGATTTTTTATAATACACTATATGTAACATGAGCATTTGACATTGTCTATATGCTACCTATAGCTTTATAATTTCTCTTTTTTCATTGTATCTTAGGAAGTTCATTATCTATAGGGATTGATCGATAACTGACGAATAAATACATATTTGCCTATTGCTAAATGCATTATTTTTTTCAACCCGTCTTAAAAATTAATTGAGATTTAAAGGATAAAAATACGATATCACACATAAATATATATATATTTTAATTAATATTATGAATAAGATACTAATGCAATAGTACATTATTACTTTTATAATAGCCGAGGTCTTACAGGAAGCAGGAGATATACAGTATTCGTTGTCTGGTAGTAGTCATATGTGAGATTTTCTTTTAGATTGCACTTATTTATGATCGTTCAATATATATGTTAATTAAGATATTTATTACGTCTCATTAACAATGAATCCACCGCAACAAATCGAAATAGCTCTCCTTGTTTATATCTATTTGCAAGTTTCCATTCGTTTTTTTCTAATTTTAACGCGTTATTTCACCTTAGATCAGGCATTTTTTTCTGAAGTACATACAAGTTATTGGTTAATATGCAAATAACATGTCGTTTCAATCAGGGTATGGTTTTTATCGTATATTCTGAATGCTTGATCTATGGTTTTAACAATAATCTCCGTTTACACTCTCTTTACGCAACATTTTTTCAACAGGTTTTTCAAAACACTTGTAACTCGAAATCATTGCATTTTTTGTGTAAATTATTTTGTATTCACAGCTATTTTTTTTATGTACATTTTAAGCTTTCAACAATAAAGCAGAATATAAAAAGATTAAAGTAATCCTTTTATTTCAACAGATCTTTATATAAGCCAGATTAATGTAAGTATTTTATATGATGTGTGCTTTGAATGATCATAAAAGCTTGTATAGTGAAAAACGATTTTTGCTTACAGAATTTAAGTGATTAAAAATTAGTTATACAAGATCAATATTTAATCATCATCATAGTGCAGCCACACACAGTTCACTGCAGAACTATGCACTTCTTCAATATCCATTCACAGGAAGGGTTTGCATTAATTTTGTCTGTATCATACATTCACCTCCTCATTCGCTCAATATTGAAGGTAGCATGACCTCCGAATTTCATTTAGAACATTCACCCATGATAGGGAGTATAAGAGGTTTGTAAAGACTGAACAGTTTTCCTCGGGAGACAGTGAAAAATTACTAGACCACCTTGTTGATTTTACTGGGAAGGCCTTTCTGGGGTGCAGAGTTCAGTCCCTCCTTTCCTCGCTAGGGTGAAGTCATCTTGGATTTGTTCCTACACCAACTGAGGGTGTCTGCCCGTTCAGATGCAACTTACCTGAGCAAATTCGAGGCGGAATGATTTGCTTTTTCAGGTTGATCCTCTTAGTTTGGTTGTCTGCTTGATGTTCTTGTCCTTGATCTGTTCCTAAAGCTTCTTGGCTCTAAACCGGTAAGATTCATCACGCTATATATTATTTGGTGGTATCAACTATGCAAAAGGTGACAAGCAAGCCAAGATTTGTAATAGTAGCAGCGGATAGTAGATAAACCAAGTACTAGCTCGCTGCTAAAAGAACATTAAGTATTTAATCTGTTAATAAGTAATAGTGAAGTAAACGATAGTTAAAATAAATAAAATTCTATAAACATAATAATTATGAGTAGCCAAATAGCTCTTAAGTAGTTAGACCGCAAAAGAAAGAGTTAACCCTTTGCACTCCGAACCATCCTGAACATTACCTACCAGCTACTCGGCGCCACTTTGCTGTAGAAACGTGCATTTATAAACCCTCATATATAGTTTAGTTTTGAAACTATATAAGGTATTATAATAATATATATTTGCAAAAAAAAAATCAGTATTTTATTTCTTATAATTTTGTACAGTATGAAAAACTTTGAAGCATTGCAGACTGATTTGCTCACTTTTGATAATAATAAGTAGTTTGGCGCCTTTTTTTCTTCATAGATGCAGTAAATTATATAAGAGTCGATTATACACATTTCTAGTCCCCAAAGAAAATGTGTGAAGATTTTCTTGTCTTTCCAAGCGCACTCTTCGCGTTATATTCGCACCATATTACCATGTTTTAATTTGATTTGTTGTGCTAAAATAAATTGATTCTCCATAATCACTAATAAACTTTAATGTCCCACGAGAGGGGACATCTGAGTGATATGCTAGAATTATGATGTCCCCTGAGAGGGGACATCGGAGTGCAAAATGATTACTAATATATATAAAGATATACACCATATACAAAATAAAGTAAATCGCATTCAAACTGTGCATACTTGACAAATCTTTATGCTGCAATCAAATAGTAACTTGTTAAAATATTTATTGTTTTATACTTATTGTAATGAATAATCTTACATGTCAATATATGATACATGCATTATTTGATGAAATTTGAAATAAATACTTGTAATTGAATGGTTAAAATGATAAAATCAAACGGATATTTGTAAATATTTTGATTAATTATTAATATTTTTTGTATAGAAATAAAGGGCACTTTTAAATAGAGACAATTGAAATACATTTGTTGTAGTATAGTGTAGGTAAGACTGTGATTTAATTATTAGGCTAATAAATTAAATTATTAAGGGTTTAAGTCTACAGATCTACACAAAATTTTAATGCAATCTCAAAAAACATCCTATTGCAGTTGCACAATTTTGTTTAACCCTTAGAGTGCAAAAAATCATTGGTATTGGGTCATTGATGACTCCAAAATGCTCGAATACGAGTGTGTGATACTGAAAATGTTTTTTTTTTCTCTGATACATATTAATATTTATTATTGCTCTCAATTTTTTTTTAGCAATAATGCTAAAATAAATACTGCTTCGATTAACTTCGTTGCAATCAATGCATTATTAACTTCATCAAGTTCATCAGATCGTTACAATTTATCTGTATCAACTACTACAAAACTCCACATATCTCTCACATTATTTTCCAGACAATAGAATTTCCTCGTTACAAGAATAATACTGTTGAAATATAAATGTAAATTATACTGCAATTCTGTTTTGAATGGTATTTGCCATCATATTGTTTTAAGTGCGTTCTTTCATTCCGACAAAAGATTATTTTTAATTTGGAATATTTCATTATGATGAGATTTGTTAATATCATTTTAATTTATGTATTTATTCCTAATGTATGAAATTTGCATTTGCTCTATCGATGAATATAAGATATTAAATTTTTATTCTTAAAGGAAGTAATCAATCTTACAATACAAATATAAAAAGAATAAAAGAAGTATAAATATTGGTAAATGTTTCAATACAAGCTGATGAGTATTTAAAAAAAATTGCTATGAAATGAGTCGATAATGTCTGTTCAGATATGGTAAAATAAAATGTATTGCAGTCGAGATGAGATCATAATTATGTCATGTTATATGACAGTGCTAAAAGTTTTCTTAGGTATTATTTCAGTGTATGTTTTATGTATGCTGGTCCATAGCTAGGTTGATTATTTTATTGACGTAGACTTCATCTACATATCGTCTATGCCATTGTTATTCATACAATGGCATGATTGAAAGTGTTCATATCTTTTCAATTGTTAGAACAACAGTTTTAGCAAACGAAGGACAGACTATTATGCATAATAAACGGCTATAAATTCAAAGTAGTCGCGGACAAAATGGCCTCCTATTACATGCCGTAAACTGGGAAGAATATAAACATTTCTGGCATTCGATCAAAGAGGAACGACTGGTACAATTGACGACACCGCTGACCTTCCCGATTTGTGTCCAGTAGGACAGGCATTAAAATATCCAATGCTAATATTTACAATGAGATTTTTACGATGCAAATATTTGAGTCGAGGATGAAATTTATCGACCATTAAATGTGTGCTCACAAATTTCGGAAGATTGATCATCTTCCAGCAATTCAGCCACAATAGGCGCTCATAATATCGAAGAAACGTGGATGATTTCAAAACCATTGAAATAAACGCGCGATTAAAAAATTTCCCGAAAGAAATCCATTATTTTACGTCCATGATTTTGATCCTAAAATTGACCCTTTCCCGAAAGAAATCCATTATTTTACGTCCATGATTTTGATCCTAAAATTGACCCTTTCCCGAAAGAAATCCATTATTTTACGTCCATGATTTTGATCCTAAAATTGACCCTTTCCCGAAAGAAATCCATTATTTTACGTCCATGATTTTGATCCTAAAAGTGACCCTTTCTCGAAAGAAATCCATTTTTTTACGTCCATGATTTTGATCCTAACAGTGAGCATTTCCCGAAAGAAATCCATTATTTTACGTCCATGATTTTGATCCTAAAAGTGACCCTTTTCCGAAAGAAATCCATTATTTTACGTCCATGATTTTGATCCTAAAATTGACCCTTTCCCGAAAGAAATCCATTATTTTACGTCCATGATTTTGATCCTAAAAGTGACCCTTTCCCGAAAGAAATCCATTATTTTACGTCCATGACTTTGATCCTAAAAGTGACCATTTCCCGAAAGAAATCCATTATTTTACGTCCATGACTTTGATCCTAAAAGTGACCATTTCCCGAAAGAAATCCATTATTTTACGTCCATGATTTTGATCCTAAAATTGACCATTTCCCGAAAGAAATCCATTATTTTACGTCCATGACTTTGATCCTAAAAGTGACCATTTCCCGAAAGAAATCCATTATTTTACGTCCATGACTTTGATCCTAAAAGTGACCATTTCCCGAAAGAAATCCATTATTTTACGTCCATGACTTTGATCCTAAAAGTGACCATTTCCCGAAAGAAATCCATTATTTTACGTCCATGATTTTGATCCTAAAATTGACCATTTCCCGAAAGAAATCCATTTTTTTACGTCCATGATTTTGATCCTAAAAGTGACCCTTTCCCGAAAGAAATCCATTATTTTACGTCCATGATTTTGATCCTAAAATTGACCCTTTCCCGAAAGAAATCCATTATTTTACGTCCATGATTTTGATCCTAAAAGTGACCCTTTCCCGAAAGAAATCCATTATTTTACGTCCATGACTTTGATCCTAAAAGTGACCATTTCCCGAAAGAAATCCATTATTTTACGTCCATGATTTTGATCCTAAAAGTGACCCTTTTCCGAAAGAAATCCATTATTTTACGTCCATGATTTTGATCCTAAAATTGACCCTTTCCCGAAAGAAATCCATTATTTTACGTCCATGACTTTGATCCTAAAAGTGACCATTTCCCGAAAGAAATCCATTATTTTACGTCCATGACTTTGATCCTAAAAGTGACCATTTCCCGAAAGAAATCCATTATTTTACGTCCATGATTTTGATCCTAAAATTGACCATTTCCCGAAAGAAATCCATTATTTTACGTCCATGACTTTGATCCTAAAAGTGACCCTTTCCCGAAAGAAATCCATTATTTTACGTCCATGACTTTGATCCTAAAAGTGACCATTTCCCGAAAGAAATCCATTATTTTACGTCCATGACTTTGATCCTAAAAGTGACCATTTCCCGAAAGAAATCCATTATTTTACGTCCATGATTTTGATCCTAAAATTGACCATTTCCCGAAAGAAATCCATTATTTTACGTCCATGACTTTGATCCTAAAAGTGACCATTTCCCGAAAGAAATCCATTATTTTACGTCCATGACTTTGATCCTAAAAGTGACCATTTCCCGAAAGAAATCCATTATTTTACGTCCATGACTTTGATCCTAACAGTGAGCATTTCCCGAAAGAAATCCATTATTTACGTCCATGATTTTGATCCTAAAAGTGACCCTTTTCCGAAAGAAATCCATTATTTTACGTCCATGACTTTGATCCTAACAGTGAGCATTTCCCGAAAGAAATCCATTATTTTACGTCCATGATTTTGATCCTAAAAGTGACCCTTTCCCGAAAGAAATCCATTATTTTACGTCCATGACTTTGATCCTAAAAGTGACCATTTCCCGAAAGAAATCCATTATTTTACGTCCATGACTTTGATCCTAAAAGTGACCATTTCCCGAAAGAAATCCATTATTTTACGTCCATGACTTTGATCCTAAAAGTGACCATTTCCCGAAAGAAATCCATTATTTTACGTCCATGATTTTGATCCTAAAATTGACCATTTCCCGAAAGAAATCCATTTTTTTACGTCCATGATTTTGATCCTAAAAGTGACCCTTTCCCGAAAGAAATCCATTATTTTACGTCCATGATTTTGATCCTAAAATTGACCCTTTCCCGAAAGAAATCCATTATTTTACGTCCATGATTTTGATCCTAAAAGTGACCCTTTCCCGAAAGAAATCCATTATTTTACGTCCATGACTTTGATCCTAAAAGTGACCATTTCCCGAAAGAAATCCATTATTTTACGTCCATGACTTTGATCCTAAAAGTGACCATTTCCCGAAAGAAATCCATTATTTTACGTCCATGACTTTGATCCTAAAAGTGACCATTTCCCGAAAGAAATCCATTATTTTACGTCCATGACTTTGATCCTAAAAGTGACCATTTCCCGAAAGAAATCCATTATTTTACGTCCATGACTTTGATCCTAAAAGTGACCATTTCCCGAAAGAAATCCATTATTTTACGTCCATGACTTTGATCCTAAAAGTGACCATTTCCCGAAAGAAATCCATTATTTTACGTCCATGACTTTGATCCTAAAAGTGACCATTTCCCGAAAGAAATCCATTATTTTACGTCCATGATTTTGATCCTAAAATTGACCATTTCCCGAAAGAAATCCATTTTTTTACGTCCATGATTTTGATCCTAAAAGTGACCCTTTCCCGAAAGAAATCTATTTTTTTATTTGAAATTATCTCATTTTCGGCATTTTTTTAAACCTTTTTTTTGTTGGAAGGGGGGGGGGAGCGCAATTTAGATTCCTGCCACGGGCGCATCATACCCTAGTTACGGCCCTGGTCACATTGATGATGTTATACGAAAATGAGGACTCACGCTATCATCAACTCGAACTAGCATTTAAATATCTGATGACGATACCTTTAACGAGTTACCAAAATCAGATCCAGACTAAATAACGAAACACTCGATGCGTTAGGCCTGATCCACACTATGGTGCCGGTAACGGTTCGATCTCGCTCTCGGTCTCGGTCCGGTCAAATATTCTCATACAAAAAACGGGATTGGAACGATCCGATAGTGTGAATACTCTGATTGTTTCTTTTGTAAGAATATTTGATCTGACCGAGACCGGAGCGAGATCGAACCGTTACTGGCACCATAGTGTGGATCAGGCCTTAATGTTACTTCGGGTATATCTTCAAAATAATATTTGAATTTTTTAGTGTTTTATTTATCTTGTTTTGAATTGTATTTTTATTTCTTCTTAAATAAATAAAAAAAATTTACTTTCAAGCTATTTTTTATATTAAACAAATGGACTTATTAGTAATTTTTAATCAAATTTGTTAATTTAATTCCTAAACTATTGAAAATCTCAGTCCCAGGATCCCGGGACTGATCCCGGGATGGTCTGATGCAATCCCGAAATCCCGGGATCGAAATTTTGGCTCGAGATTGAATTCCCTAATTGGAACCCCTAGCCATAATACATATATTGGTAACGCTTGATCTGGTGATAATTTGTTTCAGAACATTTTTTTTCACAGAGGATCCGCGAATTTTTAAACACCCAATGGGTTAATAAAACTCAAAAAATCACGGAGTACTACTGCATTGCAAATAATTTAAACATAAGGAAAAACCTAAAAATAAATAATAATGTCTTTGTGCAAACGTATCATTACGAATAAATTAATGTAATATGACACGCATATCAATTAATACGAGTGCATTCCAGTGCATACCGTGTATTGCACTTATATTATGATGTCTATTATAATCGAGAATTAACATGTTAATTATTTTTTATTATGATATTTAGACAGTTTTAATTTTATACATCTAGGAAAAGATATACAAAAGTAAAACTTGTTTTTTCATAATTGGACAACAAGACAATGACGTTCAAATTTACTGTTGGCATACAATTTTTTTGCCTGATTAATTTGTTTTCAAAAGTTTTGATTTCTAATACAGGATGCGACAGGGTAACTACCTTATTTATAAAATGAACAACACAAACAGTATAGGAGATATGAGTATAATACTTTTTCTATGTTACTGAGAAATATTTATAGTTTTTATTTAGTATATTTAAAAAAATATATTATTAAAGTGTCTTCCGTTCTGGTCAATGCATTGAGATAATCTAGTTTTGAAGCTTCTCTACATTCTTTCCAGTATATCGATGGGTATGTTATTGATAGCAGCTTGAATATTGTTCTTCAGTCCACTGAAGATTGTCCTACAGGGAGATGAAGCTTCCTACTGAAACCAGACATCCCCCACAGCCATATCTTTAGGTTTTGGTTAAAAAAAACTCCTCAATCAGGAAGATACTCCTCATGCAGATCCCCTAAGACAAAGGTATCAAATACGCAGCCAACAAAACGAATACAATACTAAAATATGTGTTGATATTCGGATAATGACGCCACTCCTGAATAGAATATGAGTTATAAGACTTATACAAAAACCGACATTTTTCAAAACCGGTTTTCAATTTTTGAACAAAACCAATTTCCACCGGTTTTCGGTTTTAAGATATAAGATTAAAATAAAGGAAATATTCAAATGATTCGAATTTTATTCAATGTTAAAAGCATTATATCTCTTATATGTACAAATGTGAATACAAAAAAAGAACGAATACTCAAAAACAATTATATTTCAATATATTTTTATACAAATTATCATTGAAATCTCATAGGTTAGTGTATCCTTTAGCGTGTTCCCGCTGAATGTCGATAAAAGACTGGTGACATATAAATTCACAATATCGAACAAATTTGATATATGGTAATTCTACTTTTTTTTTGATTATGTGGTTTTTATGTATTCGAATTTGTATAACGTGTTCGTTCTGCAAGAGATCCCGTTTATGGCACTAGTTTTATGTTTTAAAATTTATATGTTTGTCCGAAGTGATTTGTCACAAAAATATGTATTGTTCTGAATTTAATTTACAAGAAATGCTCATGTCAACAGTGACCCAAGGTCTAAATTCTGTCGCAAGACGTTAAAGGAAAACTCTAGACTGATTTAAGGAATGAAATGAATTGATGTATGACTGAATTGAAATATGGAATATATCTGTAGGACTTTTATGCAAGGAATATATAGGAAAGGAATCGGAGAGAGTATCAGAATACTGTCTATAAACGACACGAAGCTAAACAAAAATGACACTATGCAGATATTATTTTTAATGATGAACAATGCGTCGATTCGAACAATATAAATGGATCGAAAAGAAATACTGTTTAGACGAAATTAGAGTAGGTCATATAAAAATTACATTTAAAAGAGGAAACCTATGACCTTAATGACATACATTTTAATGTTAAATGGATCAATGTCTTTGATTTGATGATTCAGAATGGAAGTACATAACATGGTAATAGTGAAAGACATTGATAATGATTTGTTTTTTAAATTCAAAACCGGATTTCTATGATTAAAAAACCGGTTTTCGATGTTTACAATTTTTGCCTAAAAACCGGTTTTCGAAAACCGCCAAGCCCTATATAAACACTGTAATTTATATAAACATCGATCAAGATTAAATCAAATTTCATATAAAGCCACTTTCTATGAAGCTTCTATCGTCCACTGCACGATCGTTACTAAACCTATATGAAAACGTTAAGTTCCTCTATTTTGAAAGATTGCCATCCCATTCTTCGTGGAATAATTGTCGCTTTAGAGCGCGCGTTTTAAATAAGGAAGTTTTTCTGCTACACGCTATAAAACTAAATCTGTCTTTACTCTTCAGAGAACCCACGAGCATTCAAGAGATGCAAATTGCGAAAGGACAGGCTGCCTGTAATGTAGTGGTCAAACAGTAAAGCATGGACCGACGAAGAGCTGTTTACCGAATGGATAGACTCTGCTGTTGGTCCTGAGATAAAAACAATACCTGCTAGATAATAATCTTCCTCTGAAAGCCATGCTAATTATGGATAATACTCCAGACCACAACGAGAGAGTTTAGGATAATATTTTGGAGGAGTTTAGTTTCATAAAAAGTGTCTTCTTTCCGTCCAACACAACTCCTATCGTAGGGTGCCTGAAACTCATCGATGCAGCATGGCGGGGTGTCTTAAGAAGAACACTGAACTCTGCGTGCAGAAAGTTGTGGCCTGAGATGGTTAGCTAGTGAAAAGGAGGCTTTCGAAGAAATTGTATCCCTGGAAAATTTCTAGGCCTCGAGGTAAACGAATTTGACATCGAAGAACTCGTTGCAGAACATAGCGAGGACCTCAGCGTTGATGTGTTGAAGGAGTTGCATGAACAACACCGTCAATTAAAGAAGGCTCTGTCGGGATCAAAGGAAGAAGAGAGGCAGAAAAATAAACTGTCGACAGCAGAGATTAAATCTCATACTCATACACGGTTAAAGTTAAAAACATCTGTGGAAGAAAATCATTTAAATAAAGCAGCAGCTATTAGGGCTATTCATTTATTTAATGATGTTGCTATGGCTCATTTCAGCAGCGTGTTGAAAAGTCGCCAAAAACAAGTGTCGATTGAAAAATTCTTTAAGCGAAAAGTTAAAGATAGCGTCAATGTGGCTGGTTATACTATTTTTTCCAAAGAAGAGAGCGATTTTCGATATCGAAAATCGCAACGAAAATTATCACACAACGATTATAGTTTGTAATTGAAATAATTAGTATTTATCTATTGGGTGTCTAACATTTGAGATGCCAAATGTCAGATATCTTTAAAATTTTACCAACGATGCAAGACGTCCTTTAAATGTTACCAAAAATATTATTTTTCATTGCCTTATTGTTTAGTATTTTAAAAGAAATGATATTTTATATAAATACAAGTTTTCATAAGCGAAGATTGTCCGCGTCAGGGGGTTTGTGTCTCCGCATATGATGTGCTAAGAAAAGAAAAATATGGTTGATTTTTTCGTAAATTAAGCAAACGTTGTCGCAAATATCTCTTATTTGTGATGCATACAGAAATGAAAAAAAAACCATCTATCCCTGAAAAAAATTATTATGGAGATAATGAATTTGATACCGAATTAAGATTTTTTTCTGGAGCGCTAAAAAGCTACGAATCGCCGCTGATTCCCAACGAATTAAAAGCTTAGGCTAACGCCCGGAAAGAATGTCTTTTAAGTTCTTCCCGATGTTTTTTGAAATCCCAATTTAACATCCGTTTAAAATGCGAGGGGACTATTATTAGAGAAGATCGAAATTATTTTTAACGCATTTTGACATATATTCCAAGATTTGTTTGTGTTATCTCTCTGGCCCCCATCCATAAACAGAGACTCAGACATTCAATAAAAAAAAATTCCAAAATTATTCTTATTTATCTTTGTGATAAAATCTTTTAAGCAGCTGAAATGGGACATACAAATAAGGTCGAATGGTACAATTTGAATGTCAAAAGAAATGAGTTATTATACAATAGTGCTTTGCATTTATGTCACGTGATTGGCTCAATCGTGCGTTTTATTGACGATGAAAAGATTAACAATAGCATAAATCACTAGCGATTGAAAGGCTGTAAATTACGCGAAAAGAGTGAGCGTAAATTATGGCATTGTCTTGAAAGTTGTAAAATGCAATGTAAATTGATTGTCATTTGAAAGAACGCCCAGAAAATATAGCATAGAAGTAGTGGACGAATGCTTTAATTAATGAATGTCTGTAGGACTTTTGCAAAATGTCTTGATATTATTAGTAGATAAACCGGTTGCTATTACAAAAAAGGACTTTGCATGAAATTATTTAAATGCTTGTTATTGTAGGTATTCTATCGATATTTAAAATGTACACATTAATCGATTAAAATAAATAATAATATCCTTGATCTTTGCTTAATATTTTCGACATAACTCTGTCTTTTGACCAGATTTTAGCTATTAAAGGATAAACAAATGTCAATTATACAATGAAAACAAATACGAAATAAGCTGCTTTTTTTAAAAAATAATTTTACAATGCTTAATTTTTATCTCATGCTTATAACTAACTTAATTAAGTAGATAGGTTGATCTGTGCAAGATTCATACACACTGCAATGGAAGTGGATTTGTATGGATGATATGTGGCGGACATACAAATATAGCATCTATGTTTATGACGATTTAAAATTAGCTCACTACTCAAAGGGTTAAGCATAAATGAAATAGTCCTATTTTTGAGCAGATTAGAATATACACCCTCCCCTCGATTAGCACGGAAGATACGTTCTGCTAGATCATCGTGTACAGTAAAACTAACAAATATATAGAAAAGAGAGGATTGGTTTCATTAGAAATATTAGTGAAAAAGAATGCATATTCCTATTGAAAATTTATGGAAATACACACTCATGCCTCGATTAATACGACACTCGCTTAACACGGTTTTGCTTTAGCACGATTTAAATTTTGTCGATTTTTTAAAATTAATTTTACATTGTATAGCCGTAGTGTAGTGCAATAGCCGTGTTGTGTGTAAGTTCATCATTTTGCAGAGCTATCAAACTCGCAGCCCAAAATGAATATTTTTGCGTTCCAGCCAACAAAATGAACACAATACTAATTAAAAGTATGTTGATATTCGGATAATGACGCCTCTCCCGAACAGTACGCGAGGTGTTACATAAACACAGGTCAAGATCAAGGAAACAAAGTTTTTAATAGCGATAAGGATGATGCTTGTATCTTAACTACTAAGCCAAACATTTCATGCAGACTTAAACCTTTTTTTGTGTGGTAGATGCGTTCTGCGGAAAATCGCACAAAAAAGCTATAACTTACATAGAAAAAGTAGAGATGCGTTCGATGGATTTTAAAAACCGTATAACTTTGAAACAGCTATATAAAATATATCAAAAAACGCATAAAAAAGTTATTGAAAAAAACGGGAAAACAATAAGGCAGTTAAAAAATAGCATTTTTGGTTACATTTAAAGGACGTTTTGCATCATTGGTAAAATTTTAAGGATGTCTGACATTTGGCATATCAAATGCCAGACACCCTATAGAGGAATATTAATTATTTTAATTACAAACTATAATCGCTGTGTGATCATTTTTGTTGCGATTTTCGATATCGAAAATCGCTCTCTTCTTCGAAAGAAGTAGTATAACCAGCATCAATGTCATTATTGTTGTGTGTAGATTTTTTCTTTCCAACAATATAATTCATGACTAGTAAAGATGTCACTATAGTCCTTAGCTGAAAAAAATGGCGTCGGGGTCGTTCTTAGAATTTCGGAGATTGTGGATGGAGGAGGTTGTGGGAGGATTAGTCGCTGAACTGTCAACAGATACACTCTCGCAATCACTGAATTTTACTTTTTTAGATGATTTTGGCTCATTTTCTTCACTATCTTTAACTTTTCGCTTAAAGAATTTTTCAATCGACACTTGTTTTTGGCGATTTTTCAACACGCTGCTGAAATGAACTATAGCAACATCATTAAATAAATGAATAGCCCTAATAGCTGCTACTTTATCTGGATGATTTTCTTTCACAAATGTTTGTAACTTTAACCATGTATGCGTATGAGCTTTAATCTTTGCTGTCGATAGTTTATTTTTCTGCCTCTCTTCTTCCTTTACTCCCAACAGAGCCTCCTTTAGTTGATGGTGTTGTTGTTCAAGCAACTCCTTCAACTCGTCAACGCTGAGGTCCTCGATATGTTCTGCAACGAGTTCTTCGATGTCAAATTCGTTTACCTCGAGGCTTAGAAATTTTCCAGGGACACAATGTCTACGACACCACCAAATTTCAATTGAAAAACTGGATATTTTTCTGCCCTAATACCGCATAATAGGGAAATCGTAATAGGAAACCGCGTTTATTGAGTGCCGAATAGGTCCAGAGGCTCCAAACTAAAATTGCGCCAAGGGCCTCTCAAGTGCTTATAATCGATCTGTAGCGTTCGCCGTTGACAGTTATGACAATGCCAATTTCATCTTGGACGAAGTTCTGACCGATGATCTCTTACTTTATTTTACTTACTTACTTTGGGTGCGTTTTTCAGTTCTATAAGAGCTCCGGCCACCGACAACGCTTGTCGCCATTTTTGTCTGTCCTGGGCCTCATCACTCCAGTTCCTAGGTTCAGACGTGCGGCGTCTTTATTGACCTGATCTGCCATTCGGCCCCGAATCCAAAATGGTTCGAGGGACTCTATTAGTCGGCATCCATGCCACATGGCCTGTCCATTGGAGACGGTGGGGTCTGACGAAGCTTGTTATTGACGCCTCGCCGTACATGTCCATGACCTCACGATTTGTCCTCATGACTTCGGAGTCAGAGGTCTCGTCCCAGAGGGCTCCGAAATTTTTTCTTAATATTTTTCTTTCAAATCTTTCTAGGTGCAACACGTCGCGGAAGGTACCATCCGCGATGATGATCTCTTCAGACCAAAATCTGCACCAAACAGTGACTTTCTCGGGATGCATTTGGTGCTGGTATATCTCACGTGGATTGAGATCAGCCCAAATCCGTCAATTTTGCTTTTTAACACGTCCATTCATTCCAAAATGGGTCTCGTTACTAAAGATTATTTTTATGGCGAATGTTTCTCTAACGGAGTATTGTTTTTTTTTTTAATAATTTGCGCACATTGTTCAACGTTATAATCTTTCATAATAATTTGCCATATTCTACTAAGCAATTCACAATAAATTTAATAGATGTTACTTTAATAATATAGCTGATATAATCTAATAAATTTAGAGCGTCCCTATTGAATGATCCTGTAAATTTGGAAGAAATTAGTTAAACAAAATACACAATAATTAATTAAGATTACAAGCTGGAATTTGGGTTGATACCAATATTAGCTGTTGTATTTCTTTAGTAGGATGAACAATAAGTAAAAATTATAGTATTATTAGATGAAAAATACTCTTTTTCGCGTAAGAAGTGTACTGAACCGAAAAAACCATATTTTCTTACCGGTTCAGTTCTGATTTTCATTGCAACAAAAATAACGGTTTTACCGGTTTTCAGTTCAGTTTCGATTTCAAGATATGATATATGTATAAACAAAATGCTGTTTGCAGTTAGTTCGCACCCTTAGTCCCGCACTAAATGAGTTAATCAACAGCGCTTAATTTTAATAAAATACTTTAAAAATTTAAATATAAATATCCATTAATTGAACAATAAAATATTCCAAATTAAGATTTAAGAAACTTTTTTGTTTTCAAGAATTTACCAGACTGGAACAATTCGTTACTTTAATGTTTCTCGTTTGGCTTTGATGATTTCGGGAGACCATATTTTTTTCTATTCAAATTGGTCTGCTAACACACCAGTACCACATTTTATTAAAAAATATTGGTCATCCCTAAATCTAAAAGAATACGTATGTGTCAATGCCTTCCCTTATGCTGATATTCATATAATTCAATGCGCTTTTGATTAAAATGTATCCAAGCTGCACGCTTTGTCATTTAGCGCCAGATCAAACCGGTATCCGTAACCCTCATATGACCATCGTACAAATATTTACATAAATATTATTTTTTAAATTATCAATGTTTAACTAACACTCGAGCGCTATACCGATTAATAATAGCGAATGGTCGCATATCTACTACTTATATTGGAACATACAATTAATTCGATTACGATATGAGAATTTCGTAAGTGCTGTCAGTTTATTGACGCTAATAAATAGAAAAGTCCTAAACGTAACTTTAAAATTAGTGCACACTAAAAGACATTTTCTTAAGAAATGACCATTGATACCGATGGCATAGTTACAAAAATCATATCATATCTGCGAGATCACATTTCGAACAGCACTCAACACGACCCAAATATTATCCATCGAACTAAAACATTTTGATATGACTCATTAAAACCACTCAAATGCAAACAATTCGGTCAATATTAAACATTAATCGAGCTCACATACATTCGTCCAGTGTGCATTTGAAGCAATATCGATCGATAGAACCACTTGCGATTATTCAGATTAAGCATTTTTTCAACATTCGTCGATTACATAAATATTCACCTTGGATTCTACTATATTTTTTTAGCGTTGAATAATCATCATATCGTTAGTGATGATAGACTGTGAGAGCTGACATTGTGATTTTTTTTGTATTAAAAATGAAAGACGGACAATAAAATAATTGAATAGCGTGTATATTGACCTCATAACAAAAGAGAGGCTCAAAGTTAAAAAATCACAAGTTGTTACTCAATATATAGATATTGATGCCTTTTGTTAGTTTGATTTTAGAAATAAACGTAATCGATAATCAAATATTTTTCAGTGATGATGTGAAAAAAATTAAAATGACTTGTCTGAAAAATATTGAATAGTTATTATTAATAAGTGAAACATTTTCATTGAAAGTGAACGAAGACTATAATTAATTTAGAATTTCTCCTTTTTTATGACAGTTTTTATTTTCAAATATTCAAATATGGCTATTGAAATTATTTAATAAGGAGAAGCTAGTGTTCCGGACTTATTAGGAACCTCAACTAGGCAGCTCAATTTGTAAGAAAAAAATATAAAGGAGGGCAAATTGGAATGAGGTTTAAAACTATTTTATATTTTTATTAGATATTTTCTTTACTCTTTGTTCTTTCTGTTAAATAAAAGCATCACAGCTGGCAATCTTAAGTCAATGTTATTTTTTTTGTTTATTCCATCGCTATTAATTGATCGGCGATTCAATGATTGGAGCATTCTTTTTATTTACATATATTTGTTTTTATAGAATTTATGTTCATGTTTTTCTACGCACTTTGTATTTAAAAGGACAATGAAATACAAGGTACGTTAAATACGATAAAAAATAACAAAAAAGAAGCGATATTAGAAAATACGTTTCTTAAAAATATTAAAAAAAAACACCGAAAAAAGTGTTGAAAAATTTTTTTACCCGGAATGAAAATCAAAATGCAAAAATAATGGTTTGAAGTCCGATCTAAAATATTTGTTGCCCGGGGCGTCGCAGTCTCTGGGCATGCAATATTTTTTTTTAAATAATTAAAACCTATTTTTTCATAATGCTATATCCATTTGCTTATGTTTTGAAATGAAATTTATATCGGCGTATTAGGGCAAATTGGTTTTGAACGTTACAAAAATGAAGCTCCAAACGGCAGTTGTTTGGAAAGAGAGGTAGAATCGTTTGTAGTGTGTCTGCGTTCATAGCATAAAGCAACCATTATTAATTTTTATATATATCATTTACACTGCGCAATCACTTAGCTTATCATTTTTATTATGTGAAAAGTGAAATGAATAAAAGGACAAGTATAGAGTGCAAGAATTTAGAAAAAGGTGTCTTGGGAAGAAATAGACAGTATTAAAAAACGAAGTGACTTTCAACAACAATTTTTGACCCCTTTGGTACGAAACCTCTGACTTCAAAGTCATGAGATCAAATCGTGAAGTCACGGATGCTGACTAATAGAGTCCCTCGAACCATTTTGGATTCGGGGCCGAAAGGCAGTAGACCCGTCAAAAGATCTCGGCTACGCTGGGCTGATCAGGTCAAAAAAGACGCCGTACGTCTGGGTCTGAGAAATTGGGGAAAGGAGGCCCAGGATAGACGAAAATGGCGGCAAGCATTATCAGTGACCGGGCTCTCTTATAGGGCTGAAGGAGCCACCCAAAGTATAAGTAAGATTTGGATATCAACTTCGTGTCAGACCAAGCTCGATTATTAATCCCAAAAGGAAGATGATTGCAGGGTATGTTTCCGTTTATTCAGAGAGATTACTCTTGTATGTTGAGCTCAGACAGACAGAGACAGAGACAGAGAGAAACGTAGCGCATTTCTGGAAACAGAGATGGAGAGCTTCCCCGCACGATCATATAGATCAGCACTTTTTAAACTCATGTAGTCCGCGGACTCCTTTTTGAGCAAAATTTCTTTCGCACATTTTTATTTTTGAACCTCATCCCAACCCTTGTAACTAAATTTTTCAAACGAAAAAACATTTCTTGGTCAAATATTGGTCAAAATAGATCTTCTTATAATGTTTTCTGTAAAATAATTTCATGAAAATATCTTGTTCAACTACAGATAAATGTTTTTTTGATATCTTCTCGGACCTTGAAATGGGTGAAATGGGAAATGGCTGCCCGGACCCCCAGAGGTCCGCGGACTCCCGTTTAAGAGCCGTTGGTATTTATCGACTAATAATGATTTCGATTTCAAATTTGTGCTATCGACAGTGTTTATTTATTTAACTCGTGTGTCGCTGATTTTTGAATGAGTCTTTGTCCAATTATTATTTCGTTGTAAAGCAGGATTACTTTAACTAGGATTACTTACAGCTCACCTATATTGATAGATTTATTTGACGTCCACTGATGATGAGTCAAATTAGTCGATTTCATGTGTATTGTTTATGTCAAGAAACGAAATGGTCTTGTATGCTATCGACAGTATTTATTTACAATTGATTTTGCATCGAATTGAAGATTGTCTCACGCTGATCGGAGATGACAAGCCATAATCGGTGTAAAGCGATATGGCATCAACGACTTCATCATTTTTAAATTTGCTCACTAGTCAAAAGGTTGATAAGGCCTTTGGATGGAAAGTATAATTTAAAATTAAACATCGACAAGATCAGTCTACAACTAGAAAAGGCAATATCATCGACGCGGTATTCTCACTATATTTAGGAAATGTACACTCTAAATTATTTGCATCATACTTCAACTATTAAAAATTCATAATTTTTCTATTAGCAAAGAAGTCTTATTTCTATCGCACGAAAGGCTCATATATGATATGTATTATTTACAATAATTATAATATAATGTTTAATACTATTTTTTAGATCTGGTCGACATTTTTAGGGTTAAGCTTTTACTTGGATTGCCATCCTTGTCGATTGCGTGTCACGAACAAAGTCAGTTCAGCGCACTGCCTGCTCGGAGGCAGTTGCGTCGCCTTTTTTTATTCGTCGCCGGTGCATAGAATGATTTAAAAAAACGCGAACCGCATCCGCATTCGTCGATCTTTTCGATCTCGGATCTATATTTAGTAAATTTTTATATTATCTTCATTTTGTAAAATATTCGGCGCCGGCAAACGAGTCCGCTCCTAGACGCGCTACTTTATTTTGTTATACCATCTGTGACCAAACAGTTACTCCGACGAAAAAAAATCAATGTGCCGACTGTTGATCTCGTAATTAGAGCACGCGTCTTGATGTACGAACAATACCATTCGAAACGAGTCAAGGATTCTTTTATTTTTTTTATTTGGCCCCTCCCCGCCGAATGTCGCGAACAATCGCGCTATTTAAAATGATTGCATATTGTCAGCGAACTTGGGCCCTTTTGTTTGGGATTTATGAATAATTGCGCTCGCCTTAAATAAACATCTGGCGACCATGAACGGATAAAATCTTCGAAATGACAGCTCGTCGGTGACAACACGTGAATACTATGCGGCAATAAAAAAAAGTTAATTATGTCTAATTATACGAGCATCTTTGCATTAACGATAATTCGTTTGTGATATTTGCATAACTTATAAATTAATACCCATTCGAATAAAACTATGTTTGTATGTGAGCAGTTTTGAAAAGCGGCGTCGCTCTACATTTGCTTTATTTTGTCGAGCGCATAACCTCAAAATGTTCAAACTTGAATTTAATTCGCTCGTCGGGTGTCGACGTTTGGTCATGGTCGTTGGCAAGTTTGTTAAGTTCGGATTCGAATTTGAATTTTTCGCCGAGAAACAAATGAGTTTTATTTATTTCAGATCAGTGCGTTTTTGAATATACGTGAATAAAGACCCATATCAAGACAGTTCAATATGGACACATCGAAGAGAACCTCAAATATTAGTCCTTACGAAGGCGCTAACCCGCTATCCAAACTCCTTTTATGGTGAGCTCTATATATATAAATTATTTGAATATTTTTTATGAATTAATTTATTCAAACTGTACCCGGAGTCGCGCGCGCGCCATATTAATTCAGTGCTTTCAAAATTGATATAAATTAGTATATTGCCGCTCGGGAAACGCATTTAAATAGCGCATTTCCATTATCTTATGCACATAATCATGCCCATTGTGTCATAAAATTTAAACAATTAAATAGACTTGTTCTCTAACCAATGAAAATTATATTCGAGAAAATGGCGTACTTTTACACTATTCTTAGGCCGTGGCTAAGATTTTTTTTAAGGTTAATATCTTTTTTATTTTATAAGAATGCTTCCTCCGTGAGCCACTGAAGCGAATGTGTCAAAAGCAGCATTTTTCTTGAAGGCTGTTCCTGACATATGGTCGTCTTACTTGCTTAACCATTCGTTTTTATAGTTAACTTCTTTGGGCTTTTATATGATGATGATGTTGAAAGAGCGTATGAAAATACAATGTGATATCAATTAATTGATTAAAATAACAATCTCCATAGCAGGCTATTAAAAATACAAGTTTTTATACGTTTGTTATGTTAGGGCATACCACATGAACGTTCGGATTTCGTAGGTGAAAAATCAAACGCCATAACTTTTATAAAACAATTTATTAAATTAAAATGATTTCTATTAGCTTCAATAGCCTTTTGTCAGCGAGACACTAAATTACTTAATCCATTAAAAAAAAACATGATATGTATTTTGTCCACTATATGAAATTTTGAAAAATCCTGAAACCTGTATGTATTATATTTCATATCGTTATTCCTATTATTAGAGTCGAGTTATAGTCAATATATCATGGCTAAGGAAAGGTTAGACGAGGCCGTACGAGCTACCAAGACGAACAGCTCAGTGATTGACCAAATGAGATAACCAACCCAGACATGAAGAAGAAAATCCACAAAATAGTATTGAATGACCGTCGACTGTAAGTGGCAAGCTAGCAGACATAGTAGGGCTTCAAAAATGCTATACATCGCATATTAACTTAAATTTGTACATGAGAAAGCTGTGCGCAAGATGGGTGCCACGTTTGCTCACTTTGGAACAAAAACAGCGTCGTTATGATATTTCAATCGAGTGTTTGGCGATGTTTTACAACAATAAGGCCGAGTGCATTAATTCATAACCATGGATGAAATATGGGTCCATAAATTCATATCTGAGACAATGGAACACGGGGACCCTCCACTGACCCGAGCTGTTTATTGGTCCATGCTATTTGGGACCATGTCAACCCGCTCAACAAAATGCACAGCAAGGTGCAAAATCTGAATTCAATATCCATGTCCGCAAGGACACGCTCATTCTCAACTTCGAGTGGTCACGTGCGTTCTGAGCACAGGGAAGACAATAGCTAGATTTATAGTTAGTCACCTATGTAATATAGCCTCTGAGGGAGCTTCCGTGATCGTACAGATAATAAAAAATGCCGCAAAAAGCCCTAAAAGAGGACGAAGTGACCACAAGGTATGTGTGTCCATCCGGTCCGCTTTTCGGATCGCTGACTACGAATGAACGCCTCGCGATAGAACGTCATATCTGAACATTTCTCGATCAAACCTATTCATCAAATAAGAGGAAAAATCAACATCCCTTTCCACATTTTATGAGAGGGGATGAAAAGTGGGTTATATATTCGAACCAATGTGATTTTCAAAAAACAGTGATTTTCTATAGGGCAGATATCACTGGTAATGCCGAAATCGAACCTGGTGATCAAAAAAGTCATTTTGTCTGATATGGTGTGATTGTAAAAGAATCATTCATTATGAGATTCTTAAATATGGTCAAAAGATAATGGCATACAGTGGCGGATTTATCTATAGGCGCATCGGGCCTCAAAAATTCAAGGGGGTTCAAAAACTCTGACTCACCGCATAATTCAAGGAATTTAAGAAATATATGCACATCTTTTGTATCTTCGATTGGAAAACTAGGACGTTCTCTGAAATCGTAATAGGAAATCGCGCACATCAAGGACCGAATGGCAGAATTTGTCCCAAACTGAAAAACCTAACGGGTCCAGACTTAAATTCAAACTTAAATTGCGCCAAAGCCTCTCAAGTGCTAAATCTGCCACTAATATGGAATGATTGAAATAAGTAATTCTTGTGAAAATACCTAAAATATTCCAATAAAGAAACCATATTTTTTCAACGCAATAATGCGAGACCTCACACAGCTAGCTGAAATTACCCTGAATAAATAAATGGAATATACTAATTTATATTCAGCTGATTTTGTCCTGGAGATTCATCGGCATTAAACCAATGTCCAGATTTTTTCCTGTTACCGTAATAATATCCATTATTCATCACAAGCAATGATGGAATTTAAAAATGAGGTTCTATCATCGAATCATCGACGAAGAACACATCTCGCGTCTTTGTTTTTGCCTTTTGACAATTCATGCGGCACTCTCTTATTCAGCTTTTCAACCTTAAAATTATATTTTGTCGATCAAATCCGTGTATGATGATTACAGTGTCTTTGTTAATTTTAAATAGTCGAACTTGTAAAATATTGCACAGAATCTTTCTCAATTTCGTTCTATCTTTATCTGATTGATATTCCGACTCTTCATGTGGCGTGCCCTATAATAGAAGGGGAATCAAATATAAAGAGCAACAGGTGCAGCGCTTTAAAGTCTTCGTGTATTTGTTTTGATATTTTGTATTATGTACATACATACAAACAACAGTTGGTTGCTCTATTAAATATATATATATATGGAAAATGACTATTTATAATGCCTCATTATTCTTATTGCTTATTTGAGACGTATTAAAATTGGAAAAGTTTGGACCAAAATGATTTGCATTTTAAAGGGTTGTTCGACGTCGTTTCCATTGTATTCTAAAAATTGCTTAGTTTATTATTCTCTGGCGGCGGGTGTATCTCCTTGATTTGCGCGGTTACACTACGTATTTCTCATTTTGTAATATGTAATTAAATTCATAAAAATTTAGCTAGAATCATCTGGCAGCAAATATCAAAGTCGAATTGGAGTCTATTTATTTAGTGAGATTTACTGTAAATAATATAAAAAATAACAAACACTACTTTTTTACGCGTTTTTTTTTTAAATTCTAGTATATATTCTTCGTTCTTGTAACCGAGAACGATGCTCATGAAGTTTCTATTTTATCTCTAGATGAATATATAGGTTTTGCATAATATTTTTAAAAGATTTTATTGTTCACCTATCAGGATGAATGTGTCGAACGATACTTTTGTGGTCTTTTATCAAAAAGGGAGGAATTATTATAGAACAGACTTTAAGCTGGTTGCGATAACCATGATATTTTTTGCAATAAAGAGCTTCTTGAAGTACATTTACAAGCGCATTGTATATTTGATGGTTATGCAATATTATGTGGGTACTATTATAAAAAAAAGGTTTTATTTAGGGCAAATATTTAAAAATTTAATATAAAAATATAACATTTGGTAAAATGGAAAAGAAATACACTTTTTTGCCATTGCTGTCAGTAGTATGAAAATGAAAAGTGTGAAATTTCTGCTCTAAATTGTGTATAAATGATGTATTAGTTAGCGAGATGTTCGAACGCCTCCTCAGTGTGAGTGTTAAATATATAAATAAATATATTGTTGTGATTCAAAGTCGGAAAGTTGATTTTTTTTTACCGTTTATTAATTTTTAATATTTGGCAGCGATGTCTTTACTTAACCTGACAACACTTGATCTATTCGATTTTGATGAAGTCTGTTTTAGATCGGTTCAGTTTTGCTCCACTCTCGAATTATGTGTCTTTTATTTCAATTATGGCGTTTCTTATAATTAGTATCATTAGTAGAATTTTTGAATCTGAAGATTGAGGCGATATTCGGAACCACGATTGAAGTTATGACGCTCTTTGATTGTTTTAAAATTCTTAAATACTCGTCTTGATCCATAATTCCGTAATATGTAGAGATTTTCAGGGCCAGCTGCCAACATACAGCCCTACTGTAGCACAATGGAGTTATATAATCATAAAATCTTTTCCATTAACTCTTCGATGACATTTTGATGATGTTTTCCCCACACACACGTCCGTATCTAAATATATTTTTTCTAATAAAGCAATGCCAGAACAGAATATCTTTATTTGTGTATTCGTTTTTTTTTCTTTTCCCACAAATGGTTTTCTTCTGTTATTCTTGCCATTTGATTCTTAGAATTTCCATTTATTTTATTGAGAATAGTTTTTATATAATTGATAATCTGGCTAAATATTCATGAATACTATCTTTTTATTTTATAAACACAACAAAATTATTTAAAATAAATTTTCTAATTTGCATTAGCAAATTTGTTTGTGAAAATCACGTGCTTATACAAATTACTATAAATATTCATTGCCAGGGATTTATCTTTATCTTGATTTACACAGGGCTGCCAAACATCTGTGTTTCACATTTTCATTCATTTATTATTTCATATTTCGTCTTTTATGTTTTTGTTGTTGAATAAATGTGGAGATTTTTTAAAAACTGATTAGTTTTTCAGTATAACTTAATATGGATTATTGAATAGAGTAAATGCTAGATTTTTTCGTTTAAAGATTTATTATTTTTATCGATATCTACCATCGAAGAATGGAATTTGCCTCTTAACATGCAAACTCTTGGATGTACTTCAAGGATTTGCATTCATCAGTGAGCGGTGGAACTTTCTAGCGATATTTGTTTGTTCTACACGAAGGCGGCGTTTCGTACAAACGATGAATGCTGAATACGTAGAATCTTGTATGAAACGTATAAATGATTCATGAACATTCAGAATAATTTTCTAATTATGGCAATTTTATTTATAAATGGGATTGTGGTTTTATGCACTCCTACTCGTATTCTTTGCCACGGAAACGACAAAAGATTTTTCTGCAGATTACTGCTTCACAAACTGTTTTCTTTAGGTCATTGCTTATAAACGAAATTCACATCTAATTTCAATAACTATACACATAAACCTTTATTTTGAACGTTAGATGCGTTCCGCGGAAAATCGCACAAAAAAGCTTTAACTTACATAGAAAAAGTAGAGATGCGTTCCATGGATTTTAAAAAAGGGTATAACTTTGAAACAGCTATATAAAATATATCAAAAAACGCATAAAAAAGTTATTAAAAAAAAACGGGAAAACAATAAGGCAGTTAAAAAATAACATTACATTTGGTAACATTTAAAGGACGTCATTGGTAAAATTTTAAGGATGTTTGATATTTGGCATCTCAATTGAGAAATACTAATTATTTTAATTACAAACTATCATCGCTGTATGATAATTTTCGTTGCGATTTTCGATATGACTTAAAATCGCTGTCTTTTTCGGAAGAAATAGTATACCCAGTTTCAATGTCATCATTGTTTTGTGTAGATTTTTTTCTTTCAAACAATAAAATTCATAATTAGTAAAGATGTCACTATAGTCATTAGCTGAAAAAAATGGCGTCGGGGTCGTTCTTGGAATGTCGGAGGTGGTGGATGGAGGAGGTGGTGGTGGGAGGATTAGTCGCTGAACTATCAACAGATTCACTAAATCAATTTTTTTTAAAAACCTAAACCAGAATAAAGGGCGTGGTCGTAATTCAGCGATAGCAGATGCAATATGATTTATACAATCCCAAATTATAATTTTTTTCCAAATTTCGGTTAGTGTTGATGATTTATTTTCTATTTTATTCAAAAAATCTCGATATGTACTCTTTATGAAATAAAAAAATGCTTTAAAAAAAACCGCATAACTTCGAAATTGCACAAAAAAAGCCGCAGAAAAAGAAGTTTTAGCGTACAATAGAAAAAGTACAATACTTATACGAAATTACAATGAATTCATACGAATGGATTATGGCTATTTCAAGCGAGTTTGATTTGCCAACCATATAATACATGACCGTTCTACCGACAGTTGTTAGAGAAACAGAAGAAACATAGCTGTAACTATATTGTCATACACAATCACAAATACAAATGACAACATTCATATTTGAAATTCATTAGTTGTTACGACCTACCTGTCAAATTGGCGTAAAGTTGTTGATGGCCTAATTTACTTGGTTTCTCAACTGAAATGGAAATTGGAAGATTTTTTTGGAATACATTATCGAGATATACGATCATACAGCGATCTATTGATTTTTATACCTTAAAAATGTGAAGCTGGATGCTTATCTTTTAGAAACAGTCTAATAATTGCTAGAGATGTTGATCTTCTGAAAAACGTGTCGCACGCTGCAAGAATATGATTCGATTTTCGTTGAAATCGTGCCTTAAAACTATACATACTCGTGTTATAATGGAAATCGTGACCTATAAGACCTGTACATTGTAAATGTAAGAGGACACAGATATCATATCATTGCGACCCAAATGATGACCGGAACATGTCCAAACTTTCGAACGATCACCGAATGATTGGCGGAGTCTACGCCCCCTTCAATCAAATACGGCTGTATTGTTCGTTGAATATCTTCACACGCAAGACACTTCACAGCATCGTCAGATTGTGTATTGTCGCACTAAATAATCAAATGAAATGTTTTTTGTAATCCACTCCGAAATTATTATATTTACTCTCATCTAATTTTTGTACACAGCGTCTTGTCTACTCATGACACCGAATACTGAGTACTCACGAATAGTAAATATAAAATTGCGGACAAATATTAGATAAGATGGAAATAACTTAAAGCATGCCAAATTACTCGGAAAATACCATGCGAGGTTTTCATTTTAATTATGTCATCATATGTTAAGTTTGAGTGCCGAATACTGATCGATGGCAATGCAAAATGTTTTATAAATACATCCAGCCGTTGCCGAGTTCATCGTGTTTGCCTTCTTTTGTTTGAGTTGGATGTTTATTTCAGCGATGGAACTTGCTTTGGCTAATAATAGTCGACTTTGATTACATCCCTAATGTGAGTCGTATGTGGTTCGTTTTACATTTCCACCGAAATGTTGAGGTATGTTAGGTGCCTCAAATTTAACAATTTCTTGCTCTTCGAGAGAATCTTTTGTTGATTACAATGACTTAATGATGGTCAGTCATACTATAGTGCGAATGTTCTCGACAACTAATAATTTATTGCTAGTTGGAACGAAAGAGTGATAGCGCTTGTCAGGTATAACTCGTCCATAGCTGCTTATCTGAGGATTTAACAAACGCGATAACTGATGTTCATCAGCAATTTCTTTCGTGCATCTGAGTATGACATAAAATATGTCGATAGACATGAATACGTAGATATAACGAATGTACACTGATGACATATGAAGATTTAACTATTTATGTATTTTCGATTGCATTTAGCCAGCTGTAGTATTGAACGATTCCGAACTGTATGTCATCATCGATTTGATAACGTCTCGACGAATATAAAGGTTGCTTTTATACTTCCAGATGCTATGTGGATATTTAGTATTTGAAAATATCATTACACCTGTACAAAAACTGTATCTGCATCGATTGGTGGTCAATTTTAGATTTTGTTTATTTTCGTGAAAGCAGTCAAAGGCGGCTTTTTTATGTTCCACTTTCGCTTTTTTCCTAAATCCCGTTTTAAACGCTCGGATTGTATGAGCTAATCGTCAATAATGATTTATGTGATCGAAATTGAAGCTCGTGATGTAATGGTATGCAGAATGGTAGTCAATACCATTTTTGAGGCAAAGCAACCGGGGTCATGCGCCTGCTAATGGAGACGCCACGTCGAATGCCAGCCATTCTTCACCGCAAAAATGAGACCGTAATATTTTGCATGAATTGATGTTTTCAATTGCTACTTAATATTAGTACCGACAATGCTAATTTAGCTGTAAATTTTTCTAATTTACTTGAAGTATATGTATCGTTCGTATCGGATCGTAATTTTGTATTTTGCCAGTTAGTCATTGAGGGGTTGATTGAAACTGCGAATCGAGATGTTATCTGTCGTTTCAAAGACCTTATCTTTTTGGTTTATATTATTATTCGTATATTGTGTTTATTTACGGTATATTGCTTCCTATGTCGTATAGTAACGTCTACATTATATATATTGATATAAATTTTATAAATTTAAATAGTGAAGCAGAAGAGGAAAAATGTATCCGTCTTGCATATATATTTCGAGAAGATCTTCGACTTTGCAATTAATTAGTTGGAAAATCATTTTCTTTTTAACGACAGAAGTTCTGAATGGGTTTCTGAATTCTAAATGCTTGAATAATCGCTAATTGTATAAAGAAATTAGATAAAATATCATCACAAAGTTGAATAACTGATAACACTGTCAGAGGGTGAAATTGAGACTAATTGTGTTTGTGAAAAGCTTAGCATGCAGATCTGATAGGCTGACTCTGTTTGATGACTATCATCAAAGTCATTTCGTATACAGTATCAGATCTTTTCAGACAACGATAATTGTTTTGTTGGCAAAATGCTGAAAGAATGGTCGTTTTTCGCTTCGTCGCCATGGCAGTTGCCGATTGTCGCTTCTGTTCGGCTGCACAAAATACACCGGCAGGATTACTTGGAGCATGGAGCCCTTCGGCCCGGTCTTAACAACAAAGTACATATGTGACCAGCTCTACTTTACTAAAATAGTTTCAGAAGGGTGAGGGGGGGGAGGGCTTCCGCGATAGCATACAAGGTACACATTTATCCCTAAAAATGCCACAAAAAGCCCTAAAATAGGACGCAGTGGCTACAAGATCTGTGTGTCCAACCAGTCCGCTTTTCCGATCGCTGACATGACGATTTTGTTTTGTGCATGCCGGTCACTAGTGGCCGGCACTAATATTGACCCGCACGCCATGTCTGCCATCGTTGGTCGACATAAGTTCGTCTAATCCATTTATTGAACTTTTTACTCATATCAGCTTGGCACGAAACGCGTGTTTCGTGCAAAAGGCAATAGCTTTTTCTAATGATATTCCCAGTGCAAATGATTCGTGTTTTATTGTGCCCTTTATTGTGTTATCGTTATATGCGATCAAACATTTACCGCGGGTACACAAACTTTGGCGTGCGTATTCCAATCTATTGTTAAATATGTTTTTTCTCGAGATAAGACAGTTTTAAAATCATCCCCCCTAAGGCTGCTGTTCTCTTCGAATGTATTGCTGAGGAATCTCGACTAAAATATGTCACCGTTCAAATAAGTAAATCTTCACTTATCACAGTATAAAAATAAACACTCGTACATGAAATCGTATTTTAATAAAATTGAAAAGATTATACGTGCATTATCGTATATTTGAAAATGGCTTTCGTCGAGTTAATTAATTTACTCTGCATATGGATAAGACAAATGTTTATGTACCCACGCCCTTCAGCAGACGCCTAGTTTAATATAATTGCCTCGAGCACTAATATTCTTAATTCCGGCCCTGAATGTGACACACTTTTAGTAATCTGTCGTAATGCACGATTTTTAAATGCCTTAGCATTTCTCTACTAAGGATCAGTAGTCGAGCCGATAAATAGACTTTAAATTGACCACACTCATTACTGAAGTCATCACACAACCTAAATACGCCTCAATTAAAGACACCTAATTTGAACTTATTAGCTTACTCCATATGTTTTGCTTTAATTTTTTTAAAATTGAATATCAATTTAATGTTAAACGTTTTTATAGTAAACCAGCTGGTACCCGGCGCGTTGCTGCCCCCGAAGTAATAATTCTAAAAATATCGTTTGAAATTTGAAAGAGTTATTTTGGAAATGAAAGAAATAATGAAATTTATTTTCTTTCCGATAATGAATACATTTATTGAAATTGAATGATATATAAGGGAAAAGTATAAGCGATATTTATTTTATTTTGTTGGTTTTATTATAAAAATGAACAAAAATACAGACACTGATTTTTACATATAAGATCAACTGTAAGCTAATTGTATTATACCTATATTATTGGAGAAAGTGCAAACAATAAGTTGGCAAAGTTTTATCGCAATTGAATGAACGGTATGGCAGCGCATAAAAAACGAATAAACAAATATTTATTTTTATATGTAAGATGTGATCAAAATTGTCGCTCTCGCGTTTTCTACGACTTTTATGTTTTATCTATGAACGAAAATGTACATTAAATTATGAAGATAAAGTAGAATTTATAGATTTCGACGGATAATAGGGCATGACTTTGCCGTTATCGTACAGAGAATTTATACAAGCGCTATTTACAATTGAAATTACGATCGCAAATTTGTTTTGCGATTTTTTTTTTTTTGCTAAGCACAGATTACATCGACGGTGTTGTCAGGTATAAATGCATCTTTCGGATGCTGTAAATGTGCGCCGTATTGCAGATGTAGCGAAGTAATCGCTCGATGTCGATTTTGAACACTATTTTTTAATCTACAAAGCACATTGGTTATGAAATAAAAAGATATCGGATAATAAAATCTGAATATCATCATTATTAACTGTAGTAGTTAACTGTAGATCGTATCGTTTAATCTTATAAATCATTTTAGTGCAATTAACTCACTCTATAGTCTAGATTAGATTTCAAGTAGATTTGTGTAGAAGTTGCTCATGTCTTGTTGAAATTATCTGACTGCCAAAGAAAGAGGAAAATGTGTTGAATGATGAAGGGAATTTTATTTTGTAATGTTGTATATAATTTTTTTGGTTATTAATAAATTTGATTTTTTTAAATAATTAAATACGCGATTATTGTCGTGTCCCCCCTAATATTTCATATTTATTTTATTCATTATTGAAAGTCGTGCAAATGAGAACGTTTTCAAATTCGGTAGCCGATACTAAATTCTGTTAGCAAATCAGTGCCTTATGTTGTTACTTTTAGCGATAATTGTTGAATGGATAAACAATAGTATGTCAAAATAAACACTAAATCATCGTCAATATTGGTTCTAAATTTTGAACGAGTGCAATCGAACTTTGAACTGTCGGAATTCAAAATATTCGCGGATAGGATTTGTTTTATTGTTTGTGCCAATCAGGGCTATGATTTGTTTTAATATTTGGACAGTGGTGCAATTATTATGGAACGATGTCGACAAGATTATGAATTTATTCATGCAAGGTGCTGTTTTTTTTTCAAAACATTTATTTTGTACGTATTTGCGTACATGATGAGGTTTTATTGCTCATTTCCAGAAAGAAGTGATTATGTAGTTGTCGTCGCGTTCAGCATCGTTGCCATTGTTCATATTAATAAGAAGTATCTAGATCACTCATTGTTTGTTTTATTTCGTAGGTGGCTAGGGGACATCTTTAAAAAAGGCGTTAGACAAGACTTGGTGATGGAAGATCTGTACGATCCTCTGAAAGGTGATTTATCAGAACCGCTGGGAGATGATCTGGAGAAGAATTGGAGTAAGGAGCTTCTCGACTCTAAGAGAAGCGGCCGAGATCCTAGTCTCATGAAGGCGATCAGCAAGACATTCTTCTGGTCTTACATGGCATGGGGTGTTCTCATATGCTTTCAAGCAGTCATCTTGAGGTATTTATGATATATTATATATTTATATTTAATTCGTTTATGGCCATCCTTGTTATCGGTCGCGAAGCAATTTCGCGGTCAAGTTTCAAGATAACAGTGCCAGCAGGTCATTTTTTGTTTATTTCAATTTATATTATTCGAAGCAGGGTCATCTACTGTTTTATTGCTTCCTGGTATTTCCTAACTCTCAGTGCGCCGGCTGATTTCCGACATGCTTAGATTGGGAATTATTTTCTTTGTTAAATTTTTGTTTATGGTTGGGATCGTTACTATTGAGGAAAATGCATTGGTAAATATGACTGATAAGAATATTCCCGCAATAACTTCTTATCATTGTCCTTAACTTAACCAATACCATAATATATTTTCTCTTAACGAAGATCAAATTCAAGTTTAAAACAACATTTACGGAAGAGATCGAGGTTTCTTTTATTTTTGAGAGTTAGCTTGAGGCGTTGTTTTCGTAAATTCTGATACTAAAATGGAAGTAATGAGCAACAACAATTGTCATCGTTAGTTTTTTTGTTGACCGCCATCTCATAGATTGTCGGTCACCGGTCTTCGGGATGAGGTCAATTGCGGCGAATCGTCAAACTTCCAAGATACGACCATTTATATTCTTTTACAAAATGATCATAATTTGATCAATTATTTTGTAAAGATTTAGCAACCTACATCTCAGAAGCAGAACACTAATCAATTATCAAAAGATTATCACAAGAGTAAATTTGTTAATTTGCAATGTATATTTGATGCGTCTTTATTTTGTTTTTTGAAGTGCGTAGAAGTATTAAATAAACATTACAATATGATCTAATAGAAGCGATACCTTATCTAAATATATTTAAACCTTTAGAGGCTTTGAATAAAATTGCATAGCCACGACTACGCAAAAATGTCATCTCGCAACATGGCCTGTAAAATTTTCACATGGGACTATTATAGGATATATCTTACGCTATATTCCATATGTCGAAACACAGAGCGAGGTAAGGAGAGATTGGACTATTTGCGTTCCAGAAAGCCCTTTCCAGTAGAATCAAAAAGGTCGTCTAGGGTAGTTTTCCACTGTCGCAAAAGCGTTCGTCAATACGTTCATTCAGGATACCCGCTGGGTGAGCGTTCTAAATTAAATTCGGAGTTTATGCTACCTTCAATATCGAGCGGATGAGGAGGTGAACATATAATACAGACGAGATGGATGTAACCCCTTCCTGTGAATGGATATTGAAGAGCCCCATAGTTCGGCAGTGGACTGTTTGTTGGCTGCGCTTTGATGATGATAAATAAGACTTTGGAGAAAGCACAAAAGTCAGTAGATATTTATTCCCATGGAGTCATTCTGTATTCTTATGTATATATTAATCTCATATATAAAAAGAAAACATCTGCCTTCGATCATCGTTATCGTAACGACGCGCTAAAGTTTTCTGGTACATTCCATTAAAGTTCAAACATTAAAATATAGATTTGAATAGTCGCTGCCGGGAAATGGTTATTCTCATGTCAACATTTCAAGTGTTAGAGGGTGGAGAACTTTTAATTTCAGATTTAGTACGCCTGGAACAGCCTTCTCCACGGAATACACCCACATCCATATTTTATATATACAGACAGTCCACTGTGAAACTAGGGCCTCTTCAATAACCATTCGCGGGAAGGAATCACACCAATTTCGTGCGCATCATACAATCACCTCTTCGTACGCTCGATATTGAAGGTAGCATGACCTCCGAATTTCATTTAGATATATGTATTTTTTATTTTGAAAAAATATTTAATCGGTATTATATTGCTTTTACTGTTCGTTCGTGTATGTTTTTATTCTTTAACGAAGACCTTCTAGATATTTTATATGAGCATAAAAAATATATTGTTATTTAAATGCAATTTTATTTTTAAAAAAATGCGATTATCATTATTCATATCAGATGACCAACATTTAACCTTTAAAATTATTTTGTACGGTCGCCGAAATTAAAATGGTCAAAATGTGCAGACTAAGTTCTGATAAAATTACAAAGCAAATAGTGCCATTATTGAGAATCATTATTTACATGCGTTTGTTGCCTTTCGATACACAAGGAAAACAGCAGTAGATATTCCGTATGAGAGAGTGCTACAATTGTTAGATATTAGGTTAAGGACTCTCATGACCAATTTAATGAGATTAGTGTTTTTTTTAATTTGAAAGCAATTGAACATTGAGTTCCAAATTAGTACACAACTTGAATTGGTCTTCTAAAAGAACGTTAATTATTTGGGTCTTTGTGTAATTGATTTTAATTCGTGTGAGAAACAAAAAAAGAAAATGTGGATATTCAATCAGATTTTTCCATATTTCAATTAGATTGGTGTCAAAAGAAGTTTTATGATATAATCTTTTTTAGGTGGCTTTTAGCAATTCCTTTTATGGGACTATTACCAACCATTTTTACAGCCACACCTGTAAATTTGAACCCATGATAATCGAGTTACTAATCCGACCGCTTAATCGAGGGACTTATATCATCTTTATACAATTAAAAAATATATATTTGTAGTTCTCTAGAACAGTGTTTCCCAACCGGTGGTCCGCGGCCTAGTGTCGGGCCGCAGAGACTTTCCGCCGGGACACAAACAATATGCCAAATTTCAAGAAATTCAGTCAGTTTCCTTCTTAAATGAAAGAGTTTACAAAGTAATTAACTCGGTTAAATGACTCACTCCAAAATGGTCCCACAGCCCCAACTCGTCACTGCTTCTTCTTCTTCTTCATTCGGCCGATGCATTTAAAAAGAAGCTGGTTCTTTGTTATTGTCGCGTACAAGAAGAGGATTTAACTTTTGCAAGAATTTTTAATTGCTGAATGGTGTTTTAAATATAATAAGCCAGGACTTGAAGGCATTGGTACTAATATTTAATCACTACTACCCCGAAAATGAGGATCCTCGTAAAGGAAATTTTTAGATTAATAATCCCTTCATGGAGAGCGTTATTTTATGTACTCTTACAAGAAGAGAAAAATAACAATTAATAGAGTTGATTTCGGATGCTACGGTCCACAGGTGTAAAAAGGTTGGGGAACACTGCGCTAGAATCTTTCTGGAGATATCAACTATGCTAATTTAATCGTGAGAATATTTTCCAGTATTAGAAAATCTTTCAATATATGATTCAATCAATCTATTAAAAAATGCTTTACACACATACTCTTGTTCATTTACTATATTAATTGTGAGAAAAGGTGATTTTCCAATTTGACAAGGAAACCGTTTGAATTTTTATCACATATCAAATATGTATTTCGTTTTACCCTACAAATTACTTGCGTGCTGAAATGAAGCGTGTTTGTTAAATTTCATCATATAAGAATTTGCGCATGTTGTGGGGTCGCCGTTTTTCCACAAGACAATACTTCTCGCTTGGGAATATTATTAAAGTCTAAATATTGTCATGCATGCATCGTGGATATCCTAAGTCGTAATGATTGTCAAATTTTGATTTATTTTCGAGATATTGTAGTTCTAGTTTTAAAAAATTCAAATTTAGTACCGTGACATTGACCCAAATCCATAAATGAAACCAACCCGCAAAAAATATAATATCGCAATTCTTCTTGAAATACTATTTTTGGATTAGCATCTTTCATATCTGGCACTTTGCAAAGGTTTTTTAGTATTTGTAGTGATTGATTTTTATTAAAAAAAATCATATAACGTGAATTTTCGTATGAATTATATTCGGTTTAAAATTTAGTATGTACATTTTTAAATATCGAAATCGGACAGATTTAAGTGAATACATACGTTGTCTGGTATCAACGTACGAAATACGACTGCCGGGACAAATTTAACTTAAAGAACAAGAATCGAAACGGAATCATCTAATATTATGTAATATATGTATTTACAAACATTCTTCGAATTTTAAAAAGCATTCAACATATTCAAATTTCAATTGAAATTCAAGGTCCCGTTGATGGACTTCCGAAACGGGTTGATTCTACTGCTACCAAGTATTTTTCGATTTTATTTCGAGCATTAAAATTACTCCATAACACAAGGATTAAGTTCTATCACTCTTCATAAGATTTTCACTGATTATGAAGAGATCACTCAATCGTCAATAATAATTAGACAAAGCATAGAAGAGCGAAATGATTGGGAAAGGATATAATTAACATCTGTAAACTGAAAAACATATGCAGATCTGAGTGTATTATTACCTGGCTAGTTGTGCACTTTACGAGATGAATTTGAAAAATATGCAAAAGTTGGCAAATGTTGATTATACAAGGCAGTCACAATTCACAAGCGTATCAGAAAGAAGATACCCAATGATGGAAATACGCCAGAAGTATTTCTGGATGCCGGAGATAAATTTCGCATCAGCACTTTTTACACAATTTTTGATAAATCTTCAACTGAGACGAAAAGAAGGAGAGATATACTCGTATAAATAGATAGCAGAGGGGTTGTCCCATAAGTTCAGTGTAAGAGAAAACGTAAGAACAAGATTCAGTCGTGCTGAACTTTATAAAATAATCAATTCAACTATATGAAATAACTTAGGGCATCTAAGGGTGTTAATTTGACCCCGAGGAGAGGCCATCGTGAATACCGGTCGTAGTTATCGTCTCATATGAACGGGTTGACAGGAGCGAAACGGCTGAAGCGTACAGTCCAATAGCGCGTAAACCGAGATCATTTCACACTCCACTTATTCACCATTGCATCCGATATTATTTGACATTTGGACACTTGTTTCTGTTTGTATACTGCCGCTGTGTATTTTTATTATGAGATTTAAACACATTGACCTCATTTATGATCATTTTATCCTTGAGGATTGAATCTTAATTAAATTCTCTTCTTGCATGAGTTTTTAATTCGACGCTGAATTAAAACCTGTTTGACACATCCGTCCGCGCACGATGAGCAGTCTTCGACTATGAAGGCAGACGACGTTGTTTCGGCGAACGCTTACCTATCGATACCGTGCAATTTGAATAAAGACTGCGATACAGTTTCTCGGAAAAAGATGAAGTAATTCGCGCGTACGCAATCTCCGAGCGGCGCCAGGAATTCCCGTTTGACGAACGTGCCCCAAATCGATTTCAATTGTTTCGTAAACACCGACGCGCCTCAATCGAACCTTCACATGTTGAATGTCCGAGATTACTATGATTAATCGCTTCCTCAAAACACATTCATCCCGATATGCACGTATTTGACTAACACATTTTTTGCTAATTGAATTTGCATAGAATAGAAGTTAAAGCGTTTTATAAATATTTACTGCAAATTCATTAAAATATATACAATTTGCCAAAACGATTCATTTTTTTATAGCCAGTTTGCATAGGCTTATTTATTTTTGTCATAAATTTGATCAGGCATATCGTTTTTAATATTTTGGATCCCAAATATCCTATCGTAACAATTGCGTTTCTCCGGTGTCAATTTTAGCAGTGATGTGCTGACATATGTTCGTACTGGTTCGACGAAGCCGGTTGTTTGAGTCATTTTGGATTGCAGTACTAATTTTAAAATTGCATATTATTATAATATATTTTTGCAGTAGGATTTTTGTAAGATTATTGTTTCCTTTAAATATGAGCATGATGATGTTCTCATTGTGCAGAGATTAATTCGTTAGGATGCTAACAATATGAATACAATAGACTTTCGATTATTCGGGCTAATGCTGGCGAGCAAGAACACGGATAACTGAAAAACACTGATAATCCAAATCATCAAATTTCTCCATGGTTTCGAATATAATATTATATTTACAATACAAATTTTTGTTTCATAATTTAAATACTCATTATTTATTATAAGTGGTCATTAGTAGTTAGTACTACGCATTACCAAAATGTATATAAGTATATTAAAAAAATCTGTAACTTTTGTTTGTTTTTGACATTTTTAAACAAATTTCTATTATCATTTCGAAGTTTTCTTAAAAATATTATATCATTGTATTCGAATATTTTTTTCCTGCGTAATATAGCAATGTTTCAACATAATTTAACGCCGTTTAATGACTAATTTAATCACTGATATCTTCACTTGTCCATCCATACCCCTTTCTGGCTGTAATAATCGACAGGAAGATTTTTCATTTCAATTCCCTCGAAAGATTAAAGTTTCTTTGCTTTCCCAATCACCAAAAGTTTCATTTTATTTAATTAAGACATGATAATAGGCATTTTTTTGGTAGTTAAATCATTATTGTCGCTTTAGTTTTCTTTCTTTAATCCTGTGTGTAATACCTCATGTACTGTTCGGGAGTTGCCTCATTATCCGAGTATCACTTTTTATTTTAGTATTAAGTTCGTTTTGTTGTGTGCATCTCATAATTATTTAAGAAAGAAAAAAAATCAGGCACGGATAATCAGCAAACCGGATAATCGAATCATCGGGTCCTTCATCGAGATATGTTGAGGAAAAATATGAAATAACACTCAAATCAAAGTTCATGAAATTATTTTTTTATTCAAATTGTAATTGGATGATGTCAAGACCGGACAAAGAGACTTCATTTCTTAGAATCGTTCTTGCGACGAGAGCTAATAAAGTGTCATGAATTTCCGTGCATTTATCCAATTCATTTTAGTAGGAGACTACATGAAAATTAGGGCTTTTTTGGATTATTTTTTCATGTGGTTGTTCCCCATTTGCCTTCGTTCTACCCAAGGAAAATTTGGGATAGAATTATTTTGAATAGAAATATTTGTTAAGGTGGAAAAGACTTTTATACTTTGTTTGTCTTAAGTATGGTTTAGCTTCATATATGTTTGTAGTTCGTCGTCTGAAAATTGAGTTTTGACAAGCAACGCAATTAACTAGGTTTATTATTTCTTGATTTTTAAATAAAATTATTATCCCTATAGTTTGAGAATTCACGCAGAAAGATCCCACACGAATAAACCGCAATCAGCGGGGCTATAATTTTAAGACCATTTGTTAGTAGATGAGTTTAGAGACTAAATTATATACAACAAACAGACGACTGTCATCGCCATTCTGACGCCATAAATATAAACTCGAATTATTCTCAACTTCATTTGATGCCCTAAACCAGGGGTCGGTAATTTGTCAAGTAAGAGGAGCCAAATTGTCATGAAAACAGGATAACAAAGGTATCAGATAGCCGCATATATGTACAGTGTACTATTGATTATCCAAGTGATTTTTTAATATTAATTTAATTTAATGAAAAGAAAAATCTGCTCTTGGACATGTATCGTCCAAAGAAAGGATAATTGTTATGTGTTATGGAAACACATCAGAAACTCATAAGATGAAACTTTTGGTGATTAGGAAAGCAAAGAAACTTCGATCTTTTAAGGGAACTGAAATTAAAAGTCTTCCTGTCGATTATTATAGCCAGAAAGGGGCCTAGATAGAAATTTTTGAAGATTGGATCAAAAGGAACAAAAATTTAGTGATTCTGCAACATAACAATACACGACCCCATAGGGCGAAGAAGACGACTGAAGAAATCAGGGAATTAAAGTGGGAAGAACTTCCACACCCTCCATATTCACCAGACCTGGCTCCGACGGACTATCATCTTTTTCAATACTTGGCACATTCTCTAAAGGATATAAACGCTTTCGAAACGCAACTGAAGTCGAAAATCATATTTGTACTTATTTCGACTCAAAACCAGAAGATTTTTTCAAAAGAGGAATTGAAAAACTCGAAAGCTTTGTAGGAAATATTAGGTAATCACGAAGGAAATTATATTTTATAAGATTTTGTAAATAAAAATGAATCATTGTTAAACATTCGAAACCAAGTAGAAATTTGATGATTTGGATTATCCATGTTTTCCAGTTATCCGTGCCCTTCCACTTCCCAGTATTAGCCCGGATAATAATACATATATTTAGGATATGGATTTTCAGGAGGGAAAAGTTCAACATGTTTTATTAAAACTATGTGTCATAAAATAAAATGAGGTGAAATAGGAGTTTATGCCCGAAGTGCCGCAAATATCTATGCAAAGAGCCGCTCTTGTCAGCCTTTGCCCTAAACTAAGTGACTCGTCATTAACAAAGTCAAAAATATTTTTTTTTAAAGAAAAAATGTAAACAACTAAAGTATGCGAATAAAAAGTAAAACAATCGAAATTATGAGTAACAATAATATCGGGGAGCTGTGTACATGTGCTAAACAATGATAATGTATAGTTTATCTGCATTCTAACAAGTAACGCTTTTTTTTGTATGATAAACATACATTTGATCATACTGAAAATACAATTGAAATCGATCAACGAAATACGAGCCGAGCAGAACAGATGGTCTCCGTTTTCATCGGAACTATTTTATAATTCGGTAAAATATGTTCATATTGTGAAACTTTATTTAAACGGTTTGTTCGCTGTAAAATGGCCAACTCTACTAATTCTCGTTAAGATATCTAACATCTCTGCTAGTTCGTCATTTAACGTGCGTTAGTTGAAATATTTCTTAGATTTGAATTATGCAAATTTTATGCTAACTAATAAATATAAAAATGTTCTCATTAGTATTCTTCTGCATTTCTGGCCTAATTCATATATTTCCTTAGAATAGTTCAGTCGTTCTATTGATCTTGGAAGCTTTCCAATATTTCAGTTATTCATATATGAAACAATTACTGTCAAAATATTATATTCTCAAATTAATATTTTATTTATAAAAATATTTGTGTTTTAACGTGTGTCAAAATGATTGACAAAGATTAATCCACTAACTCTTCCAATATTTATATGTATATATTATATTCAATTCTATTGAATATATACTTAACCATTTATTTTTAATACCTAAAAACTATTATGCTATACACATTTGTGAATCCAAAAATGACATCACATTTTAATGAAACTTGGTGTTTCCATTTTATTTACAAATTCAACAGGGCTGCCCATTGAATGATCTTTGCTACGTAAGTGAGTCTATTTTGAGATGTATTAGTCAGAACTGTTCTTATTAGTATTAATAATAAATTGAGACAACCCTAAATAAACAATCAATTTTAATGGCGTGTATATAATATTAATAAAAAATAAAATATATTTATTTTGTGTTGTGACAACTCTGAATAATGATGAGGTTAAAAGGAGTAGTGATTTATTTATGTATTAATTCTTGTAAATCAGCTTTTTGTGTATCACGTTGTTAAATTCGTTTGAATAAATCATGTCGAAATTAAATAAATTATATTTGCGTTCGTATTATTATAGATGAAGCTTTTTTATTGTTCTCTGTTTATCCTAAAGTATAAGAGAGGAAATAATGATCTGATAGAACTGTCGATGAACTCAGACCATAAAAAAATGGAAATAGAACAAACCGACGCCTACGATTTTGTATCTAACGTCGTATTCTAGAAATCCTAATATGTGCATGCTACATAGGTACTGCAGATAATTTTTTTTGATTGTTTTCGAATATCTTATTGCATTTTATATAAAGGTAGTTTATGTTAATTGATACATATACGAAGCGGGACAAAGGCGTACCATCGTTTTTGTATGTGTTTTTTTTTAATCGTAAAGTATTGCAACCATCATAAAAAGCACCTGGTGGTAGAAAACAAGGAAAAAAACCATTATTTTTTTCGTTGTTTTATAGCAGCCACCTCCTTCCTCTGATAGAGCCTGGTTTATAATATATTGATGTTGATTAATTATTTTTAGTAATTTAGGCGCGAAAGTTGTTGCATCTTATAAGAGCATCATCGTACTTAATTGTTTCTATGGTACCTTTTGTTTTACGTCACTGATTTAGATTTATCTTTGCTAATTTTGAATTTACCATGTACTCGATGGATTCAAACTAGTATATACTACAGCTCTGTTCGATCCATAAAGAATACTTATACATGTTTCCTTATCAGTTGATTAAACAAAACCAATATGCTGAATGTACCGAGGGGAGCATAATTAATAAGACTTATATTTATCATTATTAATGCTCGATTTACACGAGGACAGTTTTTAAGCTAGCCGAGAAAACTAATGCCAACAAACCAGCTAGTCATCAATTCTAAATTTGTGTAAACAGAACTAGCTTCGGTTTTAAGCTATTTTTTAGCACAAAAACGGAACTAGAGATACTAGCCAATTGCTTACTCTACTAGCTTAAAAACTAGTCTCGTGTGAACCGGTCATAACCGAGCTTAGCCCTTTCCACTCGTATGTCAACATAATGTTGCCAAAATTTTAAACTCATGTATAATACCTCGTATTATGTTCTATTCATTGTTTTTGTTATTTATTATATTATATTATCTATATCATCTATATCATCATTATCATCATCATCATCATCATAGTGCAGCCACAAACAGTCCACTGCAGAACTATGAGCATCTTCAATATCCATTCATAGGAAGGGGTTATATCCATCTCGTCCGTATCATACATTCACCTCTTCATTCGCTCGATATTGAAGGTAGCATAGCCTCTGAGTTGAGGAGACAACATTTTTTATTCTATTGGAAAAAGGCTTTCTGGAATGCAAAGAGTCTAGTCCTTCCTTTCCTCGCTAGTGCGTTTCCGGGTTAGGGTGAAGACATACGTGACGCTTAAGTGCATCTCGGATTCGCTCCTACACCAACTGAGGGTGTCTCCTCGTCCACGTGCAACTTACCCGAGCGAATTCGAGACTGAGTGCTTTCCTATTTCAGGCCAACCCTCTCAGTTCAGCGATTTCAAAACGATATAGAAAGCAACGGAAGACACTGCTGTATACGTTGCAAAGTGAAGTTCTTCCTATGCCTCTCTTCAAGGCCGTCCATTTGGTGTTCTTCTTGTTCTTGTTCTGATCCTAAAGCTTCTTGGCTCCGAACCGGTAAGGTTCGTCATGCTCCATATTGTTGGGTAGTGTCGACTATGTAAGAGATAGCGAGTGACAAGCAAGTCATGATTTGTAATATAAAGGAGTATTTAAGTATTTAATCTTTAAATAATTACTAGTCAAGTGGCCAATAGTTAAAATAACTAAAATCATATAAGCATTGTAGTTAGGAGTAGTCGAATGTGGTTAGATCGCAAAAGTGTTATATATACATACTATAGGTAGTATTTTACCAGAGAAGCACAAATCTCCGCGCCTATATGTACGTATTTTACCTAAATGGACGAAAATTTTATGATTTTTCGAATAAGAGCTATCAAAAAATAAATACGAATAGAAAGGGTTAAAATATACTAATGTGGAGGATAAAGACTTGCATTGTAATACATATGTATTTTTTCTCTTTTTCTTACAGAAATCTTCAACCTTTCGTGTTGGCATATTTAATAGAATATTTTAATCCAAAAAGCGAGCAAACCATTTCTGAAGGATACATCAATGGTGTGGTTACAAATTTAGTCGCTTTACTATCGATGATGATGCTTCATCACTCTGTATTGGGGACGATGCGAATCGGCATGCGACTCAGAGTAGCAGTATGCTCTCTTGTCTATAGAAAGGTTAGCGGTTTAAACTAAAATCATTGATTTCGCCTCATAACTATTTTCTATAATATTTTAATCTTCTTCCATTTCAGATTTTAAGACTCAACAGGGCTGCCCTCGGCAAAACTGCGGCCGGACAAGTCGTTAATTTAATGTCAAACGATGTCAATCGGTTTGATTTAGCATCTATATTCTTTCACTATCTCTGGATAATGCCTTTACAATGCCCCTTGGCAGCTTATCTTATGTGGAATAGCGTTGGGTATGCCGCCTTTACTGGAATAGCTGTTTTGCTCATCCAAGCTGTTGTTTTGCAAGGTTGTACATTTTTTATCTTTATTTATTAAATCGTTTTTTTTTTTCTTCAAATAAATCTTATACTCACTTTCTATCGATTAAAAGGGTATCTTAGCAAAATTCAAACTAGTATGAGAAAAAAAATCGCTGTCCGCACGGATGAACGAGTAAAACTAATGAGCGAAATAGTATCAGGCATTCAAGTCATTAAAATGTATGCATGGGAGAAACCATTTGAAAAATTAGTTGCATTCGCAAGAAGGTATATAAATAATTTTGTAATTATAGCTAATATTTAATTTTTCAAGGTTTCAGTTTTATGATATTTGATTGTTATAGGATTGAAATGAAGTTAATTGGGAAAACTTCGTACATTCGTGGATTTTCACTCGCTTTAATGGTTTTCACCGAAAGGACAGCTTTGTATGCCACAGTTATAACATTCGTTTTGCTGGGCAATACACTCAGCGGATCCGTTGTCTTCTCTATATCCCAATATTATAATCTTTTGCAGTTAACTGTATCTATTATGTTCCCATATGCTCTCTCAACATTCGGGGAAGCAAGGATTTCAGTTAAAAGACTTCAGGTAATTTTTGAAGATTATTTTATTTCAAATTTTATCTTTTCTACCTGTCAATCATATTAAGTACTATTTTTTGTCAAACTAGAACTTCTTGCTACTCGAGGAAAAAATCACAAAAGCTGTTTTCATTCCACAAAATGGGATCGATAAAAAACCTGTCTTGGCTGGTATCACGATTAAAAAAGCTAGTTGCAGTTGGTTACCTAATCCAATAGTTGACACATTGCGGAACCTGAATCTCTTCTTTCGACCTGGTGAATTTTGCGCTATTGTTGGACCAGTAGGAGCTGGAAAGGTATGCTAATATAAAATGTATCTATTAATCCACTAATCATTTTGATTAAATAAATATAAATTGTACTTATTGGTTGAATTATTTTTCATATAGAGCTCTCTACTACAAATGATATTGGGTGAACTCCCTCTTAAGGATGGCACTATAGATCTAGGTGGAGCAACGTTAGCATACAGCTCTCAAGAACCGTGGCTTTTTGTAGCAACTGTTAAACAAAATATATTATTTGGCCAGGCATTTGATAAAGATCGCTATAAAAAGGTATATATTATTAAAACTGTTATGCTCAAATACATTTTTTATGAAAGTGGAGAAATCTCAATAAAAAGGAATGTTCTATAAATTCATTGATCTGTGTTCAATTGGGAAAGAAACTAATGGGATAACCTAATATTTAATACTAATTTACAAAAATTAATTCCTAAAATTACGTAACTGCGGTATTTTTTAAAACAATCTCCAGGGTGGAGGTCGGGCTTTTTCTCGCACATATCGCAATATAACGATGTCTGTCTACTTAGTCCTGGAATATGACGATGCGAACATTTTTTGTTTTTTTGGAAATTTTGGTTTTTTTTTATACCCTTTGGATTTCTTTTTTATTTGACATGGTTTTACCAGTAAGGTAACAATTTCTTTTTTAAAGTTCCTCAGCAAGCTTTGGATTAGTGTAAAATCTGTCAGTGAATACATGGTAACCATTTATTTCCGGAGTCATCATCATTTAAAATAATTACAACGTCTCACGAAAAATAATTAAACTGTCAGATCACTTTACAAATAAATGAGGTTCACGGTGACACAATTCGCCAAAGACTTGTTTGAAATTGTGATTTTATACCTGCAGCAGACAAAAATATCCCATCGCAAACATTTATTTTCACATTCCAGGAAAAAATTAAATGGTCTATTATTTTGTAGTAAAGCATTAGTATTCTTTTAGAAAATTTACTTCATTTCATATTACAATCGTCAAAGAATATTTTTAAAAGTATCTGTAAAGAAATGTCCACACGTTATGACACTGGACACAAAGGGTTAATTGCGGGATTACTTCATATTTATAATGCTCTTTATACGTATAATCGTTTTTATCTTATAAAAAGGTGGTGCAAGCATGTCAACTTGAAAAGGATTTTGATCAGTTTCCTCGTGGAGATCAAACTATGGTCGGCGAGAGAGGTGTATCTTTATCAGGTGGCCAAAGAGCTAGAATAAATCTTGCACGTGCCGTATACAGAAAGGTGATTTTTAATTTTATAATATTGATTTTGTATATGTTTGAAAAGATTTTAAATGAATATTTAAGATATACAATAAAAAATGATGCACTTGCCATTGTCTGATTTTTCATCTTGAACATATTGAATATAGCAACTGACCTTGCAGTTTATACGTTTCTGCTATTGTACTCTGATGCTTAATCTATTACTTATTATTTACAAGTAGAATTGAAAAATATACATGTTTGTTGAATAATAAATTTAATATCTTGGTATTTTAATTTAAGGCCGACATGTACTTGATGGATGATCCTCTTTCTGCGGTCGATGCGCATGTTGGTCGGCAGCTTATGAAAGAGTGCTTTGAAAATTTTTTGGCAAATAAAATTAGAATATTAGTAACGCATCAATTACATCACTTGCGTGCTGCTGATAAAGTAATCATTTTACGAAATGTAAGTTTTTGGCTGCTTTTTCATTTTTGTCACTTGATGACTTCCGACATACGAATTTTTATATTTTTTAAAGTCGTAGCATATGAATTAGCAACAATTAATGAGTCATTGATTTTGGAAATTTCAGGGACAAATTGAAATACAAGGAACATATGACGAAGTATGTAGTAATCCATTATTTTCTGAACTCATGTCCAGTGATGAAGAAGTGCAGGAAGGAGAAAAAGTCATCCAAAAGCAGAAATCAATAACCATTGTAATATTTTTTAATTAAATTTATATATTTTTTTTATCATATGTAATTATTATTATTAGTTATTGTATGTCATTGTATGTAATAAGTGATATTTATTTTTAGTCTGAAAAAACACCAGATAAAGATCAGTTACTTCTTGATGCTGAAGAGGAGGATGACGATGAAGATCCAGAAACTAAAGAACTAATGGAAAAAGGTCAGAAATCTAAACTAACCTTTGCAATCCAATAACATAATGTCTATTTCAAAAATTGTTAATTGCATAATGTTTAACTGTGTGTAAAATATTTGCATTAAATTATCGTCTATTACAATTATTCTGTATCATTTTACAATTTCAGGTGGTTTGTCCACTTCAACATATGGAAGCTATTTTAAGTCAGGCGGAGGAGTTTTAATCATTAGTACCATATTCTTTATGGTTATAATCGCACAAATAATCACATCACTCGGGGATCTCTATTTAACAGCATGGTAAGAATGCTATTTTTTTTTGATATTGTTAATTTTTAAAGATATATGTATGAATGATTTTTTGAATTTATAATACTTTTTTTTCATATTTAGGTCTAATGATCAAGAGAGTAAAGCTATTAATCAATTTAATAACTCTATTCCTGAAAATTATAATGCATCGGATTTTTCCTCGGAAAAGGAATCAAATGAAACTCAACCTATTATTCCTGATGATTATAATATGACTGATATAATAGATAATTTGGCGAATTTAACTTATTTGAGTCCAGAAAAAAATTTTTGGGAATCTACATTTGATAATACTGATTTAACAATCCTTGTTTATACGGCATTGATAATTGGTTGTATAATATTCACTATCATAAGGCAAGACGTTTGTTGATTATTTTAATTCTTATAAACATGTAGTATTTATTTTTTAATTAACGTTTCTAATACATTTACAGATCTATTTTATTTTTTTGGCTGTGTGTAAGATCGTCTATTAATTTACACGATACAATGTTTTCAAATATTCTTCAAGCTACCATGCGATTCTTTGACACTAATCCTTCCGGGAGAATTCTCAATAGATTTTCTAAAGATATGGGAGCAGTTGATGAATTTTTACCAAAGATGTTAGTTGAGGCAGTACAGGTAACCATCAAGATATTTTCAAATTATATTATAATGCCAGTATTGAAAATATTATCACTATATAATTTAATGACATTTTACATGTTTTCATAGGTGTTTATGGTTGGAATTGGTATTTTGTTATTAGTAGCAATTAAATGTCCTTACATGATAATTGCAATGTTTGTCATTGGATTTATACTTTACAAAATCACTGATATATATTTATCTACAGCTCAAGACATTAAGAGGTAATTTAAATAATTAAAGAGATTTAAACAGATAAATAATAATAAAATACGTTTTTTAATTTATTACTTAAACAGGTTAGAAGGAGTTACTAGGAGTCCTGTATTTTCTCATCTTGCTGCAACTCTATCTGGTTTAAGTACTATTAGAGCGTGTGGTGCACAAGAAATGCTAAAAAAAGAGTTCGATAGGCATCAGGATCTTCACAGTGGTGCCTGGTATATAATTTGTTAATGAAAAAATGTTTTAAACATATTACTATTTGCTTAATTAATTTATGAATTAAATTTTAGGTATTTATCATTGGCTACGAATACAGCATTTGGTCTTTGGCTTAGTATATTTTGCTGTTTATTTGTTACAATTGTAACCATAACATTCTTTATAATTGGCAAGGGTATGTGGATATGGTTTTGAAGTATTAAAAATAATTCGATTAATTATTAGAAAAACATGATAATATTAATGTAAATTAGACTCAAAGGCCTTATGTATTTGATAGGAAATGTTCCCGCTGGTGATGTTGGTCTAGCCATCAGTCAATCTCTTATATTGACTGCAATGTTACAACATGGTATTAAACAAGCAACAGATGTCATAACACAAATGACCTCTGTAGAGAGATTATTGCAGTACACCAAACTTCCTAAAGAAATAGGTCTCAATGGCCCATCTGCTCCAACTGGATGGCCTAAAAAAGGTCGCATTGTGTTTTCCAATACTTATCTGAAGTATTATGAAGGCGGCGAACCTGTTTTAAAAGATCTCAATGCAGTGATAGAAAGTGGTTGGAAGGTATAAATATTTACAAAAATGAACATTTATATCATGTAATTTTATCATTTTTAATTTAATTTTTTCGTTACAGGTAGGCATAGTTGGTCGAACTGGTGCTGGAAAAACATCATTGATATCTGCGCTTTTTAGACTGGCTATTGTTGAGGGTGAAATTAAAATAGACGATAAAGATACAAAAGATATTAAATTGCAGGTATGGATATTTTAATTCAATTTTTCAACATTTACTAAAAATACCTTAAAAGTGTTAAAAATGGTATTAGTTAAAGCGAAAGGAAATGTCTTTTTTTTATTTGGAGAAAAAATTCAAAATCACGAAGCAAATGTTCTAATGACTTCTAGTCTGAAGGTGCAATATCAGGAGAATATGATGGATGTTTCAGCACTTCCAAATCCAGCTCCCTTATCTTGTTCTGCGTAATCCTTGCTGCGTGTGGTTTTGCATTATCATGCTGTAATATTCTTCCTTGGTTGTTAACTAACACTGATTTCCGCTTTTAGCCTGTCTAATTGTGCACAGTATAGCTCTGCCATGATAGTTTTGCCAGGTTTTAATAATTTGTAATGAACTACGCCAGAAAAATCCCACCAAACATAAAGTAGGACCTTTTTCAAGGATAATGGTAGTCGAGGGGTAGAAACAGGTACTTGATTCGAAGAAAGCCACTGTTTTTTTCTTCTCAAGCTGTTGTGGAGGACCCATTTCTGATCCCCAGTAATGATCCTTTTTAAAAATGGATCGGTTTCATACCTGGCAATAGCAATGAACAAATGGTTATCCGTTGTTTCAAGGCCGTTAATGACAGCTCATGTGGTACCCAAATTCCCTGTCTATGTTTTTTCCCGAGTCTTTTACTGTTGAACAGGGACAGCCGATGTCTAGCGATAATTCCTTTATTGTTTTTCGAGGATCCGATTCTACCAGAGAATTTAATGCGTCATCATTGATTTTTAGAGGTTGTCCTGATTTTGGTTTATTTTTCAAATCTCTCGCCATTTTTGAATTTTTAGAACCATCTTTTGCATTTTTGTATATTCAATATGTCGCCATATGCATCACAGATGCTCTGGGTAGCTTCTTTTGCTTTTAATCCTTTGTCATATAAAAACAGTAAACAAGATCGCAAGTGTGTCATCGATTTCTGATTTGGACATTTTCACTATGGCTAAAAAAATATTTAAAAAAGCAACACAAACAGCAGAGCTTCAAAATGACGTCAATCATGATGTATTCGCTCGACAGCACTCAAAGCAAACTGACGGCAAAGCACACAACCAAAAAAAAATGACATTTCTTTTCGCTTTACCTAATATAAATCTGATCCATTATCTGCTATTGTTATGAGGTGCCGCTCTATAAATGTACGCATATTCAAACAAATAAAAATAAAACAAACTTATTTCACTTTACAGGATCTTCGGAGTAAAATTTCTATTATTCCTCAAGAACCAATGCTATTTTCTGCAACCCTGAGACACAACTTGGATCCTTTTGACCAGCAAACAGATGAAGCGCTATGGGCAGCATTGGAAGATGTAATTTCATATGATATTTAGAGACTATATATTTGTACATAGCAATACCCAGTTATCTGATTACATTTTATGGATTTAATCGAGTCTGATGTCGAGATAAAATTTGGGATTTCTTCATAGACTTGAAAATATTTTTATCTTTAGATAAAATGGGTTTTTTTTCATGATATATTGTTACATTTTTTTAGCTATGTGTATTACCAAATGTTAATCATTAGTCAAACTTCAGTAAATGCGAGCTTTTAATTAAAATCATTGAAAATATAAAAGATACTTTATTCACTGATATTTAAAATAATAATGTATTGTAAATTTATTAGGTGGAGCTGAAAGATTCAGTAGAATCTCTTAATTATAGTGTTAGTGAAGGAGGTAGTAATTTTTCTGCAGGCCAACGACAACTTCTATGTCTTGCGAGAGCTATTGTTAAGAACAATAATGTTTTAGTATTAGATGAAGCCACAGCCAACGTAGACACAAAGTAATTTATTTTTATTGATATGTTGAAAATATTTTCCTCACTATGTTATTGTTATACTTATTGCTTTTGCTTTATTTCAGAACTGATTCCTTGATTCAAAAAACAATCAGACAGAAATTTGCACAGTGCACAGTACTTACTATTGCTCACCGCCTCAATACTGTCATGGACTCGGATCGGATCATCGTAATGGATAAGGGACAAATGATGGAGTTTGAGCATCCTCACAAATTATTACAGAGACCTGATAGCTTACTATCTCAAATGGTAGCTCAACTTGGCAAAACTTCCGAGAAGAATCTTAAAGAAATAGCAAAAGAAGCATACGATAAACACATCAAATTCATTGAAGAACCTGCAGATTGAAGAAAATTGCAAATCAATATTTTTTCTGATGCTAGAAACAAAAATATTTAAATATCTACAGCATGATTTAAACGCAGATACAAGTTCCAATTTTTGTGTTACTTAAAGAAGAAAAACAGTTTGATTTGTTTTTTTTTTCAACGTCAACTACTTATATGACACATTTTTACATAGTTTTTAATGTAAAGTGTATTTAATGTGAATATATTTTTTTATAAATTGAAAGTGTAATGAATATGTTCATGTTTATTTAAAGTATAGTAATTTGAAGCGTTGAAAAGTCGGAGCGAGATGAGCATATAGATATAAAATATATATCAGTTGATGTTTTAATTTGTTATTTTTTTATTATATTAAAATGTCTGATAGGTTATTTCAGAGTTTAATTTAAACAAATGACTTTCAGGAGTTTTACACTTGAGGGATTAGCTTTTTAAATTATTTGACGTATTTTATTATTAAAATAAGTAAATCGTATTTATAAACATTTAAATATGTTCAGTTGTATCTTCAGTATTATATTCACTTATGGAGATTTTATTTGCAAGATATTATTGAAAATGCATTTATACAGCGGAGTCCATAAACTGTAAAATTTAAATAAATAATTTGACAACAGGTATCTTCCTATAGTAATATGTTTTTTAACTTGCAGAGATTACTTACTAACCATAAGTTCTGGTTTGTGAACATTGATTGAATACAAATAAGGGTAGATTACCTTTTCTATGCGATTTGTGTCTTAGATATTTTAAAATAATTTATCAACTAATGAAGATGTATTTTAAAAAAAAAAGGAGCTTAATTTATTTATAAATCAAATTGACTTCAGGATGAAAATGTATTTACATTACTAAATATTCTCACTCCTTTATTGAAACTAAGCTTGAAATTTCACCAAATGTGATCATTATTATTAATGTTATGAACTTGATATGTACGTTTATTATGCCAAATTTTAGAATGGTCTTGACTTGTATATTATTATTACTTATATTGTGTATAAAAAACGTTTCTAAAATCAAAAAAACTTATTTAGTACTTATATATGCATTTTGCCTTCAAACATTGCCTATTTTTGAAATTGATGTTTTAAAATAGATATAAAAAAAATATCAAAATCTACCGAGATTTTGAAGCATTTTGTAAAAATGAATATGATGTGCTAATTTATTTGTGTACTTAGGCGAATGTGTGCTTTGTGTCTGATTAGTTGAATTTACATATAAAGACAATAATCTATTTTATTTAATCATATTAAGTACTAGAATGGATATTTTTATAAGACATATTTCCTATTTTTAAGTGTCATTTTGTACCTTTAAAAATACGCTGTTGATTAAAATTAATATTGTTAACCAAATTTGTGTGCTGTTTTCTCAGAATAGATCAAATTTAAGAATATACTATATAATATATTTACAAATTGGAAATATGGGTATGTTGAGTGTGTGGTAATTAACATTTTATAAATATGACGCGTTATATTGGAAAGTTCAAATTTTGTTTGATTGAAAAATTTGCATAATTCATATTTAAATTCCTACTTTATTTCAGCAAATGGCTAACTATCAATTTACTAAGAAAAATAATACATATTAAATAGAAGCTTCATTATTTTTATTTCATATAATTTATTTTAGTTGCATTTAATTCTCGCTTCTTAATGGCAATACAAAGAAAAATCAAATATAACAAATTTGATTGTATATTTACAAGATTGAAAGTAATTTATCATTGTTGGTTTTGTCTATTGTTACATACATAGGTGATATATCAAAACAGGGTCTGTATATCAGCAAGAGCTTCTTAATAATATTTAAATAGTTCATATAAATATAGTGATTATGGTTTTATTGAAAAGTATTTTATTGTATGGTTTTTTTTTTGATGAATGCGAGTTTTATTGAAAATTGTTCAAAACATTTTTATCTCAATAATTCAGGTACTTATGGTTTTACACAATATAGAATATAGTTTCGCAAGATAAAGCTTTTTTAATCAAATGTGCCTATTATAACTGTGCCTTGACAAATATTTTTCTATATGCTCTATATTAAAATTACATGCAGATTTTTTCACATATGCAGTCAACTGAAGGAAAATCTTGATTGTTTTTTGTTGTTTTTGTTTTCTTATAGAAGAAAGATTGTATGACAAATGATGTTTCAGTTATTCAATGTAGTAATTTTATTTATTTTTAAATGTAAATATTTCCCAAAAGTTAATGTATTTTCTCGTGCATTAAATTTTAATATGCGAGATCATTTTTAAGCGGACGGATTGCATGTGAAAAACTTTTGGGAAAATGCTATTTAAGTGTAAAATGATGTTCTGTAGCACTTGTTCAATTTTATGAGCGTTTTTAATGGAACAAAAATGCTTTTGTTGTATAAACATGTTTTGTGTTTATTAATAAATTTATCTGAAATATATTTTAATTTTATTATCCACATACAAAGCATTGCCAATTGATTTCAAATATATCAATTTGTATAGCCCTTAAATAATTTTACATTCAAATTGAACTATTCAAACATTGCAATTTGAATCGTATGCTTCTTTAATTTTGTGCTTGACAAAAATCCCCCCAGACCTATTAAAAATTAGATGCAAATTAGTACCGTATGTATGATATTATACAAATCAGGAACACGTGGTCCATGGATGCTGTGGATGTGATACATCTGCAAAAATTCGCTTCAAGATCATTTTTAAACCATATCTTATTTAAACATTTTTTTGTTACATGATGAAATGATCTTTCGCCTACTACATGAATTGATTTGGTTAGACTGCAACTTTTGGTTGAAAAGTCGTCGCATACCACTGGTACATATACATATTTTTTAATATGTACCTTTTTAGTTGAATTATGCAAATAAAGATTATTTTGATAGAATTTCATTTCGGTTCGGGTTTTATTAAAAGCAGGGCTTCGATCCGGAACCAAGCTGAAAACTAGAAAATACATTATTTTTGTTGAAACGAAAACTGAATTGGTTAGAAAATATTAATTTATTTGAGTTCAATACAAGTCTTGTGCGAAAGATAGTTTATATGATTTTTGTGTTGATATAACACATGATCTTCACCAATTTTATGCAGAATTTGTGTGATTGTATAATTATGTTACATTGCTTTTATTGCTTACTCTAAACTCGTAACACTGAGGGACAATTATAGACCCATTACAGTCGCCATTATCTTGGCCAGACTGCTAGAAAAAATCATTCACAGGGAGTTAAAAGCTTACCTTTACACTGACGATGCACAGTTTGGTTTCAAGACAAACACATCTACTAGCTGGGCCATCTACATGCTCAAGCAAAGTCTTTTGGTATTACAACAGCAGGACAGTAGTCTATGCTTGTTTTCTCGACCTGAGTAAGGCATTCGATCGCATTGAGCGGATCCTACTCTGGGATAAGCTGAGGAAGAGAGGCACCCCATCTACTCTAGTCGATATGTTGGCTATTTGGTATCATGGGCAATGCTATACAGTGCACTGGAATGGTCATCTGTTTAAATCAGCACTGGGTGCGAAGTTAGACAGGGAGACTCTATGTCACCAGATCTTTTCAGTCTTTACATTGACGATCTCTCCTTGGCACTTAGAGAGACCGCAGCTTGTTGCTAGGTGGGCGAAAAGTGCATGAACCACATCCTGTATGCAGATGACATGATGCTGTTGGCGCCTTCAATCAAGGCACCCGTATCCATTGAGGGAAGACAGCTCAAGATAGTTCATGAGTTTAAATATCTTAGGCATTTCATCAATAACGAATTCAAAGATGATGCCGATATAGTCATCTGCTTTTGAGGAAACATGTTGGCGTGACACTTCTACAAATGCAGTGATGCTGTCAAGTGTCAGCTTTTCCTAACATATTGTACGTCCCTTTAGACGGGAGAGCTTTGGACACACTTCTGGCAAAGCACGGCTTAGTTAGCGTAGCCTTGACCGACCTCACTTCTATATAATATTCAAGAGGTAGATCAGACTCATTTAAACCCCCTAAACATTCAATCGTTCTTTGCTACCGTTTTATTTGTATGTTTTTGATTTATTTTTATTATGTATTTTATCTTCAAAAATTTTATTTCATGTAACCTCTAATAAATAAAATAAATCCATTTAATATAAAAATTATTGGACATTAAGAAGCTAAAAATCACTGCATACTTTACGAATAGAACTTGAATATGAGAGAACATTTGTTACAACAAAATAATAAAATCGTAGGTGCAACTGAGGCATTATAAAATTCAATTTACATATATTAAAGAAGTAAAACGTGTTCAAATGTGGAGAAGGGAATTGTATCTTATATTTTACATTTTAACATGTTATTGATCAATTTAAATTTTACAAAATTAATTTCCATCATTCCGATAATTTAAACTCAATCCAGTTGTTTTCTAACAGGTTTGCTATTATCCAAGATTATTTTATATTAGCGACATTTGATATGTTTGCTAAACACAGCAATTCCTTGGCTATCATTACTATGGTGATGTACATTGGCTATTCACTATTAAATTAAAAGCAAAATTTCATTTATACATTCTGTCCATTATATTTATGATGATGATGGAAAAAATTGATATTTTCTGACAAATTATTAGTGGCTGTTTTTCAGGTTTTGACAAGCAGTTTTTTTATTACAAATTATTTCGAAAATTAAATTTTTTTAACAAAAAAAACTTGAATCAACACAAATAATTTTTATTCATACATTTTAACACAGAAAATAATATAAGGTTTATTTAAAAATAGTTTTATTATTCTATAAATTTCATAGTAATTAGTTTTGTACATTTCATCTGTAAAAATATTTCACATGCAAATAGATAAAAATTGCATTCGAGCAAATAATATTTAATGATTTTGTATATTAAATATTTATTTTAATAACATTAATATAAAATATAGCTGTACTTCACATTAATTCTGCTTCAATTACTCAGGTTTCATTGTATACTGGCGTTATAAATAATAATACAAAATTTTAATTGTGTAAGCTGGTTAAAGGGATTAAAGTTCAGTAAATACGAAAGTGACTAAACAAAGCCAAAAACATTGTAATTGAGATTTGGATATTTAAGGTTTGCAACTAATTGTTCACATGTAAATGCATCTATTATTACCATTTAATAGTGTATTTGTATATTAACTTTTCCACCTTGGTTCAAAAAACTCAAGCATTATGACCTTAATGGTCTCTGTAGTTCAAAACAAGATCTGATCAGATCCTTGCTTTCTTATGGCTTCTCAAAATTTTACATTATTGAAGGACTCCATCTTCAACTAAAAAAGTTATTTCGCTTGTTGATTTAAATAGTGAATATCTTCTGATCTTATAATACAATATTCGGTTGACAATTTCAGAGAAATGGATAACATATCAATGTACCGCTTTGAATTTTTGAAATCAGGCTAAACGATGTATTCCTATACAATTAAATTAAATTATCTAGTTTGACTCGTTGTCAAATAAGTTGAACTTTTCCAGATTTCACTAAATCTGCTATCGCTTTATACTGCAAAATATGTTGAGAGCCTTCTGCAAAATATAAATTGTTAAAATTAAATACATAAAGAAGTTTATAACAGAATTGCATCTTGACAAAACAACATAATGCGAGTCGTGTTTATAATGACTTGGATATAATGACAGATCAATACTTCTTACCTTCTAAATCAATCTCTTCATCTTGATCAGCGCTCAATCCTTCTAATATAATTCCATTAATGGTCTCATTAGCTTTTAGAAATACATGCGAATTCATATTTGGATTAATAGCCATTCTATTTGGATCAAAATTTTGCATATTACCAGGCATGTTGCTCAACGCTGCTGTATTCAGATAGTTCTTAAAGTTTGCCAAAAAAGTTTCAGCATATTCGTATTCTGCGGGTGTTAAATAATTAGTTTCCGTTTCCATTCTTGTTCTTTCTTCGTTTAATATTTGAATAGAATGTTTCTCAATTTTTTCTAACCTAATTCTCAAATAACTGCTAATGATAAATTTGATTCGGCACAGTTCCATCTTGTGTACAGGCAATCTAATGTCCGTTTTGGGAAGTTTATTGATGTTGGCTTCCATGTGTTGTATTTGTCCCAGCATGCATTCGATCATATCATTTTGATGCGGTAATATTTCGGGAGCAAATTTCTCATTTAGCCATGCAGTCTCTAAAGTTTTCAAAACAATCTCTGCTGTGACGGTTTCTTCCTCGTCACTTGCATCGAGATCGTTTGTGGAAGCCATTTAAGATTACTCTTAAATATCAAGAAACTTCAAACATTGTTTGAAAAGTATTTACTAAATTTATAACCTGAAGAGTTCGAAAGATTACGCGCGCCAATTCACTTCTGTTAATGACAGATGACCAACGCACAGTGTTGTCATAAGCAAAAAATCGATACAAACAATTCAAATAATTTCTGTTAAAATTTAATAGGAAGAAATGGTGATAGTAATTTTCAAAAATCAATCTTTAAAAAAGTAAAAGCATTCGTTTAAAAAACGTCATATTTAAATATGATAAATTCATATATTAAAAAAATAAAACAATTAGAAATATTGAGTATATTAAAATATATCTTTGTATCATGAACGAAAAATAAAATCAAACGCTTAGTTTTTCATTCTAAAGAAGTATATATAAAGATATACCTTCAAATGATATCTTAGCGAAGAATATTGGCTTATAAAGAGGGCAAGAAATGTTGAACTTTGGAAATATTACAAGTTCACGTCGTATTAATGTGATAATGGGGCAAAATATTGAGGATGCCATAATCTTATTATGACCGCGTCCTTGTTTACTAATAATGTGGAAATATACATACACGTGCCCTAAGTAATAGTATTAACTCAAAGAAAATTTTCTTCGACTGAACACAGGGGCGAATTGAAGCGATATGATTTTAATTATTTTATTTTTCAAATTGATATATCGGACTACTTTATTCATTATTAACTGAAGTAAATGAATAGACATGCCTTTAATATTGATTGAATGAAAATCTAAAAACAATTACACAATTGATGTTTTTTATTATATACAGATTTCGTTCATTTTTAGTTATATCTTTATCATACGATCGATTGTTATTTTATTCGCGTGATTTTTTTAATAATCGCTTTTAGTTTGTTTTTGTATATTATGCTCCACAGTACTTCTTATAATAATATTTATTTGCACATTTTTGGGTTTATTCCCTATGTACATTAGTATAAGTAAAGCATATCGATGAAATTATTTTTCTTTGATAAGTATCAAGGAAGAAATTTTAATATGTTCAATCTTATAAAACGCATATTATTTTTTAATTTATTTGATCGATTATATTCTTATAATTTCTATTATTCTCAAGTTGATATTTTCCATTAAACCCCGAGTATAATTTAAATATTAAAATGTAAAATATAAATTTAAATTAATATATTTCTTCTTTGGTGGCATAAGTGAATTCACCCCTTTATATGTATAGTTTCTTCTATTCAATTAGGGATATCGATTCATAGCAGAGCTTTAGTCGTTTCAAGTATAAAAACGCTGGAAAGTACGTTAGAATTCGAGTAGCTTCCAAGGCTCGTCCTCTGTAGCAACCTGGCGGAGTAAAGACTGAAGTAGTTCGTTAATTCGATTTTCTTCAGTAGTCCAACCCACATTTACCTTTTACAACTCAGGTAATAAAAAAAACAAATTGCAATTTTATTCAAATAATAATATTTTTATTTATTTATTTTTTCGTTTAAGTATTTTCATAACGCATAGTATACTTACATAACCTCATATTTCAATCGAATGTTTTGACGTTTCAAATTGCGTCTTAAGTGCTAAAAAAATGAGCATTATTCGCGAATAAAATAAAATTGATTAGAAATCATGCAAATTAATTTTGATCGATTTATGTAATATTAGGGTTATATTTTGCTTTGAAATATTATTTAGGTACGCCAGTTAGCAGGAAAGATGGCCGCTGAACTTTCACCAGCTAGTTACAGCGCGTTGCAGTCTTGGGGGGCTCACGCTGCTGCTTATGGCTCCTCCAACATGACCGTCGTCGACAAAGTGCCACCCAACATGCTTCATATGGTCGACCCACATTGGTAAAAATCACGAAACACAATTCAAATGCATCCTCGAACGATCTCGTATTACATTATGATTAATCAACAGGTACCAATTCCCCCCAATGAATCCCCTTTGGCACGGACTCCTCGGCTTCACAATCGGTGTTCTCGGCTTCATATCTGTAATAGGAAACGGCATGGTCATATATATTTTCTCCGGACAGAAAGTACGCATAATGAAATTGAATTTAAATTCGATAATCTCAGATCTGTTTTAATGTCTGAATTATTTTCAGTCACTGAAAACTCCTTCGAATCTCTTGGTCGTTAACTTGGCCTTCTCCGACTTCTTGATGATGTTAACCATGTCTCCGCCTATGGTCATCAACTGCTACAACGAAACATGGGTGCTAGGTGCGAATCCAGATTTCCAGCGTTATTATCGTTTATTTACTTGATACATGAATTAATTCTGATTTTTATCTCCAGGCCCCTTCATGTGCGAATTATACGCCTGCTTCGGATCACTCTTTGGATGCATATCCATTTGGACCATGACAATGATCGCTTTTGATAGATACAATGTTATCGTCAAGGGTTTGGCAGCTAAGCCTCTTACGAACAACGGTGCTATGCTTAGGATCTTGGGTATTTGGGCTTTCGCTCTCGGATGGACTTTGGCTCCCTTCTTCGGCTGGAACAGGTACAGACGAAAAATGCGATTGGATGATTTCACCAATGAAAGAATGTTAGTTAAATGTTTTCTTTTTATAGATATGTGCCAGAAGGTAACATGACTGCTTGCGGAACAGATTATTTGTCAAAGGATTGGTTCAGCCGCAGCTACATCCTTATCTATTCAGTCTTCGTCTACTTCGCCCCTCTTCTTTTGATCATCTACTCTTATTTCTTCATCGTCCAAGTAAATACATCGAATTGATTGAAATGTTTTCAGTTATTTTGAATTGTATTGATTTTGAATTAATTCGATTTTCATAATAGGCTGTAGCAGCTCACGAGAAATCAATGAGGGAACAAGCCAAGAAGATGAACGTTGCATCTCTGCGTCAACAATCACCTGAACAATCCAACACGAGCGCTGAATGCAAATTGGCCAAGGTATGCATTTAAATGTATTTCTATTTAGAGTTTTCGATGCATTTGTATTAATTTGATTTGTATTCAAAGGTCGCTTTGATGACAATCTCTCTGTGGTTCATGGCATGGACACCTTATTTGGTCATCAACTACACCGGAGTGTTCGAGAGTGCTACCATCAGCCCCCTCGCAACTATCTGGGGATCGCTCTTCGCCAAAGCCAATGCTGTCTACAATCCCATCGTTTATGGAATCAGTCATCCTAAATACAGAGCAGCTCTCTATAAGAAATTCCCCGCGCTGTCTTGCCAGGCTTCTCCAGACGAATCAGGCTCTGTTGCCTCTGCCACCACAAACGTCGCTGAAGAGAAGCCTGCTGCGTAAATGCAGCAGGTCTACGATCACTGACAAAGACTCAAATTGCATAGATTAATAGACCCATATATTGAAAAATGAATCGTTTAATCGTAAAAAACCCCGCATACATTTTCAATCGATCAAATGCTTCGTATACAAACAATGCATCGTTGTTTAATATTGAAGCATCGAATCGATCAATGTATCGAATCTCAAACAATTGACGCCAACCAAACGACATTCTTCACATATATAGGGTTTCTTCTTCAATGTGAGTCGATGTCTTGCATCGAAACGGCGTTCTAAAGGTTAATCTCGAATCGTGCCTACTGATTTAAGTTTTAATAACAAATGACAAAATGACGAACTGTTCAACTGAGCGTGTTTTGGCAAAATATTCACAAATACTTCAAAAGACCACTATTCTTAAGCGTTTTTAGTCAATTAATTTTATTTTATGTCTTTTTTTATTTTGGTCAGAAGTCGGGTGCATATCTTGAAAACACGCTTGTTTGTTCGGTTTAACCATTGCACACGTTTCTAAGGCTCACCTTTTGAGGGGATATGAGCTGCTCTGTTTAAAATATAGAGTATAGATTAAGTTAGAAAGTTAAATTATAACCGCTAACTAGTGACATAGGAGCGGTTGGCATTTTTATATCTGTTTAAAGCCATTGGCGACGATGGTCCTTTGCAATACATCCTCTGCTCCTTTCGGGATGCTTCGAAGTGGCCATTGGAGTGAGCTTCGGCTATGGTCGTCGCCTTCGGCAATTAAATGACATGTTAACGTTAATTTATTACTTATTATGCTCGTGGCTGATGTTAAAAACACACTGTTTTCTAAATGTATTTAAAATATAAAGAAATAAACGATCCCAGCATGCAAGGAATAACAAAAAAGTATTTTTATTCATGTAATATCCCAAACAGCTTGATCACAACATATTTATTTGTAGCATATATCGCAAAAATCATACTTTAAAAATATCGATAAAACAGTCTTATTTGTCAATTGCATATTTGGCTATTCTTAAACAAAAATGAATTTAAATATCTCATCAGTAAAACTAAATAATAATTTGTACAATTACATTAATACAGCAACAAACAATACAAAATACACCAAGTACAGCTACACAGATTTTATTAGACAAAATATGAAACATACATGCATAGTTATTATTACAATTACAATTACAAATTGTATATGCAACTTTTTAAGTTTATGTTAATATTGAGTTGGAGTTTCCTTTTGCTTTTAAAACTTTGTTTAATCTCCTTGGCATTAATTTGGCCAAAATTGTGTTTAAATATGCTTTATTTCTTCTTTTAAATTTATTACATTTTTAGTATATTTTAAAGATCATCCTAAAGCTGTTCAATATGGTTTTAAGATCAAGCGATTATGGTGACATTTCAATTACTTTTCATTTTAATTTTATAACATGTATTTGCTGAAAAGTACATAAAAATGTGAGATTTGTGTTTTGGATTTATTGCGTTGACGTAATTTAAAAAGGGTGTTTGGATCCAACTTTTCTGTACTTTGTCGTAAATTATTTTTAAAAATTAAACAAAAATATTCTGTATATTGGGAATATGTCCAGTTAAAAAAATCTTAAATGCGGTGATATTCGATTGCATATGAATAAATGGGACTTTCCAACATGAGAAGGCTTCACATTATTGAGCTAGTGAAATAAAATTTTCGTCAGACGATTAAATTGATTGTTTGACGCTTTCGCGTACACGGATTAGCGACGCAATTCATGGACATAGAAATTGAGTTAAACCATCAATAAACACACCATTATTATTTCTTATCTCGTGTTTCTTCTCACGTCTTGCGATTTTCGCTCTTAGATTTTCTGTCACTATCGACGTGCATATACTATAAACCCTAATTCCAAATTAATATATTTTGTGACAATTAATATATCTTCCGATGGAGAATATACATTTTGAAAATTCTAAACAACGATGTTAACAATTGGGCTTATTTTTGACATCTTGTCATTATTGTTTGTTGTACAATTCAATTACCTCAATATTTTTTCGAATCTTCTATTGTACTTGAAATTACATAAGAAAATATTAGATGATAATACAATGGATTTCGTGAAAACATTTTTCTTAGTATTGGAAAGTCTAACTGCCCACCGAGCAAACACAGCCGAATTTTTTTTTCCAATTCCATATCATTTATTTCATTGAATTTGGTCAAACTACAGTATCTTGTTTTTGGTAAATGAGTTTTTGTTAATTTTTTTGCATAAACATTTCTACATTCTATCAACAAATTTTTAACTTCCCCAGTCCAAATATGTTTAAACATTTTTATAGGCGTACCAGCAATATTTTTCTTTATTCCTAAAAATGCAGAATCAAAACCAAAATATGGTATTGTTGAATGAGTATGTGTCCAATCTTCATTTCGTTGTGAAGGAGGACTATTTTGATTAGGAGGTATATGTTCAGCTTCAAAATCGTTGACGTTGGTATATTCGTCATTTTTATCGACAGTAGACCTGGCGGATCCTCGTTTGCTTGGCAAAGTTCATTGAAATTTGCTTCAACTTTATTATTATCCATTTTTAAATGTTCACTAGAGTAATCATTGGAACCAACATCAGAATAAGGAACATATTCATCATCAGAAGAAGAGATCTGTTTTTATAAAATATATATCTTATTTTTGTTGTAGCAAGGAGCAAATTAAATTTAAAAAAATGTTAATACAGATTTAAAAAAGGCAAATTAGCAAGTGGAAAGTAAGGAAGAACTCTTTGTGAAGTGCTTCGAAAACCGAACAGCTTACTAATAAATTAATTTAAAAAATTATCTATTTATTATGGCTTAGCTCAGGGCCGTAACTAGGGTATGATGCGCCCGTGGCAAGAATCAAAATTGCGCCCCCCCCCACATTTTCGGACGGATATTTTCAATACATTTTTTAAATGTGATAAAATAATGTTTAATATTTTGACATTATTTTATTACAACATTGCTACATTAAAACAAGTGCTAATGTTAGTTATAAACAAAATGGCGTCGTTATAAGATATTTCATTAAACTGTTTTTTTTTTATTGATATCAAGAATTTGTCGGATTTTTTCTATTGATCTGAAAACAATTTTTTTTAATTTTTATTATGTGCAGGAGCAGAATATACCTATAAAAGTATATGATTAAAAACTAAGTAGTTTTTTTAATTAAACTTTTATATATTCTTGACAAATTTTACCCACAATTTTACAATATTATAGTGAGAAACCACCTAAAACTTCAGCCGGGTCAGTCAAAAACAGCCGTTTTTGAAAATGCAGTTTCGAGAAAATGTCATTTAACCCATCGACGCACAGTTACCGTCAAATACCGTCATGTGTTAGCAGATAATACTTGCTTATTGCGCCAGAATAAGTTCATGCATACCGTCTTCGCCGACACTTCAAATCTTATCTCACACCGACGAAACTCATCAAAATGAAAACAAACTTAGGTGGCTCAAAAACTCTCAAACTTCTCAAAATAAGATAAATTAATTTTGATAAATAATTGGATTTTTGCGATATACCGACTTGAAGTACATACATATTATAAACATCAAGTACTAAAGTAGTAAAAGTTTTATCGCATTCTACTTCCAATATATTTTACTTTGGTCTGTTTTTATGCGGATCTTTTTTATGCGATTTTGATATTATGCCATTTTAAAAAATAATGGAACTTATCCCTCATTTTTCTATAAAGAACAAAGCTTTTTTATGCTAATACGCATAAAAAAGTCTAAAATTGTCGGAAAAATATATTTGGGAAGAAATGACTATCGGCGAAAACGAAGAATTAAATTTACAAAACATTAATACTTTACAGTCCGTGCGTTTCGCGCTAAGCTTCGCTGAAAGTCCGGGCGATTTCGTAAGAAATTCATGAAACTCTACTTCTTTCGTAAAATTTATATAATTCTTAAACCAGCCAATAGATTGAAACGAAATTTTAGTGGTGCCTACAAAAGAGCTTACTGCACAGATATATTTAAACAAAACAGAGGTTTTCAATGTATGGTGCGTGTATCAGCGCGACAAAATGCAAAAAGTAACTTTTTGATTTGAATTATATAAAAAGGCATTTATCAAATGACACCCAAACACATGAACAAAAAATAAAGGCAACATTTAGTTAGTTCATCGTTCTATTTAAAAATTATATTTGAATTATGTATTTTAACACTGAAAATTGGCAACTAAATTGAAATAAATTAAAATTGTAGCAACAGTACCAGACTTTTAGATAAAAAGATGATGAATAATATCATCAAAGCTTCAGTTTGAAATGGAAAGAAGATGTGTCCCAATTATTCCGACTAATATGCTATTTGTATTGAAGCGCGTGCAGTTTCCGGTGCGAGCATCAACAGAGTACAGGGAAACACAGGGCATGCGTGCATGCTTCTCACATGGACAGCTGTATGTGGGCTGCTCACGCCCAAATCATTTATTACCAGACGCTACGCACCATACGGATTTTTTTTAAGCATCCAAGAGCACTTCATTAGCACGACATGAACGCGATCTATAGGACGAGAAAAAAGATAGGAAGCCTCCTATTCGACAAAGAGAAAAAAGTGAAAAACGAAAATCAGGGGGTTTACGAGATCGAATGCGCAGCCTGCATCATGTCGTACATTGAACAAACCAATAGATAGATCGCCCACAGGGTGAGAGGATATCAGAAAGCAGTTTTGCAATTGGATTACAAATCAGCAATAACCGAATATGTTACGAAGAACGATCATCACATCAATTTTGCGGCACATAAACTATAGCAACAGTCAAAAACGTCAGCATCAAAATTACAAGAGATCAAAAAACGAAGAAACTCTGCAATCAACAGACGATATGACGGCACTAGCATTCCTAGATTTTACTTACTTACTTACTTACTTATTCCTAGATTTTGGCTACCAATTTTACCGAAAATTAAAGCACCAATGACCAGATAAAAGAAGTGTAAACAATCTCCAATAAAGACCGCAAAGCAACGGCAATGGACGAAGGATGCTCACAAGGAGCATAGAAGTCAGGCATTTATTTTGATAATTAACGAGCACCATTCTTATCGCTGACCATTTTTTTATTCCCCGTTTCTACTTCTTCAAAAGTAAACTGACAGATTTGCACAGCAACTCATTCCTTTTATTTTCGCAACACAATAATAGGCAAAAATAATTAAGCAACAGCAAGCAGATGCTATGCATGTTGGACATAAGAAATTGAACATTTTTTTATTGATTTTTTTTTATTAATTTGGACGTATGTATTATGTTTTAATGCACCTATATCTTGAGTCATATAAAGGCAATTCAAACAGAATACTCGCGCGCTAGTGCAACCATCACGACGAGCGCGTGGGAGCGGGGCGCCGCCCGGGGGCTCTGCCCCGAGAGCGCCCCCGCTCCGACGCTTTACATCAAGAGAAGCCAACTTTGGTGAATAGATGCACCATTATTTTCCAGCACGATAACGCGCGACCTCTGTTATCGAAATTGAAAAAAATTGCATTGAGAAAAAAACCGCAATAAATTGTAAGAACATCTAATATTGACATAATTTACATTTACTTACTTATTAGTGTTTCTCGTGTATTTTTCGTTTGGACGAAAATGAGGCAGGGGCGCACTGGCCGAGGGGCGCACTGGCCGAGGGGCGCACTGGCCGAGGGGCGCACTGGCCGAGGGGCGCACTGGCCGAGGGGCGTAGGTGGTGTTGGTGCTGATGAAGCAATATAAGGAGATGATACAACGAGCGCCGAAACACTTTTTTTCGGGTATCCAAAAATGACTAATCGGGTCGACACTTAAAATTCTTACGAGCTTCATCGGGAACACTGATTATCCATAAAATTGGATCACCGCTAAAGTGGAGATAAAGCATCGCTAATCAATTATTATATCATGTTGCTTTGAATTAATGACATCGATGGTGTTATCTATCTCGAGCCAATTATGAGTAATGAAGCAAGTATGTACATATTATCTCCAAACGAAGAATCGGGAACCCCATGAGAGATATCGAAAATGACTCATTGCGAATCTTATGTCAATTTACGTGTTAATGCATTTAGAGTAAAATGGTCAAGTAAAATAAAAATCACGTACAACTCTCTCAATCGGGTCGGTATCCTGCGTTTTGCGCCCCAATCCCTGTTGCGCCCGTGGCAGGCGCCTGCTTTGCCACGCTCTAGTTACGACCCTGGCTTAGCTATCCGCCTATATCCTGATTCCATAAAAAATATGAAATCCTATTTGGGCCACATATTATCATAAAATTTCGACTGACGAAGCCCCTCAGCATTCACACTGTCCGATAATGCGCAGATTCTTGGTGCGAATTACAAAAACATGCAACTACAAGATCGTTATATTTTTACAAGCAACCTCCCTCTCTCACAGAAGATGTTCAGCAAATATTAAGAGCCATTTATTAAGAATTAACGTCTGATAATTTATTGGAAAGATACCTTGGCTCGTTTCAGCGCGTGCGTATGGTCTTTGGTACCGAAATATGTTTTTTGCGGCAAAAAAATACTACAAATCGCGACGAATACTGCATCCTGCATTTTTAAGGAAGCATTTAAACCTATTTTAAAAATAATGTATAAAAAGATGCATTGCGATTTGTGGAGACGCGCAACGAAGAATATATACGCATTGCCAACCGCCAAGGCTCCGAATCTTCTAGATAAGCTAGAACACTTCTGAAAAATTGTTTTATGAAGCTGGAATCGCTGCTTAGTAGTATATTTCCCTTTTCAAAAACCAGAAACCAGGTCAAAATGCTTATTTTATCTTACGTTTTACTTTAAAAAATACCCCCAAAAAAGATGTTTTTTTCCAAAACTTTTTTCAAACCAGCGCCATTTTGTTACTTTTAAACAAAAAATATTAATTAATGATAGTGCGATAGTGACACGCTTACAGATTAAGAATCTTTTTGACTTTTTGTTTCATGTAAGCCTGAATGAAAAAATTGTTCCACACCGTGGACTCTTTTGATATGCCTGGACCGATTCACGAGGTCTATCTGCTGCCGAATTGTCTGCTGCAAAGGTTTAACAGAAGATTTCATATACATCTAATAAAATTGACTGGCCTTCTATTTTGGAATTAAACCATCCCCGGTCATAGATTATACAGAAAAAATGAAAGAAACTCTGTTTTAATACTAAGAAGATCTATAAATTGGTTATAAAATTCTGTTTCCAAATTTTTGAAACGTGTTGATATAAGATTTTTAATTTTTTTAATTTTGGGAAGCAAAATCACACAACGATGAAAACATTTCTAAATTCTCCCTCCGCAACACGATTTTATTACGAAATACGGTTATATGCTACGGTTATGTGCTAGAATATTACCTTTTTTTTTGAAAAGATATTATTGAGCATGTTTACATTTTTAAAAATATCAGCTGATACTTATAGTCGGTGTAAGTTTAAATTCTCATCCTTGTCCAATATAATATGCATATTTCATATTAGTCGAATTTTCAATCGAAATTAAATTTATTTTACGTATTGAAGCTGAATTCCGACAAGAAATCGTAAGTCAATAGTATTGATGTCATTTGTGCACCTCGATGATTGGAGCAGACGAGTGTTTTCTATGTACCGTGTATTTTAAGGGACTTTCTCGACCCTTGAAATACGTAGTTTCACTTTTACGCAGCATGTAAAATACCAAATGCTATTTATTTGCATTTTGTTTGGATATGTCCTATCTGTAGATTTATTTTAATGTGTTCTATGTCAGGCCGGGTCAGATTTGGCAGCTCTAGTCAAAATACAGTGCCGAATTAACGTGCAGTCACTACTTTTCTGCCTTTATTTTTATTTTTTTTACGCTGTGTGTGAACAAGACATTATGATGTATAAATTGTCTTGAATTACACTCTTCTTGGTTCTCAAGCAATTTCATGGCGATATCAAAACACTGAAAAGCTTCAGAATGTGTAGGACCAATATCTTTCCCCCGCAAATTTCTTCTTTGTTTCTCGATCTTGTTCTTCTAAGGCAGATATTTCTTCAATTATTTCATCATCATTCAAAATTTGAAATCCAGGATCGTTTGCATCGCAATTTAACCACTCGGTTAAACCTATTTTCTTCGTCACATTCAGCACATATAGAATATTGTGCTATTGCTTCCGCAATGTTTCCTATATTAGGTTCTATCCACGTTATTGGAACTTACTAAAGGTCTTTTCAAAATTTTGTGTCATGATTTTTCAAAGTTGACACATCTAAAGAATTCTAACTATCTGCTGCGATGTAACAACAATCTATTCAATTTATTTTCTCGTGGATGCGGATAGCTGTTTCTTCGTTATTTTCATCTGCTAGCAATAATCATCGAAGCATCTGATTTCTATGTAAACTATTTTAAAAATAATAAAACTGGGATAAAAAATGACTATACTGATTTTATTTTAAACAGTCGTCATTTTTTTTTAGCTAGAGACTATAGTGAAATCTTTACTAATTATGAATTATATTGTTGGAAAGAGAAAATCAACATAGAAAAATGATGCTATTGACGCTGGGTATACTTTTTCTTCCAAAGAAGAAAGCGATTTTGAGTCATATCGAAAATCGAAACGAAAATTATCATACAGCGATGATAGTCTAGATTTTGGATATATTTTATATAGCTGTTTCAAAGTTATGCGATTTTTAAAATCCATGGAACACATTTTCACCTTTTCTATGTAAGTCATAGCTTTTTTGTGCAATTTTCCGCGGAACGCATCTACCGCACAAAAAAAGGTTTAAGTGTCCCTTTAATAGTGTTTTAATAAAAATCTTAAAATAATAATGTATAGTTGATGTTTTTATTATATACAGATATTCATTGTTTTTTAAAGCTTTTATTTTATTCGCGCGATTTTTTTAGTAATCGCTTTTAGTTTGTTTCTATATATTATGTTCCACAGCACCTCGTATAATAATATTTTTCTTCGGTAAGTATCAAGGAAGATTTTTTTATGTGCTCAATCATATAAAAGCATATTATTTTTTATTCGATTTGATCGTTTTATTCTTAAATGTTCGACTATTCTTAACTAGATATTTTCCATTGAGCCCCGGGAATAATTAAAATGTTAAATTGTAAAATATAAATTTAAAAATAATATTTTTCTTCTTTGGTGGCATAAGTGAATTCGCCCCTTATAAGTATAATTTCTTCTATTCAATTAGGAATATCGATTCATATAAGAGCTTTAGTCGTTTCAAGTATAAAAACGCTGGAAAGTGCGTTAGAATTCGAGTAGCCTCCAAGGCTTGTCCTCTGAAGCAACCTGGCGGAGTAAAGACTGAAGTAGTTCGTTAACTCGATTTTCTTCAGTAGTCCAACCCACATTTACCTCTTACAACTCAGGTAATAGAAAAACATCAAATTGCAATTTTATTCAAATTATATTTTGATTTATTTATTTTTTCGTTGAAATATTTTCATACAAATATTTCATATTTTCGTGTAATAACATAGCCTCATATTTCAATAAAATGTTTTGACGTTTCAAATTGCGTCTTTAGTGCTAAAATATTGAGCATTATTCGCGTATAAATTAAAATTGATTAGAAATCATGCAAATTAATTTTGATCGATTGATGTAAATATTTGGGAAATATTTTTGCTTTGAAAAATTTAGGTACGTCAGTTAGCAGGAAAGATGGCTGCTGAACTTTCACCAGCTGGTTACAGCGCGTTGCAGTCTTGGGGGGCTCACGCTGCTGCTTATGGCTCCTCCAACATGACCGTCGTCGACAAAGTGCCACCCAACATGCTTCATATGGTCGACCCACATTGGTAAAAATCACGAGACACAATTCAAATGCATCCTTAAACGATCTCGTATTTCATTATGATTGATCAACAGGTACCAATTCCCCCCAATGAATCCCCTTTGGCACGGACTCCTCGGCTTCACAATCGGTGTTCTCGGCTTCGTATCTATAGTAGGAAACGGCATGGTCATATATATTTTCTCCGGACAGAAAGTACGCATAATGAAATTGAATTTAAATTCGATAATCTCAGATCTGTTTTAATGTCTGAATTATTTTCAGTCATTGAAAACTCCTTCGAATCTCTTGGTCGTTAACTTGGCCTTCTCCGACTTCTTGATGATGTTAACCATGTCTCCGCCTATGATCATCAATTGCTACAACGAAACATGGGTTTTAGGTGTGAATTTAAATCGGGTTTTTATCGTTTATTTTCATGATATATGAATAATTTCTGATTTTGATCTGTAGGCCCTTTCATGTGCGAATTGTACGGCTGCCTCGGATCACTCTTCGGATGCATATCCATTTGGACCATGACAATGATCGCTTTTGATAGATACAATGTTATCGTCAAGGGTTTGGCAGCTAAGCCTCTTACGAATAACGGTGCCATGTATAGAATCTTGGGTATTTGGATTTTCGCTCTCGGATGGACTTTGGCTCCCTTCTTCGGCTGGAACAGGTACAGACGAAAAATGCGATTGAATGATTTCATCAACGAAAGAATGGTGGTTAAATGTTTTCTTTTTATAGATATGTGCCAGAAGGTAACATGACTGCTTGCGGAACAGATTATTTGTCAAAGGATTGGTTCAGCCGCAGCTACATCCTCATCTATTCAGTCTTCGTCTATTTCGCTCCTCTTATTTTGATCATCTACTCTTATTTCTTCATCGTCCAAGTAAATTCATCGAATTAATCGAGTTAAATGTTTTCAGCCAGTTTGAATTGTATTGATCTTGAATTAATTTGATTTCAACAATAGGCTGTAGCAGCTCACGAGAAATCAATGAGGGAACAAGCCAAGAAGATGAACGTTGCATCTCTGCGTCAACAATCATCTGAACAATCCAACACGAGCGCTGAATGCAAATTGGCCAAGGTATGCATTTAAATGTATTTCTATTTAGAGTTTTCGATGCATTTGTATTAATTTGATTTGTATTTAAAGGTCGCTTTGATGACTATCTCTCTGTGGTTCATGGCATGGACACCTTATTTGATCATCAACTACACCGGAGTGTTCGAGAGTGCTCCCATCAGCCCCCTCGCAACTATCTGGGGATCGCTCTTCGCCAAAGCCAATGCTGTCTACAACCCCATCGTTTATGGAATCAGTCATCCTAAATACAGAGCAGCTCTCTACAAGAAATTCCCCGCGCTGTCTTGCCAGGCTTCTCCAGACGAATCAGGCTCTGTTGCCTCTGCCACCACAAACGTCGTTGAAGAGAAGCCTGCTGCGTAAATGCAGCAGGTCTATGATCACCGATAAAGACTCAAATTGTATAGATTAATAGACCCTTATATTGAAAAATGAATCGTTTGATCGTAAAACACCCCGCATACATTTCCAATCGATCAAATGCTTCGTATACAAACAATGCATCGTTGTTTAATATTGAAGCATCAAATCGATCAATGTATCAAATCTCAAACAATTGACGCCAACCATACGACATTCTTCATATATATAGGGTTTCTTCTTCAATATGAGTCGATGTCTTGCATCGAAACGGCGGTCCAAAGGTTAATCTCGAATCGTGCCTACTGATTAAGTTTTAAGAACAATTCACAAAATGATGAACTGTTCAAGTGAGCGTGTTTTGGCAAAATATTCACAAATACTTCAAAAGACCACTATTCTTAAGCGTTTTTAGTCAATTAATTTTATTTTATGTCTTTTTTTATTTTGGTCGGAAGTCGGGTGCATATCTTGAAAACACGCTTGTTTGTTCGGTTTAACCATTGCACACGTTTCTAAGGCTCACCTTTTGAGGGGACATGAGCCGCTCTGTTTAAAATATAGAGTATAGATTAAGTTAGAAAGTTAAAATATAACCGCTAACTAGTGACATAGGAGCGGTTGGCACTTTTATACCTGTTTAACATTAATTTACTACTTATATTCATGCCTGATTGTATTTAAAATATAAAAAAATATATGATCCCACCATGCAAGGAATAACAAAAAAATATTTTTATTCAGCTTAACATGCCTTCCCTCAACCTAACAATCCCAACAACAGTCTTGTTGATCAATTGCATATTTAGCTACTTTTAAACATAAATATCTCATCAATAAAACTAAGTAATAATTTGTACAGATACATTAATACAGCAATAAAAAATTGAGCCTAAATATAAAATGCATCAAGTACAGCTACACAAATTTCTTATTGTAACGAAATTACTATTACAAATTATATATGCAACTTTTAAATTTTATTTTAATATTAAGTTGGAGTTTCTTTTTGCTTCCAATTTTTTTTTAATCGCTTTGGCATTAATTTGGCCATAATTGTATTTATTATGCTTTATTCCTTTTTTTTGTTTTTTAATTTATTACATTTTTTCCCAAAGCTGTTCAATATGGTTAATATCATGCGATTATGGTGGTATTTCAATTATGTGAGATTTGTGCTTTGAATGCCTCAACTTTTCCTTAATTTGTCGTAAATATTTTAAAAATTAAAACAAAACTAAACTGGACATAAATGGGTCTAGCAACATGAATAGGCTCCACATCACTGAACTAGTGAAATCAGATTTTCGTCAAACGATTAAATTAATTGTATAAGGTCCAAATAGTATTATCTTCAACAGTAAAATAAGATTTATAGGCAAATAGTTTGGATTTTTTAAAAAACTTTCGTCAATGGTTTTCGTTTTTATCTGGATATTAAGTAGAACATTCACTAACACATCATTCAATAAGTTCGTAGGATTTTTTTGTGGAAGAAATTGCGATAAAACGATCCGTGAAAAATGTTTAAAACGAAAAAAATCCTACGAATAAGAGCTTATTCTAATTCATTCATTGGCTTAAGCGACTCTTTTGATGGATTTGGTAGGATAAATTCGGTTTTATTAATTGTATATCTTATACAAAATTGTTACAGCATAAATATTAGGTTGATGCATACAAAACGTCGTATTTTTACATAACCTATGATAAATTATTTTTAACCAACTGTGTTTAATATTGCCTTTGTATTATGTAAAGGAGGATTTCTTCCAACATTTTTTTCAATCTATCGTCGGCAGTCAAAGTTATACAGAGCCCTTGCAAATTTTTAAAATGTCAGAAAAAAGGGCATATTCGACACAGTATACTTTTTGAATTTAATAAAGATTATACATAATACAACAGTGGTAACTAAAAACATATGTGAGGTATAGGGCAGATGTGCTATCGATGTTTGAAATAGTCAACTATGGTTTGCTAAATTCAGATCTGGGATTTTTTTAGCAAACAGCAAATTACGGGGTGCCCTTCAATCACCGATGATAATGTACTGAAAGCTCCCTTCAAAATACCAGGAATATCACATCGGAATGGTTTCCAAGTATGTCATTAGGGTCCTACACAACTCCCCTCATCCGCAAACTAGCTAAACTGAATTGCCATATGTGTTTTTTTGTATGCAAGACAAAATCATGAACCTTTTTGTGCATCAACTAATGACAAGGGATGCAAAATGGGTTGTTTGCATTAATCAAACTAGGAAATGACCCATTAAACACTCCCAAGGCAGAACTTCATAAACTAAATAATTCTTTGTGTTTGGTGGGATATGAAGTGCATTATTTATTATGAGTTTTTGCAACCTAACCCAAGAATTAATGCTGAGAAGTATTTTGAATAGCTGTAAAAATTAAATTTGGAACTCTTAAAAATACGACCTCTTTCAAGATTTTACTTCTACAAAATTATTTAAATAGAAAAAAATGAATACAACAGATGAGGTGAAAAGAGCATTAGACACGTTCTTTGCATCTAAACTCGAATGGTTTTATTTTAATGGGGTTATAAAGTTGACAGAATGTTGGGAGACAGTCATTAGCAATAATGGGAAATATTTAATTGATCGATTTAATAAAGTTTTTCTGAGAATATTTACTTTTGTTTTCTTAAAAAAATACGACATTATTTATGCATCAACCCAATATATTGGTCCATTATGCTAAAAGAAAATAAATTTAAGAAAAACTTATAATTTTAGTAAACAATCAAAGGTCTACTCCACAGTATGATGCAACGAAGGCAACGCAGGAAGAAAATATTAAACTGGACTTGATATTGGTTAGGTATGAAAGTACTAAGCAATACAAAAAACAATGAAGACTTCCAACAAGTTAGACTGGTCCAAATTAAAAAAACCCCTCTGTACTATTTTTCTCTTTCTTTATTTCAATTGATTGTCTGCAGATATTAATAATCTACTAAATCAGCTTTTCAAGTCTGATGTTTCATGTTATTTAATGGTTTAGTAATTATCTGAGTTGAATTATTTATAAAGTTGTATAAATAAATACACTAAATTAAATGCGATAATAACATTTGAGATTATGTTTTGAAAATATTTATTGTTAAATATATCATCATGCATTATTCAATTCAACACACTTAAGTATGTAGCTGAAACGTAAGGTTCTTCCGAATCATATTAGGTTTCGTACATATTACGTATATTTAAGCTCTTTGTTTTGCTACTTTAATGTGATTAAAATACACCGTCGTGGTATTAGGTATATTGTAGAATAATGACCAAAAGTAGGAGTTTTAAATCGTCTATAGGTAGTTGAATTGCAAAGATGTCTATGAAGCACCACTATAAGGCTTGGAAAGTAAATCTTATAAAGAAGGTTTACTTGAAATATTATAAGTATGAACAACCAAGCTCCAAAAAGGTTTCATATTCCACAATATCCCATATATTTGTAATATTACTTGCATAACTATGTATCATAAATTTGTTTGTGAAAATTTCTCAATATGTGATGTGAAAGTAATCGTTCTTCGTCTCTTCTAAATAACTCATATAGTGATGTATTAAAAAAAATATGCTTAATCAGTTGATAAAATTTTATTGAATGACATTTTATAACATTGTCCAATATAAATAATAAATAAATAAATAAAAAACAAAATGTCGTTTAATAAATAAAATAAATAATAGTTTATAATACATAATAATACATTAAAAATAAAATAGTATGGCAAATCTTATTTGTAAATATTGATAAATAAATAAATAATTTAAACTTTAACTAATCCTATTCATCTAGTCAACAACGTCAATCGTTTGTTCGCATTCACACATGTAATAAGTCTATTTACAAATATGAACATGCATATGCAATTTTGTTGAAGCCAAACCAATTTATCATGGCACCTAAATAGTTTTTTTTACGGTGCTGATAATATCGAGTGCAAATAATAAAAAAAAAACCTATTCATAAATGCATCACATAGCAAAACGTTCACACTGAGCGTGATAATTCGAGCATCATTCTTATAAAAATGACAATTTTTATAGTTTAAATTATATGAGAATATAATATTTATGGTTCCCTTCCCAGTGGTGCCGTTTGGCGAAAGTCAAAATTAAAGCTTTAACAATCTATTCAGTATATTTATTACAAACTTAACGTCCATCCTCTTATATACAATCATTTTATAAAAGTGTTCCATTCATATCCCATAATAACCACATGAATACTCATTATTATAAAATAATTTGAGCACAGATAGAAATCCCAGCTTGACCCAAATAAGCAAAAAGTAAAGATATTTTAGATCGATGGAGTACGATGGAGAAAATGCAAAGGAACTAACGCCACAACGTATATTTTGTCGTTAATACATAGAGCAAATCAAAATATGTACGATTAAATGTGATAATGCAAGTCTTTTTATACATAAAAATAAAGTATATATTAAATATGAAGGCTTTTAAAATGTTTCAAATATGAAGTAAATATTTCAGATTGAAATTATAATTTTTTGGGACCTCTTTTAAGAACGTTTGACTAGGATTCGAACTGCTTTGTGCACGTTAACATTTGTATATTCTTCGGCGTGTATTTTGTGACAATGATTGGTGATAAAAATAATTTGTTAAATAGTATATTAGATACATTTTGTATGATTAGAGAGAATCAAATTCGGAGACGTCGCTTCCCTAAAAACAAAAATACAATATTTAGAATACAATAGTTTAAAAATGTAAATGATGCCATCAAATCATATTTGTATTACCATGTCTGGTTTGTATAGATGGACATGTGGAAGTAAGAACGTTGATCCTAAATCTCTTTCAGCCATAGTATTTGCTTCCTGTAAAATGAAATAGCATTTATTGTATAGTATTGTTAAAAACATATATTTTTAGTAATGTAATAAGAACAGAGATTACATGTTGAGTATAGTGAGCAGAAGATTTATTAGAGCCTGTAGTACTTCTCATGAGCTTCGTCGAAGGCTTAACGAGTGTTCCGTCGAAAGAGCGTGCTTCCGACATTGTACTATTGGAAAGATATAGGTTTGATTAATAATTATTATACACATAATATACTATATTTTAAGACTAAAAACATTTTAATAAAGTGGAATTTTTCCATATAAATATAATACTAACAGTTCTCCTATTCTTCTTTCAGCGTCCGTCCAATCATTGATATCTTCTTGGCTATTTGGATGAATGAACATTTAAGCATTAAAATTGCAAAATACATTATACCATTGAAGAAATACACAATGTTTAAATATTTTCTATTAATATAAACTATAAAAAAGAATGGTTTGTATAGCGTGAGAATTCATACCTATATGCTTTTCTTAAAGAATTAAATTGTGACTGCATATCTAATGTTGGTAAGGTATTTGATTTAGCTACTGAAGAAGCATCGTCCTGCATATCTTTAAGGGATGAATCATGTTCAGGTCCACCCATTACTGTTGTAGATACTTTGAATCCAGCAGAAACTAACGCGCCTATATTTTCACAGCAGAAATATTTAATTAAACGACTAGTATTTTAAAATGCATATTTAGCATTGCATTAATATTAATTTATGTATAAATTACCTGTAGAATATTTTTGAGGCATTCCTTTATTCATACTGTATGAAGATTCATTACTTTGCTTACGTCTCGTCAACTGTAATAATACAATGAATACGTGTTTTAATTAACGATTTTAATACAAATACGTTTTGGAATAGAATAGATTAATTTTACATTATCATTTCCAGGTCCAGCATCCAAATAACTTAATAGTTTTGTCTCGTTGCTGCTTTCTCCGCTTGATTTTCTTTTACCATGATTTGAATCTCTGTTTATAAAATAATTGTTTTGAATCTTTTTATGTTATTATTAATATAGTAATAACCTATAGAATTAAAGATGTACTTATTACATACCTAATATCATTGGGATTCATCATGTGTGGGGAAGTTGTTGGTGCTGGATGATATTTAGCTCTAGGAATCATAAGAGTGAATGGTTTCTTTTCCCTCGATTGTACTTCATCGACGAGTGACATTTTTTTACCCGATTTGTGTGAAATTTGTGATATTTTCTGTATATTAAATAAGACAGTTTAACTATGTAATTGAGTTATCAACCTAAATTTGTAATATAGCTATAGAAATTGTACCTTTGCCGGTATATATGGCAGCGATACATTGTGTATACTACTTCCTTCTCCACCAGAATCATTTCCCCTTTCTTGTATCAAAGCTCTTTTATCCATTGTTGAATGCATTTTGGATTGGTGACCCTTAGAATTCAATTATATTTAATAAATTGATCTACGATCAACAAACATATTCTTCTTGGTAAATGTATATACTCACTTGATGTATCGTAGGAATATTTCCAATGCACGATGACATGACCGGGGCTTGGGATCTTCTCATTGTGTCCATGTGTTTATGTCCTTTGGGTCTTCTTCTTTTTGCACAAGTCATTATCAAGCATATCAAAAGCAATGTAAACAATATTGCTCCCAACGTAGCCAACGATATAAGAATTACTAAAACGATAACGTTAAGAATGTTTATACAAATTGGTTACTTTTTTAATGATACAAGTTTTATAGTAAATCCATAATTAAAATAATGTATCCAAACCTTTAAGATTTATTTGGCAGCTTTCTCCAGCGTACCATTGGAAGCATTCACATAATACTCTCGAATCATCTCTCGTATAGCATGTTCCATGATAATGACATTTTTCACATCCAACAGGTTCAGCTATTAGAATAATGCATCGATTAAATCATAAATATTATTAGTACAAAATATATGAGCAGTGTAATAAAATCAATATTTACCAGAACAAATTCTTCCAGGATAAAGTGGGTTAACACTCAAATCTGCATAGCCTTCTTTACAACTACAAGTATATGTGGCTCGAAGATTGAAGCATTCAGCATGCTCTGAACAATCGTGGAATTGGTTGCTCATGCATTCATTGAAATCTATCATTAAAAAAATGGTCATTCTCCATATATTGTATTTATAATCATACATAAATTTCATTGTATTTACCTCCGACTTCTAATTTATCCACTAATTCGCCTGCTGCAAATACATTAGTTCCACCCAAACTATAGTTATTGTTTCTTAGATATTTTTCTATGACTTCTTTCAATCTCGTTTCATGAGCATTATCTGAGAGCTGAAACAGTGTACATTGACGTGATAAGATAATTTTATTTAGTATTTAATAATTTTATGTTGATATTAAATATTGAATACCTGAACATAAAAGTCGTTTAATACACCGTTCATTGGCATTCCATCAGGCAGTGGTATCTTTACAGGCTGGAACCCATTGATGTGTACTCCATGATAAACATCCCTAAGATCTGATTGCATGACCATTCTATTGATGCCTTCATGCGCAGCCATGGCTAAATCTTGGAAGTCTTTACTGTTTTGATCAGCATAAGCATCTTGATAAACGAGTCTTTCGTTACCCTGTCGACTCAGTGCCAGCTTCATCGAATATGTATAGGTTGCTGCAAATAATTGAGCATTAAAATTTGTAATAAAATATTAATTGTATATATATATTTGTAATTGATTTACGTTTGCATGGTCTATCTGGGAACATTCTTGCGAAACCAGGCCTGCATACACATTTCATCAAGCCATGCATTCTTTGACAGCGTTCATTTCTAGATGCTTTACAATCCGGTTGGCACTCCTTACCATATGCGACTCCTAAATATGAAAGATTAAGCCATTAGTAATTAATTAATGATCCCATAGTAAGATTTTAGACTGAAATATACCTGTAGGACTGATGGCATGGGCTGTTTCCAAGAATGGTGTACCGGCTAAAAGAATTTCACCCAATAATACTTGTGCTACTCCTTCGCCACCAACTTCCTCGTTCCTCGTTATCTCATCACCGTTTTCTTCGTCGATCGCAGTGTCGATTGTGGGACTGCTACCTCCATTTTGTGACTTATTCATAACAACGAAGATCGTATCATTGTCCTCTGGATATGATGTATCTCCATCCGGCGAAAAGATATCAAGTGTACTATTATCCGGCATGATGATTAAATCTTCTTCTTCTGGTGTCAGAGACAAATCATCAAGCTTGCTTATTTGTTTCGTTTTGTATGGATGATCTCTCACGTTGGTTGGTTCTATGGGTACTTTAGGATACTTGGTTTCCCATGACGGAATTGAAACATGTTCTGTTATAGTTTGGACTATTGTTGTCGGTTGGACTAAAGTGTGGATTTCGGTTACCACGTCTACTATCGTAGATGTATGCGTGTCTGTGAGGACTAAGGTTTGAGTTGTGGATCCTACGACAGGACTTACGAGACTTGTTTTAGTTTGGGTCACCGTTAGAGTATGAGTGAGTGTTACGAACCTTGTGGTCATAACGGTGGAAGCTGGTTGAGCAAGTGTCGTAGTGAACGTGATTGCCGTAGCGGGTTCAGGATTCTTCAATGGTATGTCGTCATCGGACTGCTTAATTTCATTGCCTGCGTGATGTATTGGTTTTATTGTAATTTCATTTTCGATCGAGTTAAAGGAAGTTTGCAATGTTGGCTTGTTGATCTGAGTTTTGATCGGTTTTAATTGTGTTTCTTTGATTGTCGGCGCAACTTTGAGAGTGTCAGTTTTTTTTATTGCATTCTCATCGAGGAAGTTCTCTGATGCTTGTATCAACGTCGGGATATAAGTTGGCTGTACCGGTTTCACGCTTGAAAGAGTGGATTTAATCTGATGCACTACTGTAGGATAAATGGTCGGCGGTTTGACCTTATCTGGGATTATGACCGGATCTGATTTATAAAGAGTTGGAGGCAATCCTATTGTTTCCTCAGGATATATATCTGGATGCATAATATCTGGACCCACAGTTGATAGTGGTGTCGTATTAATGATCGAGACACCCGGTAGTGGAGTCTTGTTATGTTGATTCGTCTGCTTGTTGGAAGGTACTCTAGTTTCAACTCGAGTAGGATTCTTCCAACTTGGTATCGTTGACCTAGATGGATAGACTATTCTAGTTATCGTCGTTCCTGCAGTGACTTTAGATCTGCTCGGAACCGGTGTGGGAGGTCCCGTGTGCCTGGTGAAAGGCCTAGTAGTAATTCTATAGAAGTCTCCAGGACGTTTATATGGATTTTTCATGCTGTTATGACCAGGTCTGAACGTTGACACATCGGTATATTTGGTGTAATCTTTTGTGGGTACCTTTGGAGCTGGTGTTCTAGGAGGTGGACTCATTCCAACGATTGCATCGTCTTTGATGGTAGGTTTAAAGCTATAATCCATAGTAGGTGGTGGAGGAGACAGATTTGATATAATGGTGGAATTTTTAGCTTTAGGAGTCGTAAAAGTGATTGGTTTCTCCGTTGTTATATTGATAACTTGGAATGGCTTATTGGTAGCAACGTTAACCGACGATGTTATAATTTTGTCCAAATCATTTTTATAGGTCAATGAGTTGTTTTTGACTGAAAATTGGGGTCTTACATTTGGTGGTTTGGTAGTGGTGGTTGTTGGACTCTGAGTCGTTCGAGGGGATGTCATGCTTGTCGTTGATTTTGCCGGAACTTCCCCTATGTTCAGAACAAATTTATCATCTTTATGTATTGGTCTTTGGAAAGGTCTAGGCTTGTAAATATCGTAATTATTTATGTTATCCTTGCTGTTTTCTGATACTGCAAAAGGTCTCGGGGCCATTTGGCTGAAATTTGGCGGATCGTATGTCGATTGAGTCGTTTGTTTAGTTCCAGGAAGAGTAACCAAAGATACTTCTTTGTATTTATTTTCATTGAATGGTTTTTCTGTTTGAGATCCCGAATTGTCATTAGCATTAAACTGGGTCTTGCTATGATCGATGTTATAACTTGTATAATCGTTCCCTGAACCGATCAAAATTTCATCGCTAGGACGCGTTGAATTTTTCAACGGCCTGAAACTTATGGTAATTTTATCATTCAACGGTTGAAGAGTTGAAGTAAGAATTGGTATCTTCATTGATTCTTGTGTCAGTTCACCATTTTCTTTAACATTCTGATAGTCGCTTTCATCTATGGTCTTATAATCATTGTTAGAAATATAATTATTTTGGGTCGGAGCATATTTCGTAGCATTGAATAAGGGCTTCAAAGTTACCTTCGTTAAATCGTAAGTATCTCTCGTGGGAATATCATAAACTGGTTGACGCTTGTTATTGTAATTTGATGGAATATAAGCTGGATTATAAGCTGGTGTCGTCAGAGGAGGTGGTGCCATAAATTCTGGTAGAGTATCTTTGAATATTGGTATGGGCTTATCCTTCGGTTTAAGGACCGGATTGGATTGCCAATTAGAGTTGGAAGCTGGCATTTCTACAAATGGTATTTTCTGTCCATACCCACCATTAATATTACCATATCGCTGTGATTCGAAATCAAATTTCAATGGAATGATATTGTGAGTGGTACTTTCAACCTTGAAATTGTTAGATTGATATGTTGGTATTTTATATGGTAATTCTATAGGTCTTTCTTTGTGTACTGTTGCAATGTGCGGTTTAGTTTCAATACTGATTGGTCTATGCTGTATTTGTAAATTGGGTTTTTTGCTCGTACTTTGAACAACGGTAGGTCGTTGATTCGTGTAATTATTGAAGAAATTAACATTCTTCTCAAACGAACCCTGTTGGTTCAATGGGATGAATTTGTTTTCAGTACTTTCAGAAGGAACAAATTTGACGCTTTGTATATTAGGACCAACAGTTTGGCCAAAGTGATTGAAACTATCTACATGCTCTTTAATCACAGGGAAATTGGCATGGCTATTTGCAGAGCTGGTGGCATTATAGAAGCTCACTTTCTTATCTTGTTCTTTAGTTTTTGTTTTATCATAATTATAATTATTATACGTGCTAGCATGGACAACATGAACTTTTTGATTTCCATTTTGGACACTGTCTGGAATGCCACCCACATTATTACTATTATCATCTTCATATCCATGGTTACTTGTTCCTGCCTTCCAGCTATTTCCTCCAACAATTATTTCAGGAACCTTTTCTTGAGGTTTAAAATCGGCCGTCGAAACTGCACCATTATTTATTTTAACATTAGGATTATATTCTTCTATTCTCTGTGGCTCTACTTTGATGGCAAAATTGGTTCCTATTGGTATTCCAGTCGATTCACCTTCATGCGAATGGAACTCTTTAACATTATGAGTTTGTAAATTATAGCTATTTTTAATCTGCTGATGTGCCAAAGATCCTGAGATCGTTTGTTCTGGCAAATTAGGATTAAATACACTAGCACCGGCATTTAGTGTGATCAGACCTTCTCCTTGTGGAATTGCATATTGCATATTATTTATGTTGGAAGCAGGCGGTCTACTGTTAAATGCAGGATTAGCGATCGCAGGAACATTCGGGATATTGACTTTAGTACCGGCATTCAATGTAACTAATCCGCCATCAAATGTGTTGATAAACTTATTATTGTTATCAAACGATGGACGATTGTTACTATTCTGATTGTTATAATTTGTTTGAGCAGGTATGTTCAGCGTAAATGGTTTAATTTTCTGTCCAGCATCGCCATGAGATGAAGTGGATGCAAAATATATTTCAGATGTTATCTTCTGTTGATTGTCATTATTATGTTGGCCGAATTGAATATTTTGTGGTGGGCGTTCTTGGTTCATAAATGCCGGTGGGGGATTCATGGCGAATTTGTTGGGATTCTCTCCATTTTTGAACTTATTGAAATTTGAATTCAAAACTCCGACATTCGATTCGTATTTGACTTGAATCGAAGATGGCGGAGGTGGTGGGACTGCTAAATCAGCTTCATAGTCAGCTGTCGTAGTTTTTATATTGTTAGGACCATTGAAGAATTGATTTCTTGTTGGCGCGTTAATATTACCACCGAATTCATTGTTCATTTTCTCTGGTTTCTTTACAACAAAATGTGGACCAAAGTGCATATTCGATTCTTGATTGCTGATAGGAGGAGGCATTTTGCCGTGATTGGGTGGACCGTGGAACAGTGGTGGTTGTTGTTTCTGTCCGACATCTTCATATTTCCATCTTTGACCTTGGGGTGGTTTAATATCTTTATTTAATCCAGAAATTCCATGATTTACTATATGGGGATCTGGATTATTTTTATAAGAGGTTTCTTGTCTAACCGAAGATGATGCTTTACTATCTTGGATGTGTGATTGAAGAGGGATTGTACCTCCGATGTGTACCGATGTAAGATGTGGTGCGTCGATGCTGAAGCTTCCAAAATATCCTGGTTCTGGATAGGGAAGAGGATCATCAATGTATTCGCCGTTTTTGTGAGGTTCAGAAGAGCCTGCAAATATCAAGGCAGTTGTGCTCCCATGTGGTATGATCACATTAGCGACCCTCGAAGGCTGTATGTCGACCAAGAAAGGCTTCATGGTGTTTTTGTGAGCTAAGTCTGTCAATAAAATAGGTTCAGGAGCGTCTTTGTTTTTCTTATTTGAATTAGGAACGGCAGTCAAGAAGTTGTGTTTATCTTGAGATAGTTTTGATGGATCTATCTTATTTTTGGTCAAAGTGTTTTGATAGTTGGCATTGTCATCATGAGTTTTTCGAGTGATGAGATTGTTTTTGATGTAGTTCTGATAACTGGCCGGTGTATCTAAAGCGGGTATATAGTCCAAGAATGCAGGCCTTCCGTGATTTTCCAAAATTGAATCAGCAGAGTGTATAGTACCTCCGATGTGGTTGACGAAGACGTTGTGTGGTGGCTTATTTTGTGTATTTGGCCTGTTGCTGTCGAATTGTGGTATCTTTTCATTTTTGTTGAACTCCTGTTGACCAATATTTTGAGGTTTTATTTGATTGTATTGATTTTGATTAAACTGATTTTGATTAAATTGATTGTGTTGATTTTGGTTATGCTGATTCTGGCTGTGTTGATTTTGGCCATGCAGATTTTGAATGTGTTGATTTTGGTTCTGCTTATTTTGGTTCTGTTGATTTTGGTTGTGATGATGTTGACTATGTTGATTTTGTCCATGCTGATTTTGGCCATGCTGATTTTGGCCATGCTGATTTTGGCCATGTTGATTTTGTCCATGCTGATTTTGACCATGCTGATTTTGAACATTCTGATTTTGGCCATGTTGATTTTGTCCATGCTGATTTTGTCCATGCTGATTTTGAACATTTTGATTTTGGCCATGTTGAATTTGACCATGTTGGTTTTGACCATGTTGGTTTTGACCATGTTGATTTTGACCATGCTGATTTTGACCATGTTGGTTTTGGCCATGTTGATTTTGACTGTGTTGATTTTGATTATGTTGATTTTGGTTATTTGGATTGAAAGGTCCAATTCCAGAAGGAATATTTTGATTATCTTTTTGTGGATATGAAACTCTCGGCGGCGAAATCATCGGTGGCCTTAAATCATAAGAATCATCTTCTCGTATGAATGGTATTTGTTTAATACCTTGTCCTCTTTGTGGTGGCTTAGTTCTTACATCTTGATAATCTGAAGACTGTGAATGACTATCCGTATGAAAATTTTGATTTTGCCCATTATTAATTTTAATATTTGGTTTATTAATATGACCAATATTTGGTCCACCAACAGCAGGTTTTCCAACAATGACATCCGAATTTGCTGTGATAATTTCACCAGGACTTATAGGAATACCACCGTTCAAAAGTGGACTTTCATGAATGGTTTTACTGTATACCAGATTTGTCCTGGAATTTTTAGAATTTTGAGATGACCAAGCTAAATTTTGTTGAAGAGTGGAGTTGAAGAATATATTTTGAGATTCGGCTGTTTCCAATTCCTTCTCATCGACGGGTATATAAATGGGAAATTGGCTGCTTCCACTAGTTTTTTGATCATTTCTCAATGCTGGGAAATCATCCACTCTTTTATTTACTATGTAAGGAGTCAATTTTGTGGCTGGACGTACCGTGGAAGGAATTTGCTTATTCTGTTCTTGTCTCCTAATTAAGCTTCCTGTCATTTGTTCGATCATAGGTGCCAATCTTTTTATACTAAGGGTGCCTAATTTTAACAGATCTGCTACTTCGAACTTGTTTTTGTTGACCTTTTGCGGTTCTTTATTTTTATCGGGAGTTTCTTGTGGTTTTCGCTTGTCGTCCAATTTGGTCGAATTTCTTTTATTGCTTGTTTTTTCAGACTCGATCGATGTCACTCTGTTGTTTATTTTCGTTTTGTCATTTTTCTTGTTGGCATCGTTTGGAGCATCGCTGGATATTTCCGTGTATTTTTGTACCACTTTCTCGGACGGTGGAGAATTTGGTCTGCTTTGTTCATTTTTGTGTTTGTTGGGCTTATTTTCTTTCTTATAGTCGCTCAGTGAAGTTGGAGCTATATCGACTATAGTAGAAGCGTACTTAGTCGGTTTGAATGGCGATCTTTTGAGCTGAAGAGGTGCTTCACCTTCTTCTATATCATTAACGATTTTAGTCTTGAGGTTGTTTTTTAAGGATTCCGTCAATGTTACTGTGCATGGACAAGAAGCCATCGAACAAGTGGTTCCGGGGGTTACTTCTGATGGTTGAATTACGTCATGGTCGGCATGTGGTTTAGCCTCATCTATTCGTTTATCTATTTTTGGTTGTAAAATTGGTATATCGAGAGATTTTGTAGCTTGAAACAGCTGAAGCTAAAAAACAAACAATAAATTTAATTTATGAAAATAGAACACATTTAAAAGAGGACTCATTCAGAACAAGAAATTTATTAGCTATCATTTTTACTAACCTCTTTAGATTTCCAATCTATAACATATATACAAATTTTGTTATACTAACCATTGCTATATTTTTAATATATAAGTGAATAAGATTAAAATTGGAGGGTGCTATAGGATCAGTGACTGCTTATGATGTTGTAAAATATGTTATAATGTATGTTGCGATTGGAAAAATATAATATTTTGCTGGATTATATACAATGCATTATATTTTGATTATAATATTATAATCAAATTAATATCATAAAAGACGAGGGATCAACATCATAAAACCAGTTTGACTATATGGGCACATATATTTTAAACGAATAAATAATTTATACAACTGCTCAAAATGTTTATATTATTAGAATAAAATTTATATAAAGCCAGCGAGTTTATATGTGAATTCATATAAGGGGGTTGAAAATTGTTAATGATTATACTTACGTATTTCATTATTTAATACCAAAAAAAAAGTCAATAATCTTATTTCGTTTTGCAAATATAGAATTAATTCACTATAAATAATGAATATATAGCAAATGCTTAAAATGATAGTATGCCCATATGGAAACTCGTAGTTTTATGCCGAGCGCAGGTAACTTATATTGACTATTGAATGTTCAAATGAAGGGTTGATGAATATGGAATCCAAAGCCTGAAGTAAGACAAAATTGGAATGAAGCTTTCACCGTATAAAAATAATCTTGTCTGCATCTTACTTGCGTGGCTTGAGGATCGATCGTGGCTGTGGATGTTTCAAAATCGATCGGTTCCGTTGTAATGGTAGAGACAACTGTCTCGTATGTGGACACAGTCGTCCTCATCTTCTGGACGGTTGTCGTCAAGTAAGTATAAGTGGTGTAACAAGTTTTTATAACGAAATTGTGCCTGTGATGTGGGATCATCTCCGTGTTAGGGTGGTGAAATGCGACGTAGGGTTCGAACGACGTCGACATCGACGACGATAATAGTGATTGTTGTCTTGGGTGCGAGTGGATGGGTTTTGATGTGTGATTATTGCGTGCCTACGAAAAACATGCACTATGCTCACATGCTACTCTCATACATATATTAAAATTATTAAATGCAGTATTAATGATAAACATACAACACAAATACATCAATGTGGATTAAAATATATTATCTAATTGAACCGGAATTCAAAGCATTTTATTAAGAATCTGCCGCTAAAGAGATTTTAGAGTAGACATATGGACAAGCAGATGGTTGAACGATCAATCTTGTATAATAGTTAGATCACAGTTATATGGACGAAGCATAAGCATTCACATATATGATTTAACAACAGTAATTCTTAGTCATTTGTGTTATATTTTAATGTAAATATTGCTTTGGATGATATGTTGGACGATTACCTGGTCCTCCGGAGAGACAGTCATCCTTACGTTATTCTTGACAGTCGACGGAGCGAGTGTCGTAGTTTTGTCCAGGTCCTGTGTAGTCATGATTCTCAGTAGCTTCGATTTGGCGTCTTTGTCTGCACTCTTTTCCAACCCGTTGGCGACGATCACCTCGACCCCATTGGACATGACTCTGGTCGCAAGGACGTGACGCTGTCTGGGCTCAGCCCTGTCGTTGGGAAACCTGACGCCGTCCTCGTTATACAAAAAACCTCTTCCTTCCACCGGATGCCATGAGGAGTCTTCATATCCGTAAACCGGAGTGAACGCTGAATTTGAAAATATAATTGTTAAATTTTAAGAGTCCTTGAGTGGTGTGGATGTGATGAGTTGTTAATTGAGGAAGACATAACAATGAGATGGACTACATTAAGAAACATGCATATGAACCCTCCCAATATTTCTAGAAATCAGGAGATTTATTATTCAATTCTTGATAAACTCATATGTGATGACGATGAGGACAAACTGAAAATCATGCATGTATTATTTTACGTAATGACTGATGTTTTAACGAGTGAATGTATTGTTATACAATTGATATATATGATCTGATGTACTGTTGTTTTTAACATTTTGGATAAACGATATCTTAACATAATCTAATGGAACACATAGTGGTGTACACATCGAAAAATGTATTTCTGGATTAAAACTTATGTGGTTTTAAGCGTTTTTTTTTTTAAAGATTGTTTTATCAAATAAAGTTCCTCTAATCGTACAAAAATGTATCGATTCAATTAAAATTTAAAAAATATTCTACAGTATTGAATTTAAACTGAAATTAATAAAATAGAAAATCAGCAGCAGCAATTTGAATGATCGATGCAACTGTAATATTAAATTTACACAACTGTAGTGTGCAATTTTCTATAAACGTGAAGTTATGGATTCATGCGAAAATGAGTTATTGAAATCAAAGTACGGGACACTACAGAATATTTTGTATTATCATTAATATAAGTATTGAATTTAATTATAGTTCTTTCGAACTAAATATTTATGTTGATATTAGTTAAATATCACCACTTTCTCATAGATTTTCTCCCGCCAAAAATATATCCTATCCAAAATAATCATATGTAGAAGACAATGGGAAACCACTACAATAAAAACTTTCTAAAAAACATTTTATTAAATAAATAAACATATTTTTAGTGATATGAAATTATACGACATGCATTCCGATTACAATCTATTAATGGCGATGTGGTGGGAAATAAAATTTGTTCTGAAAATCAATGAAAGTCTGAACAAGAAGGCGTTGTTAAAATGGCAAATAAAATAATGAATATGACGTGCTTGATTCGATATGGAACATGCTGAAATTTAATAAAAAATATTTTTTACAATCACCTTCTTGGTATCTTTCATGGCGAAGAGCTCCTAGTGTTATTTTTAACATTATTTCTTCTTGATTACAAATAAAAATCAAATATATACGAGGCATATTGACAAATTAAACTAATATTAATTATCAATATCTCAAACTTTGAAATACACAAAAATTAGAAAACGCTATATGCAATATACTTATACTAAAAACACTATCTAAAATGGAAGAAATTTTATACGATACCGTTTGTACAATTTCAATCACAGCCACTATCTAAATCACCTAATGCATAAATATTTCACCCATACTTTTTATACATATAAAAAAACCCCAAGGAATAAGAAGGTTAAAAATAGACTATCCACAAATATAATATTACATACACTCAAATTTTTTTTGTGCGATTTCGAAGTTATGCGATTTTTTAAAAGCAGTTTTTATTTATTTATTTTTATTTCATAAATATTACGTATCGAGATATTTTGGATAAAATAAGAAATACATCATCAACACTAACCGAAATTTGGAAAAAATATATAATTAGGGACAGTGTAAATCATATTGTATCTATTTTTTGATTTTAGAAAAAAAAAAATTGTTTTTTTTATGCATTTTTCCAATGTTTCGACTTTTAAAAATACATTTTCCAAAGGAATTTCCAAAATTTCAACTACTTACGGAGATATAGCTATTTTAGTGACGCAGCAACTTGGCCTACCATAATGAAATATTTTAACGCGATTTTCTCGAAACTACTTTTTTCAACACGGTTGACATCATATCTCAAGTTTTAATTATTTAATTTACTTCAAACTGGGTAAGAATCTTTTTTATATAACCCTCTATTATTACTACCAGATTTATGTAAAAAAATTTTTTTAACTATTTAAAAAATAATTAAAACAGTACCAAAAGAGGCCAAAAAATGACTTAACTGAAATTTTTTAAACAGTCGCTATTTTGTATTTTTTTTGAGTTAGGGACTATAGTGACTATATTTACTAATTATGAATTATATTGTTGGAAAGAAAATCTACACAAAACAATGATGACATTGACACTGGGCATTTCTTCCGAAGAAGAGAGCGATTTTGAAACATATCGAAAATCGCAACGAAAATTATTATAACGTACGTCCTTTAAACGTTATTTTTTTAATTGCCCTAATGTTTTCCTATTTTTGTATTAACTTTTTTTATGCGATTTTAGATATATTTTATAAAGCTGTTTCAAAGTTATGCGGTTTTTAAAATTCATGGAACGCATTTTAACTTTTCTATGTAAGTCATAGCTTTTTTAGTGCGATTTTCCGTGGAACGCATCTACCGCACAAAAAAAGTTTTTAGTGTATTTGTTATAATTGTACTATAATCATTGAAAATCATTTTATGTAAAAAATATTGTCTATCTATATCTATATAAATTTGATCACAAAATATATCATATTTCTTGCATCAGCCAGACCAGAAAGTAATCGAAGTTTTGAGACTTACTCTATTACGTTTAGTCTGTATTGAGATACGGTTCAGGAAACGCACATATTACATTAACCATTGACGAAGAACATTTGCATTATTGAATACAATTTTTGCAATTAGAAAATACAGGCAAATGAAGTAATGATAAAAGATTGATACGTAAAGGGAGTTTTAAAGTTAAAGTTAAAGACAAATAATTTGGGGATTAAAAAAATTAAATTTAGTTGTTCATACTCAAGAGTTCAGGAGCATTTTCATCATATAAATAAATAAGAAATTTGAGTTTCCCATGAATTGTTGCTAATCGCATTACAGCAACGAAGAACTTTCTTGCCCAGGTGTAAAACCGAAATTTTTGAATGCATTATTGCAATATGGCATTTTCTGATTATCATGAATTAAGGTCTTATGCAAATAAAATTGTAAAAATAATAGGGATATTAAAAAGAAATTCCCAATAAGTTTTTAAAGCGTGGGATTGAAATAAGAATATTAATGTTTCTGTTATTGATTACTTTCCGGTCCCTCTTATATATTACGAAAAAATTGGGGTGGGATGGGGGCAAATTCAAATAATCATCATATCAGCATATAATTTTAAAGCTATTAATTCATAAAATAATTAATAAAGCTCTAATACTCATTAAAGGCATTAATATAATTTATTGATTAAAAATATAAAATACTTGGATTATACAATATTTCTTGATTTGGCTAAAATCATCAGTTATTGGTATATCTTACATGGGCTCCCTTATCCGATGTTATCATAGATGTGTGCAACTCACCTGGATAGTTTTGGGGATTTACCATGTTTGAGGGGATGTTCGGGATCGCCCATCCATCGGATTGGTTGGACGGGTTGAGAGGTTCACCATTTCCGTGTGTCAACCGTCAGTCAACTGGTCAAATATGCGTCTCTGTCTCAGTATCCGTCTTCAGTGTCTCAATATAGTGGCGTTAAGTCATGGTATGTAATTATAATATAGTAATAATGTATTCATAAAAAAATATACTCATCGGAGTTGGATCAATATATCTGAATTCAATTAATACGTCTGAATTTAAAAAAAATAATAAATTTGAAATTCAATGGTCCCAAATATAGATGATCCATCATCGATGAGATAAATACTTATAAATTACTCTTAGATGGTGATAAATAAAATAATTTTGTATTATTTGTTATATTAAAAATACGTTTATTTTATCCAAAAAAAAAAATAAAATGAAAAATAATATATTACAACAAAAAATAATAATCTATTGTATTTTAAATATAATGGTATATTTCTAGGCATATTTATTTATACAAAAGTTCCACATGTACTAAATATGGTATGGTCACCCTGAACAAAATGTTACATAAATATATATACTAACGAACTAAAAATTAATATTTAATAATTATATGCAAATGAGTATGATAAACTTATGTAACACTTATTACTTTTATAATTTACACTTATGTTGGCATTTTCTTATAGACTTAATTACACATTTATATATATTCGACTTAAGCTATAATTAAAAAAAATATATAACATATATTTTTAAAATTAATCAATTGGTACTCATAAGTAATGAACAACAATGCCCCGATTTGCGCGGATACGAAAAAATGTCTCCAAAACTATGATCCATCCCTGATCATTGGTTTTTTTTTTTTTTGGGTGACTCGTCTTAAGATGCGCGGCACCCAATTGGTTAAAGTCATCGTGTTTGATTTGCAACGTCCGAAACCCCAACGCCGACGCAAAACGGGGCATTGGCGTATGTATTATAACAACTAGTTTTATAAATAATAAATTGTCTTCCTATGACTTAAAGTCTGACATGTCGTAACGTCTAGCTTTTGGGTTTTGTAAAAATTGTCTTGCAAGACCACAAGATTGATCGATGTAACACGTAAATTTGTTATCTAGGATTATGTATAAATAGTTTAACTACCAGTCATTTTGTCAACATCACTCTCCTTTAGAACGTACACGACAGTCGGATCGGATTTGGCCGTTTCTACTATGGAACTTATGCTATCCATGGCCATGTATTTGCTAACTTCGCCCATTATGCTCTCAAGACTTTGAGTCTCAGAGTGTGATATCGAATTTTGTACCATATCGTTCATAGCTGGCATCAAAAAGTTGTCCAGCATCATGTCGGATTGAGAAGCCATGAGTACTTCCGCATAGTTAGGCAAATCTGAACGATTTACATCAAATTCCTCAAAGTACACTGCTTCTCTCTTTTGGATGCTTTGCGTTTCATCAACGACGACAGTCGATAAAACTGTGCTGAACTCTCCAGGAGTTCTACCAGAAACATATAAAGTTATTACGCTTGTTTGTTGTTGTGGTGGCGTTACTTTTTTAGTCTTGAATTTTCTCCGTTGGATTCTCTTAGGAGCAGGAGTAATTTCTTCCTCCACATAATCGCCTAAATAATCTTCAGGATCTTTTACATCAAGCACTTCAGGCTTTGGACTGTTCAGCAAATCGTTGTTATACAATTGCTGATTATTTTGTAAAAGATTTAGATCAGGGTTCAATCCTAGCAATGGACTAGCAGTCGTTTGTTGTTGTTGGAATTGAGGCTGTTGTAGCAACAACAGAATAGAATTCAATTGATTTTGATTTTGATTCGGTAGACCAGGAGTTGGCGTTACAACGACCGTTTCAGTGATAAATTCAGTAGCTGTTATAACATCTACTCTTGAATCAATGATAGTCGTCAAAATTTCTTTACCCCTAAACGTAATAGGAATAACTGTAGATTTTGCATCCGTGACAGTGGTAACATACGTTGTGGTTCGAGTTTTGAACTCCGTCGTAGGACTAGCTGGAACACCGGGTTGTCCTTGTAAAGCCAAAAGAGGATTGATCGGTTGTGGCATACCAATATTACCCAGTAACAATTGAGACAATAAAATATTTGCTAATGGCACATTTGCGTTAATTTGAGGTTGTACGGTGGAAGTAACTCTTTCTACATCATAAACAGTCGACGGAATAACATGAGAAAAAGACGTCTTTCTTCCTCTAATAGTCGTAGGAGTGAAGATTATGCTAGTGGTCGGTGTCTCATGCAAAATAAATTGAATTACTTTAGTAGCTCCATTTTCAGCTGGTTCTGAAGATTCAGATACAAGAACAATATATTGGCTTCCGAAAGCATTTTTAGTTGTACTATATTGATTGGGTTGTAAAACTTCAATACTGGGTTTGGCAGTTAATACATTTTTATACTCGGTTAATTGTCCATTTATTACAGGTATTGTAACTTCCATTGGAATTTTATGAGTTATTGTAAGTTTTCCATCATTAGGTATTTGATAGTTAACATAATTATTATCTACGATGTCGTTTGATGTTGTCCTATATCTTGAAGTACTGCGAGATCTGTTGGTAGTACGCGTTCTTGCACTATTTCTATTGCTGGCTCTGGTTGGTTCAGTTCCAGCCGTAGTAAAAGTTTTTAAGCGTGGGACTTTTGGTCTTAAATTAGCAGCGGGAGAAGATGATGGCTTAACAGGTTTAACAGGTCTAGATGACCTTGTTCTAAATGATGGTCTTGAAGTGGAAGATGCTTGAGTTTTACTATCTCCTCTTAGTATAAAAGGCTGTCTTCCAGAAGAGGGAGCTTTTGTTGTAGCCGTTGATCTTGCAGTTGCTTTTGAATTGCCTTGATACGCACTGTTTCTTGAAGAAAAGCGACCTTGCTTTCTAGTTCTAGGAGCGGGAGTTGTTACAACTTCAGGTTCTGGTTCTTTTACCGGTTCTGGTTTTGACGTTCTAGCAGTTGGTCTACGAAAATTAGAATAAGATCTTCGGGATCCGTAATCAGCTTGTCTTTTTGTTCTTCTTTTAAAGCCAACGAAAGGCCGAATCGATGGAGTATTGCTTATTCTACGAGGAGCGACAGTTGTAGTCGTAGTAGCAACTTGAGATTCTTGTCTGTCTGAAGATTCATAATCAGAATCTTCACCTATACTTTCTTCTTCTAAATCATCAGTATCTTCATTTTCGCCTTGATCAGACTCATTTTCTTCTTCAGGTTGAGGCTCCGGCTGTTTATTTATTAAGCCGCGAGGTGGAAATAGAGAATTTGGTCTTTGTCTATTTCTTAAAGCAAACAATGGATTTTGAGTGGTTCTTTGTGTAGATCTAGGAGTTGTTGAAGTCGCACCAGCTCTGTTTCTATTGAAAGAACCTCTTCGTGTAGTCCCTTGAGTTGTCGTTCTAGGTGTGGTTGAAACGGAAGACCTACCGTTTAAAGGTGGACGTCTAAATCTAAGTAAAGGATTTGTAGTCTTTCTAAATCCAGATTCATTTCCATCAAGTGATTGCGTAGATGTCTCTGCATCATCTGTAGATCCCAATGGATTTTCAGTTACAGTTGAATCTTCTTCATTGTTTAATGAAGGCGTTGTTGTTTGTTTGCTTCCTCTATACCTAGAAGATAAAGTTGGTCTGATTCTTGAACCAGGTCCTCTTGTTGAAAATTCGGCTACAGCTGGTCTACCTGAAGCGGTTCTGAATCCACCTCTGCGGGCGTTCGTTGGTTGAATCTCAGTTGATCTTCCTCTTCCAAATCCACGTGTAGCTTGAGCAGAAGCCGTTGCGGATATTCCAGTGCTTACTCGCGAGAATCGTCTACTGCCTCCTTGATTTCTATTGAATGCTGAATTTGGTTGTTTTCTGTTGGCCCCGAAACCAGATGCTTTTGATACTTTTAAAGCAGGTGTAGCTGTTATTGTTGGTGTGAAATCAGATCTAGTAATTGTAGCTGCACCACTAGTGAGTGATACACGCTTTGGACTAAATGTTGGTCTATTTCTGGAAGCGAATGGTGTTATAATAGGGGTATATGTTCGTTTTTTGGTTGAAAATGTCAAACGAGACTTCTTCCTTGAATTGTTTCCATCTTCAGAGTCACCATCTTCTTCTTCACTTCCATCTTCGTCCGGAGGCAACGTTGGATCTGTAACTGATCCTTCGAGTACCGTAGTACCAGGAGTGGTACCGATTAAATCTTCGTCTTCTTTCGTCGTTGAAGTTACATCTTCTGATTTGTTCTGTCCGTTTGTTACTATTGTCGAATCACCACTTATAATAGCCACTTGAGACGATATTATTCTCTTTTCTGTATCTGGTTCTTTTGAAGGAGATAAGACGTTTTCATAAGTTCCCACAATTTGGGTTGCAACAATAACATTTGATCCTATTTTCGTAGGAATAATTTCATCTGTTAACTTAGTTGTTTTAATTACAATTTTTTCATCGTTGGTATCGACTAAGTTATTTGGAGCTGGTTTTTGGCCAACTGCCCTTGCACCAAGTTGATTTTCAACTAGGTCTTTTGTATTGTCTACAATATTAGTTATAGTTTCCAGGCTACTTCTAAGTTCTGAAGTATTTCCAGTATAGAATGTCGTGAAATAAGTATATGTCGTGAAAAACGTTGCTTTACCATCATCTACTAAAAGATCGTCCACTGTAGTGGATGGTTTAATATCAGTTTCATCACCTGATCCTTGTTTATTAGTTGCTGCAATTTGAACCGTAGCTAAGTCGATAGGACTAGTATCGATTGGATTAACAGTCACTTGTTGAACCGTTGGTGTAACAACATTTGATATTATATCTTCTCTACTGGTTATAGTAGTTGTTTTGTCTTTATAGAGGGTTGTCCAATATGTAAATGTTGTATAATAAGTGATGGGTAGATTTGTCTCCTCTACTTCAGTGCTTTTAGGATCTAAAGTTTCAGTAACGACGTTAGTAACTGTCTCTAGTCTACTTTTTACCTTACTGGAATCTTTTCCGATGTACATAGTAGTAAAATATGTGAATGTCGTATAGCTAGTTTGTAACAACAACGTTGGAGAAGGCATTATTTCTTCAATGTTGCTCTCTGAGCTGACTTGATCATCTAAAACTGAATTATCTATTATTTGATGGTCTCCTTTTGAAGAACTGCTTTTGACGTCAGTCACCAACATGCTATCTCCATTATTTAAAACTATTTCATTGCTTTCTTCGTAATTATTTAACTCAACTTCATTTTTCTTATTTGGCCTATCAAGATTCGTATAGATGTGATATTGAGGTTTCGATAGTTGACCATCCAAATCATCATCGTCCTTATCAGCCATGGATTTAGTGGTTGCTTCAGCAGCGGGTACCTTTTTGCAATTATTAAAATCTATTTCGTTCGTCTTCGTTTTTTGGGTAACCATTTCGTTCGTTTTGGTTGGGATAAGAGAGCTAGGTCCTACATAATTGGTATAAACTTCAGTACGGCTACATATATTGGCATCTTGCTCTACATAGAGCGTCGTAAAGAATGTATACGTTGTATAGAATGTTTTGACTCCATCCGCTTTGAAGTCTTCCAATATTTTTTCATTGTTTAACTCGGGAGTAGAAATTTTTGAGTTAGAAATTGGGTCGTTCTGTACGGAATCGATTACCTGTCTATGTTGTACTAAGTCTATAATGCTATTAATTGCGAATGTTTGGGTTGGACGTCCGACACCTACGCTTGTTGGTTGAATTTCACCAAGTTCTTCTCTTTGAGTTGCTTTAAATAGATAATCACTGGATTCTATGGCATTAAATATAGAAGGATCTATTTCAGATAAGTCTAAAGTAGATGTGATTACGTTAGTAATGACAGCCTTAGAGCTTGAGACTGTTGAAGTAGATCCTTGGAAATAAGTGGTGAAATACGTATAAGTTGTGTATAGGGTCTTAAAGATTAAATCGATTTCTCCTTCGTCTAGATTTTCTGTGGTGCTTTCTTTCTCTTCTTTAGATTCAGTAGTTGTTTCAATATTATTACGAGAATCAATTGAAACTGTTGATTCTTCGGTTGTAATTGACATCTCCATATGACTATCGCTGGTTGTTACTAATTGCTCTGTTGGAGAGGAATTGACTGTGGTCTTATCATCAAGACTATTTTGAGTTATTTCTTCAACATGTTTTTCAGACAATGTGGTAGTTTCTGATTTTTCAACCTTCTGAGCCTTTTCTGTTGTGGTATTCTCTGTCACTTCTTCATTTTTGTCTTCAGTCGATTTTGGAGTGGTGGTCAATACGGGTGGACTAGCTTCGGTAACATCAGCTACTTGTGGCGTTTCTTCGGATTTTCCATCAGAGACAACTCGCCCAACTAGCTTCGTTGGTTCAATTTGTACATCCAGCGTTGCCGTGGGGGATATTTCAACAATTTCATCGGATTTACAAGCCAAATTTGTCAAATATCCAATTTCGGATGTCACGACTACATCGGATTTGAGCGACGTAGATGTTTCAGTGCCTTCCAATGGAATGAAATATGAAGTGACATAAGTGAGAGTTTTATAAGCGGTCGTCATAGTAGAAACGGGTATTATACCGCCTGTACAGGTTGCATCAACCTGCTCTTTATGTTCTTCCTCTTCCTCTTCTTCCTCGATTTGCGGTGTCGATAGTGTGTCTTCTGTGTATGGAGATGTTTCGTAATCGTTTTCGGTGGTCATTTCGACTTCGTCGTTTTCGGTGATATCCTCATCATCCGGCGATATTTCAGTTGTGGTATCAATTACAGTAGAATCTTCTTCGGTTTCAACAGTTTCGGATACAGTCGACGGTTTTAATAATACTAATTGTTCTGTAGGTGTTATGCTTAGAGTTTTATCCTCCCTGATGGTCTGTGAATTAATTTCCAATTTTTCTGTGGCATGCGTCCTTTGAATAGTGCTATAAGATGCTTCCGACGGTTGGATAACATCTTTACTTAGACTGATTTGTGTTCTTGGCTTGAATAATCCTTCCTTGAGGCTTGCTATTATTCTGCTGGATTGATCTTCTAAATTCAAGTTTTGATCTTCTTCCACTATAGGTTTTTCGTATAATACGTCTTTAAGAATTTCATCATCATTGATTAAAGCTTTGCTGGATCTACCGAGGTCTTGAGCGCCCATTACGAAAGTCGGGAGAGCCGTCTCCATGTTTAATTGATGTCCAAACATAGTTTTGGTGACCATGTTGAGGTCGGATGATAAATAAGTTTTTATTTTAGTAGCAACGTTGGGCAGGACTTCAGCTTTGGCAGATGGAGTAATTTCTTCTTGGATTTCTTTCGCTGGTTCTGTCGTACTGGGAGCAAAAACAATGACAGTATCTCCAACGACAGTGACGAAATTAGAAAAACCGTAATATGTGAGCGTTTTTAAAGGTTTTATTTCCTCTTTGTGTCCGAAGAGTTTTTTGGCATTTTTTAAATAATTAGGTTTTAAATTTGATTTTTCAGTTTTGGATTCAACATTATCAATGTAGTAAAATATGGGGGAGAATTCGTTTTTAACTGTATAGGTTGGAAGCTTAATGTTTGGATTTACTTTGACAGGTTCGATTCCTTTTAACTGTGTCTTTTCTGATGGCAAAGAATTTGTTTCTTTATTGTTAGAGTTGAAGTTTATGGCCTTGTTGTTTCTTTCATCGTGTTTAATTTCAATGTTGCTGTTTTTGTATGCTGAGATTTTTCTTTCTCTGGCAGAAGGAAGTGGATCTAAGAAGTTCAATGCATCCAATTCGGAGTACCTCGGTACATCTTGTAAGCCTTGAATTCTGGAATTTTCAGTTTGGGGCTCGGTTACATCTTCTGCTGTAGTTACGTCAGTTTCTGATGTTGGTGTTGGATTCCACACTGTGGCATATGCACCTGGTGCTGGTTTACTTGCAAAGACTGTGAACATTTCTAATCCATCTTTTGGTGATACGTAATCGGTGTTTTTGATAACATAATGATCTCTGTCGAGATCTCCAAAGCTTTGTTCAAGGTTCCATTTGTTTCTATCGTCCATTTCAAATGGTAATCGAGTTTTCTTCTGGGAGTCTTCATCGACTGGTTTGTCATATAAAACCAAAGATGATTTTGTAAGTAATTGGGCATACACTCGTCCATTATCGAGTGTGGTTCCAAGAATTTCAGTAGCATATTCAGTCGTAACTCCATCTTGGATGAACGTTCTAGCAGTTGATGTCAAAAGACCTATAACTGGTTTAACATTCAAGTATCTACCATTCCTAGCGTTAATATCTTTATTCAGCTTTTGATTGTCTACTAATAGGACAGTTGTTAGATCTATGCATTATAATAAATAAAAAATGTAGTAATTAAAACATATTGTCGTTTCCAGGTCAGTATGTATGTAGTTGTCAGGTCCATCGTGTCAGGTCGAATCAGTTCATTTGTATCCATTCGTATAAGTACATCGTTTTGGAAAGGTCATATACATTATGGTAGTTGGTGGTTGGAGTCGAATGTACATTTTGGTATTTTGGTATTTGGTAGATAGTTTGGATATTTTTTTTGTAGAACACGCGCCACCGTAGAGAGGATTAGAGTTGAGAATGGAAAAAAAACAGAAAAAACAATCAATGTAATTACAATAGACACACGTGAAATATAAAATACAAAATACACACAGGTTAAAAAGGAAGAAAAAACACCGAAATATCATAAGAATTTCTAAAAAATACGCCTAAAAAACAAATATAATGAAAAAATATATATAATACATTTTAATTTCCATGTTTTTTCTTTAAAAATCAACTTTAAGATTTTAATTTTAAGATTAAAATAAGGCAAAAATGTATTTTTCGCGTAAAATTATACTATAAAATTATTCAATCAACGATGATATATTAAATATATACCGTGTAAATTTGTAAAAATCGTGTAATATTTTCATGGAATTTATTAAATCTATAGATTTTTAAATTCTTATCGTTTAATACATTGATTGAAAAATTTTATATCTAAATTTTATTATTTTAAATTGAGAATCGCTAAATGTTTAAATCAAGCAGAAGATCATAATTTTATGTTAAGAGAAGACTATTAACGAAGAAGAGTGTACAAAAATCATAAACACACACTTTAATAAAAAAGAAGTAATATAAGAGACAATTACTATACGGTGCCCAAGAAGAGAGAAAGCAATCCTTTGAAGAATATAATATTTTACAAAAGAAAAAGCTCATTATTTTTTTATTATAATTTAATTTACAGAATTTGTAGTTGAACATCATAAGCAAATGACTTACCTCCGTCTCCAGCGATTATATCCCGTTTTACCCGATCCGCAGCAATTTCATCGTCAATATGGCTTTCTGCAAAGATCAAATAATACAAATTTAAATACATAAATTAATTGTTCACTTAAAGACATACTCGTACGTGCTCAAAACCGTTACATCGTCGTTATGTGAAAGTGAAAATGTTGGTATACTTAAAACAGTGAGAAGCTTGCCTAACTTTTACATCAGAAAGGCCAGAGTTCGTCACAATTATTTTTTATCGGAACTAAAATGCTCTAAAACAATGCGATTTTCCCGGTTAAATTTCATAATAGGATACAATGATGTCGCTATAGCTGCGCAATCTCATATAGCCAGTGTGAGAACTTTTGTATCATACTTATATACTTTCAGAGAAATGTTCGAGAAATTATGAAACCGATGCTAATCATCAGGTTACACTATTTATTTACAAAATTACTTCAACAAAACACATAAGGCTGATATAATATCAAGCAATTTTAAAAATATGACGACAATAAATATTAATTATTGTATTTATTTTAAATTCATAGATCATATAAAACGGCCATAAAAATACTACTAAGCTTAAGTTTTCATTAATAAAAGATATGATATTTCATCGACGTAATATTGCGTATTCGTGAGAAAATCTCTATATATTATTATAGTAATAAGCTTTACATTAATGTAATGAAATTTATTAGCAAACAACGCATACAACTGATTATCAAACGCAATACGTATGCCATTAATTAGCACACGTTTTAAATTGGATTCAGAACCGCTTAAAAACTATCCGCATTGAAAAAAAATGTCACAAGATAATATTAGTTGTGTTGTGGTGATTTATTTGGATTTCATGTAAAATTATGAGAAGACAATAATGTCAGCTGTTTGAAATGATTGATAGTAAAGAAGGAATAGAATGATGTTGGAAAGATGGGAGTTTTTTCAAAAGAAAAGAACAGAAGTTGATTAAACAACATCTCGATACTGGAAATAAGGCTGTTTATTCTGTCCAGGAAGTCATTCTTGCTTCTTATCATGTGGCTTTAATTGGAGTGGATTTACTAAAACTAGTAACATGCTTTGTGTGATCTGTGCTGATGAATATAAACAAATACACTTTCTGTTCAAAGTACACTTTCAGTTCAGAGTTCTTGTAATCAGAAAGATGCTGCCTTTCAAACACAGTTTGAGAGCTTTCATCAGTTTAGTTACTGTTTTCGTTCTTATGCGAAATTATTCTTCAATCTTTAGTAAGTATTGAAATATGTATGATAGAGGTAAATAAGATATAGATGCTTATACAGGAGGTGATAAGAAATCAAATACAGGATATTGATGCTTATTGGCTGGAAGTTTGGGATATTTTGCTTTGTTTCTATGCGCGGTCTATACAATATTTGCTATAGCCAATTCTACACGCACGATTGAAACGTCATCTGTCATAAGTGATGCCATATTGTGCAGTTGAATGATATATCGATTAATATATGAATTGTGATACCAAATGAATGATGTGAACCTTATAGTATTATTACAGCTATGTTGAAATATACAATAACGGTGTTTCTATTAAGGCATAAGGATTTTTTTTAAAGTGTGGGCACACATCAGCGACCGTAATGTATGATCTTTTTTGAGACTTGCTAATTTTTCGCCTAAGCAAGCTCTCAAGTCTGGCAGACATCTTCATTACCTGTTTTTGGAGTCATTCATCATATTTTTTAACCCGATTCGGCGAGCTATTTAAAAGCGGAATGTGTGACCTGGTTTACGTTGATTCGGCACTCGGTCAGTACCTTTGTTTACCTACGAACCGAAGAAGTACTTCTGCGCTGGATACGGACGTCGGCTTCCGGTACCTGATGGCAAGCGTGACCGACAGACCCAACTCCGGTACTTAGCCTTTCTGACGATATAATTTTCACTCAAGGAATATTTACAATTCGCTAATGGCAGCCGCATTCAATTAGCCGTGCAGAAATGTATCGTAAAATACCGATTAAATATACGGCGCTGCTTTCTATCGAGTACAGGCGACGACGTTATTTAGCGAAAGTTCGCCATTTACAGAATTATTTATAATCCTCATGTAAATTAAGAAATGCAGCTGGTTTTGCGATACATCAATCTAACCGGTTAGAAGACAAAGCGCTTTAAAGATGGCCCGAGGGTTGCTCTTCGTCGATAAATTGGAGCTGGCATGATCTTAACACATTACGTACGGGAAGCATTGAAAAGTTGTAAAGATTTATTGAAACTATTTTTTTCGGAATTGAGCCTATTTTCAATACACAGAGTGTGTGTGCAGTGAACATCTTAAAAATTATTTGTGTCTAGTAATTCAATATTATTTTGATAGTACATATACTTTTTACGTTTTATTCGTTTTTCGTTATACACATTTTAAATAATCTACAACAGACGAACTGAGACATAAAAGGCTATCATATATTTACGGATACGGTTTTTAGATTTTACGGATACTAATATACTTAATAACCGCTCTGCATAGCAAAATACTATTTTTTTAATGCATAAACCCCCAATTTTTTCATTTTATTTCATACAAATATGTTTTAAAGAAATACGCAAACAATGGCTCGGAGCTGATGGGAACTTTTATGAAAAAATCTTGGAGCACAAAGGGTTAAGCATTAATATCCATATGTGATTTTTTAAAATGTGAAATTCACATTTGTAAGTGTTTGACGTAATTTAATTTCAGTATAAGATTTTCCGCGCCAGAGGATAAGTGCCCCCGCACGTAATGTGTTAAAATGCTCATATCTTGAATAATTGAATGACGATTTGTGAAATATTAGATCACCTTATAAGAATTAGTCATCAGTTAAATGGGCATAGATTCAGACTATTGACCTCTTTTTAAAAGGATGTAGAAAAAAGTTAATATATCATTGAAAAAAAATGAACTTGTCCATGAAATAAAATATATGTAACTTGATTTCTAAAAAAAAAAATAATGGGAAAAAATTAGAGATTTTCATCCATTAGTATAATATAACGATATATGAAGATATATTAACATGACAGTTTCATTATCTATTGTGGTTATAACGAACTATCATAGTAAGCTTATTTATAACAGGGAGATACATAATACTAACTCAATTCATTGGGTTAACTTGAACAATAAATTGGTTATCATAAACTAATGGGATTAACATTTAAAGATAAAGAAAAAATGTCGGTTCTTTTAATAAAATTATGATTACTTCCGTTTTATCATAATTGAATGAAGCTGTATGATGAAGGTAAGCGTTATTATAAGAATTTCCTCGAAAGCATATAATGTCATGACACACTTAATTCATTTATAATTTTTAAGGCACATCTAGAAAAAAAATCGATCATTCAGACGCATTTGTATAGAATTGCTCATGGCAAAATGAAAGGCTTAAATGCAAAACGTTGCATCATCCGATTGCTTTTTACAAATGTCACCACAAGCCGAAACACTAAAAACGTGATGATCGAAGAATTGCTATTCACAAACAGGAAACGATGCGATTCAAACAGAGATCTTTCTTTCGAATCGAATCGGATAATATTTGATTCTTCAAGAATCGTTTCGCTATGGAAGACGGAAAAAGATAAATCGACCGCAGAATGGATTGCATCACATATTAGGTGTTTTCATATCCGATCCAATTTCAATGCATACGTCTCTATTGCGAATGAATATTCAACATTTTGAACCTTGGCAGCTTATAATTTACAGCTTCTGAAACGTATATCAATTACGATTCTTCCAAAGTGTTCATCCGAGCGTTAAAACAATCGTTCCTTTGATGAAGACGAAGCCGGTTGTCTCAGGATGGACAATTCAGCTAGAGTGATCATGACACCATTCATGATCCATCTAGCAAATAAAAAATCGTATCATTTGATGAACCCAAGCATTTTGCATCATTTATATAACAACATCACAAATCAATTAAATTTATGGAAAAATATCTATAAAAACATCACGACATATCTTCGTGTCGATGATCTAAAAAATTAAAATATCGAATCTAATGACAAAAACGAATATTTGCAAAGCAATTTAGAGGATGTGTTCGAACATCGCCACTTTCACATATTGCCAATAAGTGCTAAACGAATTAAATAAGGCGATTATTTGTTAAACTGATTCGTTGAAAAGGATATTTTTACACAACTGAAAGTGATCCCAATGTCCTTGCAAATAGATTCAGTGTACATTTGTGAAAGTTGATTTCAGTTTATTGATCTAAATGCTAGCTCAATCAATATTCTAGGCGTTGCACTTGATCCTTAATTCGCAACAATCGAGCAGTGCTATTCCGAGGAAGAAAGCAAAATAAATTATTTCATAGCGTATCATAACGAGGGTATCCTTCATATCAATGAAAGAGACTTTCTTCGCCATTGTTCCCGATAAGCAGCCAGCAATTAATTGATTAAATGCTATATATCCGGTATATATATTAGTATGATGCTTCTGTACGCAAAGCAATGCGAGTGACACGGATGTCGATGTTTGTGAATTACTGAAATGGCACATTATTGCATAGAATTAACAAGACATTTGCCGGCATTGTTTCGTCGGGTAATGTCGGTCAGTTCCATTGTTAGCTGGATGCTCTCGAATCATCATTGAAGTTCAATGTCTCATGTTAATTTAGTCAATGATTGTGGTCAAGAATTGATTTGACATTCTTTAAATAATTGAGTATATTAGTGTAATATGTCAATTTAATAATATAAAAAATGTATAGCTGAATGATGAATGCCAAATATCGATTCGAATGCTTTTAGTTCCGCTAATAACGTTAAATATTACTATAATCATCGAAACCTCGATATTGAGGGCAACATATAGAAGGGCTCTTACAGTAGTATTCAAAGATTTAGCAGCTTGAAAGGCGGTGGAAATTTTCATGAGATGATAGTATTGATTATATTGAAAAGGCTTTTTTAGAATACACGAATTGTATCAGAAAGAACCCATGTTTAAGAACATCATCAGTAAATTTCAAGTCGATATAAATTAAATTCGCATAATTATAGCCCGATGAAGAGAAGCTGTGCTGCGCGAAGCTGAAGAGAAGAGAAGCTTTAAAAGCGTTTTTCTCGAAACTACTTTTTCCAAGCTCACGGAAATGCTTCCACACACCCTAGTTATGCATTCTTTATAAAATTTAGCAAGCATGTGTATAATAATTGTCTTCGTCGTTTGACCTATAATTATTTAAAAATATTTGAAACGCATTTATTTAATGAACAAAAAACTACAAAAAATGTTGGTAAAAACACACACGTTTTCTTCGATCGTTAACAACTTTTTTATTTTTTAATATGTCTTTTTAATTATAATCTAAGCTATACACAATATTATACAAAGTAAAAATATATTTCATTTTTTTGCTGAAAATCATCTGTCCAGGACTTGTGTCATTGCTCGCGTACCAACATATGTGGCTCTCTCCACTCCCACTGCCATACTTTGTCAAACTTTAAAAAATATGTTTATATTCAATAAATATCGCCTAGTCCACATACTAAATATCAACATTCTATGTTTAATACTTTTTGCATTAAAAAATGTTAAATAACCGATCACTTTTAGGTTCAAAAATGATTGGAAATATTCAAAACACGCGAAAAACTTGATATTATTTTCAAAATAAGTGATGGAATATGCAAAAAAATGGAATATTATAAAAATATATATATATAGGATAGAGTTGCCTCGCATAATCTTACTTTATATTACCACCGTGAAAGGAAACATAATATTCAGTATTGTGTAAAATGGCATAAACTAGGAAAAAATAGTATTAGAATATTGAAACTTTTATGAGCAAATATACGACTTAAGAACTTTCAAAATTTATTGGAATTGTTAATATATTTTTAGAATATATTGAGGAAGTTGATTGCAAAATTGGATAGCGTTATAATTTACTCAACTATGAACAATGCAGTTTGTTATTTCAAGGATATGCACGTATAATATATTTAAAAAAAAACATTCAAAAACAACGATCGATATTGATAGTGTATATAAAACATTCTGTTAATTCATGAATGTTTAGAATTTTCTTATAGTTCAAAATAGCTTTGGAAGTGTTATAATGGTACAAATTAATTTAAAAGGGTATATCAATTAATTGAAATCAATTAAAATGATTGCGTTCATCGATAATTAGTTCACCATGTTGCTATTAGATTTTATTTGCGAGTAAATCAAAGAAGGCAACGAAGACTTTTAAGCGTATATATCTGTAATTTTAGTTTTAAAAATAGTATATAGGCTGTGGTTCTTAATATGAGTTGATAATAATATATATTACAAACGCTTATGTAATGAATTTATACAATAAAACTGTTAGTGGACAAAAGCACCGTATTAAATATGTTTATTGTCCTAATTTAGAATAATCCCACGCGCAAATGAATTGCATAGATGACACTGTTTACATATTATTCAACTGCGCTTAAAATTTGGCCAAGTTTGAAGCTCGAAAAGCAACGGTTTCTGATAGGAGACGGGCTGAAATCTTGTGAGAAATGAGTCGGCATTGTTTCCGAAACGTCTGCTGAGAACGCCGCGCAAAGTGTTGACTTATTTGAAAAACACGCATTTAATTATGTGTTAGAAAGAGAATATGAAAAAGTAAGAACTGATTATCTATATTACAATGCAAGCATGCGGCTCATTATGAGCAAACTGGCCGATAAATCACATCATACTGCGTAATGTCTGATATTGGATTTGGTTCCGGCTAAACGAGGACCGGTTGTGCAAACGTTCATTTCTCTTCCTTTATTCCGATACCTGAAAGAGCTTTTATTTAATGCTATTCGATCATTGTCGGCATTGAGAGGCTCGATTCGATTCGTAAGCATTCTTGAATATTTAAAGCGTGCCTTCGTAATCGGTAAAAATATTATCTGCCACGAATTGCCTAAGCTTCGAGCGTAATTGATGATCGGACGTTAAGGCGACCACGTAACGGTAAATGGGCTCGACTTCGATCATACGTTTTGTTGGCTTTTTTCTTCGGAAGGCGAACCTCATTATAATATCCGAATTGGGTTTCTAGATATATGGTGTCTTCATTAGTATTCGACCGAGAGCGAATTTGCCGAAGACTTATGTGTTAATAGGTCAGAGTCGCCGATGTTCAGATTTAAAAGATGCATTATTGGAGACCCAAAAATAACACACGACGCATATGGCTTTAATAAAATAAAGTTCAATGCAACCGATTCAGGGTCATATTAAATCTTATACGGACGAAATATCAAAATTTAAATATTGCATGCGAATGCATAATATAAACATCATCCAGTGCAAATATTGCATCTTTAGCGTTTGTGACTTTCCTTGGAACAGATATTTTGTATTTAATATTCATAGATATTTTAATTGGCTTTAATATGCTGTAATAGTCAAACTTAAACTTAAAATCCGAATGAACTTAACATACAAATAATTCATAAGTTCAGGAAAAAATGCAATAACGAATTAGCATCAATCTTAACGCATCTTGAAAAAATCAATTTAGCCTAGTTGAATTAAATATAAATAATATCACCGTGTATATAACACATGATACATCATTTTAATTAAAATAATTGTATACACGTGGGTCTGTTTTTATGCGATTTTGAAGTTATGCGATTTTCAAAAATAATGGATTCTATCACTGATTTTTCTATAGAAAACGAAGTTTTTTTTATGCGAAGGCGCATAAAAAAACCTCAAATTAATACTAGTGCAAGTTACAACTATTAAAGTGTGAGTGTGTATAGAGCAAAATTGCCAGTCTCTTGATAAGAAACTGGCAATATTGAATTATTTAGCAAATGGATACAATCCTACCGAGATAAGCGAACCTCAACCTGAATGAATCGACCATAAGAGTAATCAAGAAAAATGAAATCACTATAAGAAAATCAGTAATCAATGGCACAAAATTAAGCTAAAAATTTACATCGTATTCATTTCTCCTTTTTTGCACAGTATATTTTCGTGTAAAAAGAGGATCGTATGTACTTCTTAATTGCTGGCTATATTATCAAAAAGTGTGATAAGTTCCAGATACGTATTTAGATTGCCAGCAACTAATAAGATATTCTATTAAAAGTTATTCAACCAAAATTTTTTTAATCTTTGATTTTTTCCATTATAATTATGCAAAATGATTACAAATTTTAAATCATAATCTTAGACATTACATTTGTCTTCATATAAAATTTAAGTTAAAGTTTAAAAACTAAAGTTTCATCTATAGAGTCATATTATTTCCACTTTTTTATGATTCAGGTCTTATTTATACAATATGACTGGATCAGATATAGAATTCTGTAAATCTTAGTACAGTTAGAAGTTTAGTATGATAAATTACTCTCTAAATTTAATCGTATCTCAATTTTAAGTACACCAACTTAAAAAAAGATTGTTGGGTTTACAAATGGTTATCAATATTATTATCAATTTTTTGCAAAATAAAAAGTAAATTTGCTTCATCATAATATCAAAGATTGTACACATGAATTTATTAGCTACTTTTTAAATCTCCATCATTTTACATATATATTTTTGAATTCCACGATAATTTAAGTACCCATAGTTTGGTCCAGATATGAACTGGTCATAGACATACATTAAATCCGATGGTGGGTTATCGACGCATTAAAAAAACGACGGTGTGGCAATGGTATACCATTGAAAACAAATTAGATTGCCATTAGAGCGTTTATGTGGGTTTGCTATTGTCCATCCCGGGTGTAATTGATGTTAACAGTGAAATCCAATTCAACATACGATCACGTATGTAAAGGCGAATGTTATCCTACGAAGTCTATTAAAACTATTTTTTCCTATGATAATGTTGCAGTTAGCCGCCATAAAAGCTTACGTTTCAGTTATTCATAATGGCGATCAGAAATTGAATTTTTCAGTGGTACAATTTAGAATTTACGTCCTTCATACTCTTATTGCATATAATTGTTTCAAGCACGATGATTGGGAGCAATTTTCGATTAGCTCACGCATCTAATTGTTGGGATCACGATTGGTGTATTACAATGAACCGTTTTCTCTCCCCCATGGCCGACTTTTTTATTTCGTTACTGTTGGCTCTTCAGTCGCACGCTACTTTATGTAACAGTTCACACAGGCAACAACTATGTGAATCACACATATTATATAGTCTAAGCCTAAAACGAATATTCATATTTAAATTATTACATTGTTATCTTGGTTGAACCATTGGAAATAATGCCGCATTCTGGGTATTATAATTTTGACTGTCTTTTGTGTGTGAGGAATTATGCAAGGCCATCTGGAAAAGATGAGGCAGTTTCGATTGTTCTCAGATTCAACAGGCTAACAATTTTTCCTTATGTTAAATTTAAATTATATAGAAGATCGTTCTAGCTTCCTGCTGTTTTTTGTGATGTAATTTTGTCATTAAAAATGTATCGGAAATACATCGGCACTGTTTTTTTCCCAAGTTTTTTAGTACTAGATGTAATAAGAAATAGACCATACATTGATATATTTTTTTTAATACCATAAATATGCATGATTTATACAATGAACGTTTTTTAAAAGAATAAAAGTGGGCACAATAATAATCATCTTGATAAAAAACTAAGGTAGACCACATTCTTCATTAAATGTCGTACTACTCCTATACCACATGTAATCATTTTTTTAGGAACTAATAATTGATATTTGGAAAATGTACTTTATATAAATCGAGCAGCATGTTTACAATATATAAATTTTAATACAAAATACGAAAAAATCAGTTCATTAAGAAAACTGTAGGTACATTATCAGAACAAGTATTATATAAATATGCATGATAGTGAATTAAGTGTATTCAGTAGGGAAGCGTTTTCACGGCCAACGATCTGTGCAAATGTTTTCGTATATGCTCCGATGCATTTTCCCACGATTGTATGTACTTATGGAGTAGATCGTTTAACATATAAACAAATATAATAAAATATCATATTTTTTACGATTCAACAAAAAAATCAAAGAATGTAAAGGGGTGCTTTTTAACTATAGCCTATTTGATACGATTGTTGTAGAACATATCTTAATTTAACAGCACACTCCGTTAGATGCATAGTTAACAATAGATATGTAAATAGCTTGTCCATTTGCAAAACGATTATGGTCTTTGACCCAGCGAAATGAGCAGCGCTTTTTAAATAGCGGACTGGCATAACTAATTATTTGTGTGTGCAAAAATGAATCAAAAAATATTTAAAAAACAATCTACGCGAATAATGCTTTAAATTTTCTTAAGCGTATTGTAAAAAAAAGGATGTATTTTGGTGATAATGTTCGTTGTAGTTAATAAATCTGAAATTTTGCACTAGAACGAATGCAAACTCTCTCCTTCGTGCTGCAGAGAACCTTGAATGGCTTCAAGTGATCGTCGCCAACCTTCATTGAGAGATGGTAAATAAAGAAGATTTATTTCTGCATGGAATTTATATCATGCAACATTATGGAAGTATTGGATATGCAAATGAAAACATAAAAGATGAATGCTTATGTAGATTTTGATTCCATGAAACTAGTATATTTAATCTTAACATAACGTTTCATATTTGATGATTGAATACAAATATTAAAGAATTTATTGGGGTAGAAATATTATATTGTTTCCACATATAGAAAATCCTAGATAAGTTAAAATAAAATTGAATCTAAGATCGATTCGCAAAAACATATGTAAATAGATTATCTGGTTCTTTGCATGATCTCAGTATTCATTTTTACACATTATAAAACCCCAATAAATGTGAAAATAACTCATTATACCAAGTTTCAATATAATATATCCCAATAAATTTGAGAGATAAGAAATGTTAATCAAAGTATTTGAAAATTCCTATTATAATTAGCATCTCATCCTAATGTAACCACATGTGGCAGTCAATACATAATCACCAAATTAATCCCTAGAAAAATGTTTCATGGAGATCGCTCATTTTCGATAACGGTTATTGGACTTTATACTTAAAATCAAGAATTGATCTTCTATTTATATTCTTCTTCAAAAAGAACTAATAAGAACGAACTAAACAGGTAATTGGCTACTTAAATATGATTTATTAGATTTACAAGATATATTTTTTGTTGGCAATTTCATTATGTATTTATCCAATTATTATGCAGAATTTTAATTATTCTAGATCATTGATAAAATATTTATAAAATGGATAAAAGCCTTTTTTAAACCAAACACATCACTCATATAATAATACTATTGTTACATATACGTATAAAAATATCACTCAATAAGTTCGTAGGATTTATTTTCACTTAGTTTTTTCACTTTATTTGGGATTGTTTTTTCGCAACCTATGAATTTATTGAGTGATGTTTGAAGATCATGTTCAAAGAATTTTAATCGTAAGTATGTCAAGCGATAGATTACATTTAAAAAAACCATATTGAATTGGCTTTTGATGATTTTATATAAGCAATAAAATAATTTATTTGACTCGTTGGACCGACGTTTGAAAATATGGTCGCCATGACAATAGATCTTGGCGAAATATTTCGGTCCAATTTTCACTCAATGTGACTTTCTTATGATTTGAATAATCGACGTGAACACCACATCTATTATAATGACCATTTCTAAGCTTGAAGATCGTATGAATGGCGGTCCTTTCACGCCAATTCAGAACTGTGACTAATTTTGAGAAGCTCTGTTTCAAGGAACTGGGCTATGTAGCACAATACAGTGGAGTGGAGAGATGCTTGGCCTGAGGCGAGTTGACTGAGGCCGCCTCGTCAACTTTCTCTCCAGTTATTTCCCACTAACGAAATCTACACACCTATGCTGACACCTGCGATATCCTATTACAGACGTAGCGATAGTATAGTGATTATTTTCTTTGAAAAAATCTTGATAAACATATGATTGACAAAAATATATTTTTGATTGAAAATCTGCGAAATATGTCAAATTTTAAACTATTTTTTTGGCAAAAAAATATCAATCAATGATCACTATAGATTTAAAAAGCAGTATATAATTTGAATGTGATCACATTATATATTTTAATATATATTATATTAAATAACGCAAAGCAATAGATTTAGGGTTGCGCGCTTTACCATGCGTTGATATCTTTTAATTCGTCATACAATTTGCACACAAACGCTGAAAGCATTTCACGCTGGTTCTCATTTTTTAGCATGATTATGATACCAGTGAATTTGTATGATCATGGATATTTTTAACAACTTTCTCAAAACAGAATCGTCCGTTATGGGCGTTCGAAAAAAATATACCGATTCGGATAAACTGTGTCGATATCTAAACAACATAAATTTGAGTGTCCAAACGCTATGCATGCTCGGCCGAGTGTGGGTGGAAAAAAAGTGTGTTAATATCGTTATTTTAGCATCGAAAGGATGTCGATATGTACATGGCAATGAAATTTTTTGTCGGCGCAATTTGAACTTCCTATTTCGTGAAAGAATTTTTATCGGCATCATTAATCGATCTATCGAATGCTGAATTCGTATATAATCGGCGGGACATTTAATCTTGTGATTTCCAGAAATATATATTAAAAAAAAACAGTTAAGCCTTAAAAAGGTATGCGTCTTAATGGCGAATTTAAAGAATGGAAATATATTTCATCTTGTATTTATGTGTCTCATAACAACATTAAGATTGCGCCGCAAGATTTATGCAGCCGTCAGAGATTAGGTCCTTTAAAAATGTATAATAATTTATCTAGTGACAGCATGCTTGATCAGACATTCGTATGCATTTCTTGTTAGTGGATATAATTTATGAAACTAGATTTCTGAAGTCTTTTAGCAAATAAAACGAGATCATGAACATGCATTTAAAAGTTATATTTATAAAGCTGTTATTGGCCATATAATCTATGTTATTAATGGATAAGAATTTAAAACTTCAGAGAAGCTCTTACTGAAACCAATTATTGCATTTGATCCAATAAATATAATATCAGTCGCGTTGAAAAACAAGTTTAGCTCTCAAAGAAAATATTATCGTTGAGCTATTGATTTTTAATTAATCGCATTTAGATCGGGTCTATCCGCGGTGATATTCAAATTAAATGAAAATTCAGGTCATCTTCAATTCAATTAAGGTTGACACGGGCGTGTTATCATCCGTCATGATGAGATGACAGGTGATGAGAGTGCGATGACACCGAGGCCGTCAAACTCTAGGCCTCTCTCTTTCGAACAGATTTCACTACCTGTTGGAGTGACGCATTCAATGAGTAAAATCCGCAAATATGCAATCGACGATCTGGAGTCATCAGCTTGATTCACATGACAATTAATTCACTTGAATGGATTTAATTCCGCCGCGATCTGTCGAGGAGTTGAAGGTGAGTAAATTTGCGCAAAGTGAAATTTCATTTTGTAACAATCATTGTATTGTTGAACTTAATGTCCTGTCATAATATTTCAGCATGCGCTTCCGTGGCTCTTGAACTTTGAGATGAATAATTGCGATAAGTCGGCGAGATGAATTGCTTCATCAAGTGGAGCGAAAATAGCAAATAATATCTGCAATCGTAAGTATCTGAAAGAGGTCAAATGAAGAATCTAATCCATCATCGTGACTTAACGTACGTTAGGTAATTTTTCCGCTTATTGCACATTTAAGCTACATCCTTTGACTATCTGACAAAAAATGATTATTCATCATGTCAACAGATTTTTTTTTCTATCTGTGACCTTATATACACTCTAATAATTCATAGCTTTTCATTTACAATCAAATATAAATTTTCATCTGGGAGAGATGCATTACCATTTATTACTATTGAGCGGTACATAAAAATATAATTGAAGATTGAGAGAAAAGTTAAAATGTTTTAGCACAATCAGAAAAATGTGAAATGAAAGTAAATTTACATTACAATTTCAAGTATAATAAATTTAATATCTACCAAAAATCGATTAGCAAAGCTAAATAATATATCTATATCTTTCATTTCATGCGAAAAATTCATTTGATCGGTTAATTGTTTAGAAACCAAAGATCTTAGATAAGATCTCTGGCAAAATTCGGCATTTTTTCTTATGAAATTTCTGTCAACTAATCTAATGTTCAATTATATTGATTTCATTTCAATCGCTTTTGAAAGATGTTTACGAGTTGATTTGATGAATTTTCAATTATAATTTTATGCAACATCGTGTCATACTCACAATATAGCATGCATAAATAATGTAATAACCATAATATTATTTTGAATTTAAAATGCCTTATATATTACAAATTATCGGTTAAGAAATCGAGCACTGTGGTTATTTGTGTATGAGAATATATTTGTACGTGTTCGAATAAATAGTGGTGGGTTCGTTCTTGGACTCTTATTATACAGGTTTAAGCTTAAAGTTATAGGGATAAAAATAACACCATACCAATAAATTTAAGAAATGGCAAGGATTTATATTTCTAGTCGATCGTCTGGATCTTATTAAAAATAATGATACATTTTCAACACACTCTCCTTTTATTTTCTACTAAACCCATTTATATTCTAAAAACCTATTTAAATAATCTTATCCTACTTTTGCTATATGTTTTAAAAGGCTATAAGAAACGGATGTGGCATATTAAAAAGAAGAATAATCTGCTATCAAATTTGCTAAATATTAACCATTGGATAGCTATTAAAAAATAAAATTTTGCATATTTGTATATTCGTCATTGAAAAATATCGATATATAAAGAACACGCTAGATAAGCTATTAAGTTAAATTGCATAATGCTCGTTAAAAAGTTCAAGGATGGCATAAAAGGTGCAAAGTAAACGACCTTATTTTTTATCATATTTAATGTTACAAAACTTGCTTTGAAATATAAAAGATGATGCACAATGACTCGATTATAATTAAAATTTAGGAAAATTTATTTATAAAAACGAATTGTTAGCAAATGCTGTTATTATTCATCTGATTGATCTGATTTTATATTAAAAAAAATAAGGAAAATCGTTCGTATTTGTATGCTATTGGTGATATTGATATTAAAAGAAAAATCATCTTCCTCGTTTGGCGTTAGTCCCTTGCGATCGTTTATTGTGCGTAAATATCGACGTATGTAGAAATACCAGAAGTATAAAAAGTACTTTATTAACCTGTTGGGTACTGTAGGAAAATATTCTTGTTTAACTCGTATTTGTGAAAAATCAACTGAGAACAACGCACCTTAGAAATCGTGACCTTACTCATTCAATGAACCCTATCAGCTCCAACAGTACAAAACTCGTTGATACCCAAGATAGAAATGATTTTTTTTAGTCTTTTACACCTTATAAATATTTGTACATAAATGTCACCCCACGAGGAAGTCGAGCATTAATAGGTCTGTCACAATTCTATATTAAATTTGATAGTAGTTAATCAATTTTAGTTGTCAGTTTGTCAATTTACAAATGATTATCGTCGATGGAATCTTATTAATTGCTGTTTGAGTTGCGATTTTGACGTTATCCGATCGGTAAAACTGGATCGTTTTAGCTCTGTCAAATATGCAAGATCGATATGAAGCATTGAGAATGATTGAGGAAAGACAAAAATGAAAGTTTTCGGTTTGATGCGGTAGTAAATAAAGTATTTTTAATGTGTTCTCGTAAGGTTATCATAGTGCGAATTTGATTTCGCAACCAGTACTATAATTTCCTTACAACATTGCTAAATGCAGTTTAAAAAAAAGCAATTTGTCTTTATATAAGTTGCTCTCACTCTCGTAACGGGTGACATTCACTTATCAATTAATTTTCAAGGCAATCAAATGCAGAATATTTGCATTCATTTTATTTTAATAATTATTCGCTGTAATTTTATATTTTATGCATAAATCATTCGTTCCTTAACTAACCTATGGAGGACTGAATACTTGAAAAAAACTATATAAATTCAAACAAGAGATCTAAGATCACATATGTGAGTGAGTTTATAACGAGCTAAATGTAACTTTGATTCTTCAGAAATATTTATATATATTAATTAAAGCTAAGGGTTGATGAGTAAATTACATTAAACATTAATATATATAATTTTATTAATGACATTGTGCATTGTCAATAACGATTCTAGTCAGATGATGGCGAAAAACGTATTGGTTCCATACATATTAATACCTAAAAGAATAAGAAGCCAATAGTTCAATATATATTCTTTTAGATTCAATTTTTAAGGCTTTATGAGTATTAATGCTAGTGCACTATTATGAAATCCATGACAAAAAATAAGCTCTATGATCTGTCTTAATTTCTTGCATTTGGTTTATAAATTCGATTTGGTACGTATTTATTTTACAGTTCAATACAATTTTTTGCTTCAAATCGGAAATAACACTATTGCATACTAATATCGTGTCAAATTATAATCTTTTAAGTAATCCGTTGCATTGGATCTGTAGTATTACAACAGTATGGGGTGTGTTGTTCAATTTTATGGAATTCGGAAGCTCTGAAGCGTGCTTAGTAGGCGAGAGCGAAAAATCAAAAATGTCGCAAATTAAAGGAACAAATTGTCGAATTTAAGGTTGTTGAATATGTGGCAATTGATTGCAAAAGACACGTTGCACCGGTCACTGAATAACCTTGCTCGTAACGATCAATGGTAGCATAGCGGATAGAGCAACTACCCGCAGTAACAAAGGTCAACCATTCCAAAGCCGAATGAATCCGACTATTATTTAGCATTTAAGAACAAACATCGTTTGTAGTCGTTCATCTTATACGGAGCAATTTTTTGCTCATCAATCAATCGAACAATATCACAGTAACGAGTCCGACGTATAACCTTCATTTCCTCGTTCGTAAGAATCATAATGATGATATATTTCTCTTCGGCGATGACGGATAGTATTATAAAGATTATGTATTATCACATCGACGGTGCTTTATTCTGCGCACAAAATATGTTTGTTTAGCCTTAATTATTAAGTTTTTGTTTGAAATTTCCCAATAATTTGGTATACGAAGAACTCTCTCCGTAATTTTCAAGAGGATTTAATAGAGGAAGACGACAATTTTTTCACATTGGTGTTATTATTCTCAATTTGTTTTGATGTACTTTATTGTTTCAAAATTGCAACAAATTTTGTAATTTTGTATTATGACAATAATATATGAATTGCCACTTGTTTATGTTGAAAAAATGTGGTTGATCTGTAAATTGAAGTAATTTGTTATGAGACGTTGCTTAATTTAATATATCGATAATTGTGTAATAGACTGTATATTAAACAACAATTTTTATTTATAATCACCTCAAGAACTTGATCCAATAAGTGGAAATTCCATGTAATAAACGGAGAACGTTATACTTCTGAAGGGCACGTATGAGAAAATTTTAAAATAAGATCTTCAAAATATTTTATATTTACAATTTGTATATATTTACAATCAATATGATTTTTTTTAGTATAATTATTTTTATTTTAGGAATCATTTTGCGCGGAATATTCGATTATCGCGTTAAAATATTTATATTTTAAATTTGGTGTAATAAATTTGATTGATAATTCAAATTCGATATCTGATTAACGTTATATTTGAATAATTTATTATTTGGATTATTAGACAAAGTTTACTATAAAAGAGGCTAAGATATGCTCTAATATACAATTTTAAATTAGTGAACTATGGATAAAATATTTCGTAACTCCCTTTACAGAAAAAAAAAACATTAGTAATATAATACACATAATTATAGACAGTTTCGAAATTATAACTTTGTGTAAAAATGATAAATTAAGGCACATTTTAAAACAGGCTTGTTGTAAACATATTAATGAACATTGATTATTGATCATCAAAATGCGGTTTAATGACATGAAAGTACCTTTTAGTCATTAACTCTGAGGATGAACAATATGAAAGTTTTGTTGTGCACATAGTCAAAAATATTGTTCAAATTATAGAACAAAAATCTTTCATGGTAAGAAATGGTAAAATGATAAATTTGAATAGTTAAAGCACTGAATCTCATGTTTAGGCTTTATCAATGGGGCTTAATTCAGAAGAAACGTCATTTAGCCTCTTAGTTTAAAAAATATGATATCGTTGATCTATTAAAAGATTATTGTCATCGTAAAAGTTCAAAAATGAAAGTATAGCATTGTGATTGCACGAATTATTTATTGCCGCGTAAGCTTGTCATTGGGTTGACAACTTTTCAAATTATTTAGATTAAAAGGTCATCCTATTGGTAAAAAACAGGTATCTCGTAACTGGTTTGTGAAAAATGACTTTTAATCACTACCAAATCTGCGCCACCAAGGCTCTTTTTTTCATCTTCAACAACGTATCGATAGCATTAAATTAAAATTTTGCGAACAATAAATTAACAAGAGCTTGATTAAATACACATTTGAAAGTTCATTTACAACTTTATGTTGGAATTTTGTCGATTTTTATAACGTATAATTTTGAGTGCATTTGCATCCAAATTATAGACTTCCATTATCCTCAATGCTGTGGTGGGTTATCCTTGCGGTTACTTTCGATACCAATAAGGTAATTGCCGAGTCCATTCCAAATTTTCGACAATGCTGGAACGCGCCGTCTCGAATCGAAGGAGAAGATTGTCTCCAATGGCGGAAATCGGAGAAAAGCACTCATTGAACTCATTGATCCATTGTAAAGTACACGTGTGATTGACGACGTATTCCACGCACTATTTGAGTTGAAAGTATACATCCGTGTCAGTCAGCGACATTTCGTCGTCCATCCATCACGTATTCTTCAGGTCAGTGTGCCGCCGGCCTCCACCACAACGTCCACCGACATTCCAGTTAATATGGCGATCAAATTGACAAGGTCGTCAACTAGACCGGGCATGCACGAATAAGCCCGTTTATCGAAAGAAACGTTTTATGTCATTTTTCGAAAGCTTATATATCATAGTCTATGACAGATATTGCTCGTAATTGACCATGGCGGAGGAATTCATTCGAAATTCTCATCAAGTGCGCTAAGATAAGATATTTGACATGGTTGATCGTGTTTTACCACACCTTTTACTGAGATAATCTCAAAGAACCAATCTTAAATCTATGTACAAAGAATGGGTTGACTACAAAAAAATACTTCAAACAAGCAGTAATAATCCAATTAAGCTCCGATTATATTGTGAGTGGCTATATTAAAGGGATAGACAATTTAATGTGCAATAAGAATGAAACTTCTAATGAAAGACGTCGATGCGAATAATTTTAAATGCCAAATTTGATGACTGCTTTCGAACTTAGATAGCTTGAGCTAAAATGCCAAGTGCTTTTAAACATGACAAGTATCAACAATGCCTAAATCTACGAAAGAAAGTTGCGAGAATTTAAATATTTGATTAAAATGTTATTAAGAAAACCGGCTACAACCAAATTCGACTAAATCCGTATATACATGTTACATTTGTTCTTATATGTATAAAATGTAGAACGAAGTAAATGGAAATACCAACGATTCTCATTGATTTGGCCTGAATTAGCTATTATAAATTTAATGACATTATTTGTCTAAATTATAATGTATTCAATAGTTGTATTATTCGAATGGAAGTTTATAACAATTGCTGGAAAATTTTCTTCAAACTATAATGGTCTAAGATCAAAAAATCGTGGGGGCAAGAATGTATGAGATTTGCCTTATAGATGGAAAGCTATTATGATATATAAGCTGGTTGGTAAATAATGATGAGAAAACCATGATTATGTTGGTTTAATGGTGTGTCAGTTAACGTCAAAGGTCTTTGGCTTTTAGCAAATGGATGTAGACAAATAAAGCCTATTGTCATCTCCTATTCTTTAATCATTTGATGACGATTAGATCTTCTGTAGATAAGAAGATTCGGCTGGGATAATTAAGATTTTTCGTCGTATTGTCGTTTGATAAAAACGTGAGATTATATTTTAACTCTTCTATCAATGAAATATTTAATCAATCAATGAAATAAGTAAACAAACTATCGTACGAAATATATTAATCTGGTTCATATGGTTTAAGCATCTATAAAAAGAGGCAGTGTTTCTCAGTTAAGGTTTAGCAATCAAAAATAAAAGACTAATAATTTAATCTCAATAAGCTATAATAAAAGCGTATATTTTAGTACCATATAGCATTGATTTGGTAATGCATATTATGAGCTTTTAAATATATATGATCTCATTTCTCAATTAATTCCTATATTTATTTCGCAAAAAATGCTTTGAAAATAATTACATTGCGATACTCAGCATAAAATTTTATGTATTAGGAATGGACAATCTTATTAATTAATTTTTATTAAGAATCATACATAAAATATCAAAAAAATCCAGGATTTTTATTAAATAAAATTAAAAAATCAATCAGGCTATTTTAATATACATTTTGCTAATTTTAATTTGATACATGAAAATTGAGCATGTTTTACATATGCATACGCAGGGTTAATATTTAAATTATGTAGTAAATATCTAACAAATACAGGTTTGCTTGAGTCGTAATATTATACAGGCGCCACAAATTTTGTCTTTAGTAACAGCGACTTCTCTTAAAGGAATGTTACTGGACTCTTTGTTTGGATAAAAAACATCACAAGAGCCTTATGATATGTATATTTAAGTTGTTAAATCAGAAATGTGACTCATACGAGCTTTCTGCATACCAATTGTATTACGAATGTATGAATTAGTTCAAATTATTCTCAATGTTGAGGTGTGACACAGTGTATTGTTGAGCTTATTTTTAGACATGAAGAATAGGAGAAAGATTAATGATCTTTGAAGAATTTGCCCTCATGAAAGTGAGATTATGAAAATCTAAATGTTGTGAGAACAACTTGACGACCTGGCTAGCGTATTCGGAGATGAATGATGATGTTTAATTAAAATAGTTCATGCGACTTGCAATTCAGCATTCTAATTCGAACGAAAGAATAGAGTGAAAGGTCTTGGCGCTTAGCGGCCTTTACACACACGAAGATATTCAAATGTTAATTGAAATATATGTTCAACTAAAGGTCATATTGAAATCCATTGCATAAAACTCATCAATAAAAATCGATGCAATGAACAGACATCGATAGTTCGAAATTGCGATTAGCAGAATGATCAAAGGAATGTACAAATGCACAAAAATATGTGGAGCAATTATGTGTGACCGCGAAAGTTTTTACGGAAAAGTGAAGGAGCAGCTTGTTTGCTTCAGAAAAAATGGTTGTTTCATTAAAATGATCAATTCGAGCATGGCGTTTCACCCAAATTTGGAAATAAATGAAAATTCTAACAGTGTTCCACTTGAGGCTCTACGAACGCTGCACTAATTCGTATTATTGTCGCTGAATCAGCTTATAAAAAGGCTCTAAAAGGCTTAGATGTTAAGCGGAAAAAAACTGGGTCAATACATTTAGATTTCTTTTGTATATTCACTTTTTAAAGAGACATTCCCATTGAACATTTAATCTTCTCAATAATAGACTGTGAAATACTTCAATGGATTTCTTTACAAATCATCAATGAAAGAGATCTTTATACTAACGCAAAAATCAATGATGAATACAATCCTTACATATTTTTTTGCTGAAATTTAATGTTAAAGAACTTATTGATATTATACAGCATGTATATTATCATGGCCGATGGATTAACATACAAGCGTTTGGACACATGGAATCTTGTCATCAAAAATCGCCACCACATCCTTAAATAGCCAAGCTTTTTTATAAGAAATATGTTAGATCAAAAAAATATATATAAGTGTTATTTGATGTAAAAAACGTCCTTGATTGTCTATCGTTGGAATGACGGAAACCCATTTTCATCGATGACCGATCGAATCGCATCGAATCGTCAACAATCGACCACTTTTTCAACCATATTAGTCACTCGCGTAATTGAAGAAATTTAAGTGATTTCCCAGTCTTTTTTTCTTGTACCACTCCTCTCTGTCTCCTCATCGAATAACATTCAAAGACCGAATTGCAAATCGTTCTTTTTGCGGCGGTCGAAAAACCATTATCTTCCATTTGTAAAAAGAGCCTTATTTATTCTTTGTATAATTTATGTAATAAATATTTATCAAACGTTTCCGCCGAAAGAAAGTGTTTTTGTAGAGAAAGTTCCATTGTGGATATTTGTATGTATAAAAAAATGTCAAAGGCATGTAAACCACAATTGACATTCATTCAATAGATTATGAATATCATTTACATAGAGATTTCTATCGCTGATTTTTTTAAATTCATGCCCTAAAGAAAAAGCTTGCGATGTTAAATCATATTTAAATACATTTTAATGCACAATTTCATCTACTAATGTAGAGAAATTCATATCAGATCATACATATAGTCTATTTTATTTTTATGTATCATATTTGCATACGATTTGAATAATTATATGCCCAATTGCATCAAATGAGATCCTGTTGGATTATATGTATGCATATAGCTTTTAAAGTGGATGATTCAAAGATAATTTAGACAGACATTGAAACTACTGTTTTATTCAATAATTGATGCAAAATTGTAGATCAAATTAAGAAAATTGATTAAAGACTCTGTTTTTTTTAATAGATCTTTTTAAGTATCATATTTGCGTTAAATATAAATAATGATGTACGCAATTGCGTTTAAATCATAAAATACAATTGCGTACACATCTAAAAGAAATATTGATACTTTACGGAATAGAGTGCGTAGAAATCACACTGGTTATTCAAATAACCGCAAAATGAAACGACTATGACCAGACAATTTTCACGATTATACAATTATGTACTCTCTTATATAACTATCAATGATATGCAGATATTATGCCTCTATATTGATACAAACGGCCACAGTGTCTCGGTTTCACTAAGTAGAGTGACCGGCTATCATATTCTATAATGGCGACTCTATTGTGTAACGTATAAATCTAGATATGCGGACAGATTGCAGTTTTACTTTCAAAATTGTCACGATTCGATCGGCGGCCAAAAAATCTGCTTTTGAACATATCGACCCTTAACAAAAACTGGTTTCAATAAGTGTGCTTGTGCCGAAGAAATTTCGCCGTAAAAAAGTCCACGCGTTGGCAACAGAACGATGCTAAAAAATCTGTCGATCGCTATGATTATTTGTATAACTGGCATTGAATGATCGCATTGATAAGACGACCTTCGTCTGAAATTATTTTCGTATTAGAATTTTTAGCCTGATTAATTAAATCTGAAAGTAAGCAATGTTGTCAGTGTTGTTGATATCGAAAGTGTTTCTAGTTTAACTGCATGAAAAGTTGCACAAAAGTATAACTTTAATCCTGTAACAGTTTTGCAACACTTGAAGAAATTAAGAAATCTAATCCAAAGTACAAGCTAAATTTATACAGAGTGTTCTACGTTTATTAAAATGATATTCAATTACAAATTCAAGCGTGATTTTTAAACCCAATCACTTTATGGAAGAGATTATCCCTAAAAGATGTTCCCAAATCAATGTTCGGCATATCGAATTATTATTTAATTGCATACTATTAAGATTCCATATCAGAATTTATTGAATAGGAAGTAGGAACTAGATGGAAATATTCATTCAAAGTTTACTGTTTTGCATATTTTCTATTTCCTTATTCAATTGGCTTATAAAAATATATAATATGTATTAGGATTTAAATCTCCATTTTATCGCTTTATTGTTTCTATCTTTTTGGGTCTAAAAATGATCGATTTTTCAACATTTTTTATGCGAAAAGTATTAAATATAGAATGTTGATATTTAGTGTGTTGACTAACCGAACCAATAAGGTAGAAACGACCCTTAAGCTTAAGGGAATATTTTGATCAATTTGTACAAATCTTATTTTGAAACATCTCTATAATGATATTTTAATGGTTAGATTACATCATATTATATTAAATCGTCAATTATTAACTCGTTTTCTGTGTTTACGATGGCTTGATGAATGTTCGTATGTGGCTCGTTGAGCTTAAAACACTTCTTATATTGAATTTTTACATCCGTAAAGCGAATTTGCAATTTCAACAAATTAGATGAGTGGGTTAAAATCGATAAAAACGATTAGAATTTGTTGTTCAAAACATGTTTGACATGTGAATAATTGAACTATCAAGCCGTCAAATCATTCAACAGATTTACCATCGATAAACGAATCTAACAAATTGCAAGCAATTCGACTTACAATTCAAAATAATTGATTGCGTCCCAAAATCAAAGCCCGTTGCTTTGCACATATTTGTACATAGAGAACATTTCATTCGAAAGACAAATAAAACGAAGAGAATAAATTTCACGAGTCGTCTGCCGCGAAAGCAATCAGTTCCACTACTCAAACTATACACCATTGTTAACACCATCTCATAATCGCTGTTAAGTGCAATTATCTCGTTTGATGGCGTGTGATAAGTATTAAATGCATTCTTGTTAATCCACAATTTTGAACCATCGAAATCTGTAATTTTAACAAACACAATCAAGGTCGATTAGGATGACTCGGACGTCAAGATCCTTGACATTTTGGATTATGCTCACATTTCTAAAAATGATTCATCACCCACAATTCCCTATCGAATAACTTCAAAACAATGTGATTTATACGTAGGAGTAGGTCATCTCGGATCCGGCAAGAAAATATTCGCGCCTAAAAATGATCTGCTAATCACTCCGCGGCATGAGAACCGGCCGGACATGTAATTTTTCTATAACTTCCGGTTAAGTCATGTGCGACCTCAAAAATCGACGATTAAAAACCAATATTCGAAACAATTCATTCAAACGATAATAATTATAAACAGATCAACGCGTTAATAATTTTAAAATCTCATTTCAAACCAAGACAAACATCCGCATTTAGTCCCAATGTATATTGATTTCGATCTCAAAATTTCCGTCAATGTTGAATTAAATGCATTAAAACGAGTTTTCAGTCCTTTCGTGATCGCGCGGCATGCACAAAAAACGCCGTGTTATGATCGAGGCGCCGTTCGATCGTTCGCATAAAATTTGACGTTTACGATTTGTTTCGACCTCGCATGGCATATTATTGCATTGTCACCTTCGAATTAATATAATCAGATTTGTATCGGAGCCCTATTCTTGCATTTTAGAACGACCAAGGTCGATTAAAAGTGCTGTAGGTCGCCATATTTGTAGAATCATGCGAGAGCGTGCATATTTTAAACATCGACGAAATTTAAGTTGGCTAACCTGGCACGCCCAATGAAATGATTTTCGAGATGAAAATATTTTATTTAAATGTAATTTATAATGACAGACATTCTGGTCATCGTGAATTAGGAGCGCGTTCTCCTTTTACGCATTTAAATGTGTATATTTATTGTTTGCATTTCTATGTGTTCTTCCAGAAAATTACAAATAATCATATGTGGCGAGTGGTAAACTGTTCGGAATCACACGCGAGAAAATATTTATCTTTGAGATTACAACAATTTACACTCGAAGCGTATGAATTTGTCTTATTTTACCATCGAGTGCCGGTTTCTAAGCAATTACGGCGAGAACAATATAAATTCGAAAGTTTAGAGGCTAATTTGAGAGCTTTGTTTGTCACATTATTAGTTTCCTCATTTAGGATCAATTTCGGCTTATTGAAAAAGGCGAAAATTCGACAAATTGAATGGCCGACATATGCTTGAATTGGGTCGAATTCATATTTATTTTAAATATTGTACATTTTCTATAACACGGCATTCCTACAACACGACTTCGTATCATAATACAAGTTCATTACTTTAAGCGTAAGATCGAGAAGCTGTAACTACTTTTGAAACGTCATTATATAAGGCAATCATTGCTATAAATTCTGAATAAGATTTGCGATAAATCAATCGAAATCATAGAAATGCTTTATGATTTTAAAATCATAGCTTCATCCATCAAATAAATAAGATCGTCAACATTGCATACGTGTTATTATTTCAACATGTAATTTTAATTGAGCCACTTTAAAATAAAGTGGATTTAATAGCAGCATTATAATTGAGGATATTCAAAAATAGTAAAAAAAAGAGACTGATAAAGCAAATTTGGCGGAAATGGCATATAAGTAAGAAAAAGAATACATATGGAATGGACGAAGTGCTTGAATATTTTAACTTGAAAAATACAAAGAACGACTTGGATTTGTTCGATCTGTCTATTTTTAAATGAGGATCCTTCAAACACAATGGCAATAAGATAATATCTTTGCTTAATGGTAATTAGTTGTGATGCTGAAAAAAACCTTATGTAATAACTCGATCAAAACCATTGAGATTGTCAATTTTCAGATATAAAAATATCAACTGTTGGTATAGGAATATGGCATCCGATCGCAAGGCGCTCATTCGAAGTGTCAGCGGTCCGAAAGGCGGACCGGTTGGACACACAAACCTTGTGGCCCCACAAATCGTTGGACAAACAAAGTTTTGAGGAGAAATGCATTCATGGGGCATTCTACAATCTCCACGATCACAGACCCCCCCCCCCCAGAGGTTAATTTACATAGATGGCTCACACCAAATGAGGTCGCGAGCGAAGCTGGACTTCCCCTAACCCCTCCAAGTCTTTACTAATTTCCTGGATCTGAAATATGTAAATTTATATATTTTAATTTTAGTTTTAATCGATAGTGATATATTTCCTAATATATTTTTCAGGCCATGGTAGTACCAATTATCGTATTGAATCCTGGAGATTATTTCAATCTACATTTAATTCCTTTTTTGTGATGATAGATCCAAGATATTTAAAATCCTGGACTCTTTAAATATTTCTGTTATTGACACTTACGAAGGTACAACCTCCAGGATTCACCCTCGAAACCGTCATTAATTTAGTTTTGGCATATTTGATAGACGGAAGCACCACCAAAGCTTCCGACCTCGATTTCGCCACGACGTCGTCCGTAAAGGCAAGATACAATATATCTTCGTTCCATAGATGTACGTGTTTTGATCTGCTAGCCTCCCTCATGATTGCTTCCAGTGCAATATTGAAGAGAATCGAGGAGAGGGCATCCCTGTGTCTAACTCCCGTCTTCACCTCGAAAGACTCTTCACCAGCTTACCTCGGATTCTCATCTACAACGTGGTCCTCCAAAGTTTTCCCGATTGATGCTGTCGTATACTTTGCAAAAGTCTACAAATATGCGCTGGAGATCGACACTGTATATACACATGTTTTGTGAGAATGATTTGACTGTAAATAGTTGGTCCACAGTAGACCTGCCAGGTCTGAAACCACACTGGTATTCTCTAAGAAGTTTTTCCACGATGGGCGACAGCCATTCGATGAGAGTTCTTGTAAACAACATATTATATATGCTATATTTAGAAAGGATATACCTTTATAGTTGAAGTACAGTAGAATATTCTCTTTCTTATGGACATTACGGTCATCCTCCACTCAGAAGGTTATGATTTCGCTCTGCCATATAACCAAAATGAGGCCATATAACCTCATGAACAGAGGGCGTTCTTCATATTTCAAGAATTATACCGGGATACCGTCCATCCCTGCAGTCTTCCCTCCATGAAGATCCCGTAAGCAGGCTTCAAACTCACTCAAAGTCGGAGGGATAATCTCAATGTCATTTATATTGACCTCAAGTAATTCTCCCAGATTCATCGACTTGCCATCGAGCAGATTTTTGAAATATATTCTTCAGCATCTTAAATCAACGCCAATTACTTAAAATTTCTATTCAAATAATCCTTTTGTATGAAGATCGATTGTATGACTATACGGACTTTTGACACCTTAAAAAGAAGAAGATTGAGAGATCAGACCTTCAAGATAACCATCTAGGGCTCATATGCAATCGTAGTCTATGATTAGGGGCTTTGTCTCGTATCATTAAAAAATCATTTAATTTAAAAATAATGCGTTTAAATGAACACTTTGTACGAGATAATATGATGCAACGGCCAATTGCACACCATTAGCATAGATCATAATTAATAAGATGATTGAAAATATCTGGATTGACGCCATCGGATATCGCGATCGATAAACACGACTAATTTAGCACATCTTCGCCGAAGACCTCTAGCCGACAAAACACTAATCATACATGAAAAAAGGCATAAGAGTTACGATGGATTACAGGCACCGTTTGAAACTCCACTTTTTCTAAGTGAACATACCCAACATGGGACGGGTTGGAGTCACTTTTAAACTGAACCGGTAAACTTGTTTACCGTCTTAACCAACGCTTCTCAAAATATACGCACTTTTGAATATTTAAAAAAAAAATCTATCAAATCGTAATTTATGCAGCGATTGAGATATGTGACCATGAAATATCTTATCGACGAGACTGAGATTTTTTCCCCTCCTCGTGTATAATTGCATAAAGAACATTATTAAATTATCAAATAAATGGATATGACAATTCAGAATGATAATTGGGCCATAAAAATGTCTGAACGCGAGTGGTTTTTATATCGTCCGCAGTCATTATACAATACTTAAGAGTAATTAAATTTTTGTTTTATTGTTTTGAAATACTTTTAAGCCTGTTGTTAAACAACAAATAGGGCCATTCCGTTCTGAAAGGGGAAAAAATGTATTTAATTTGAAGTCATTAAAACGCATTAAGACCCGGACATTCTCTTTCCTGAACGAAAAGGAGCTATGGTTATTAATTTATAATCAATATTAGCTTTTGACAAGCAATCCATAGAAAAAATACAAATACATGTATTATATAAAAATATTAAAAAAAATAATGACATATTTAGAATTTTCAATAAAAAAAAAATATAAAAACTGGCTCACAATTTTATCATTAAGATATCGCAAACATTTAAAAATTGAAGAAATACAAAAAGCTTAAATCCAATATATTTTAAAAATAATCGTTTCTGGCAGAATAAATTTTAATTAATAATACCTTAATAGTTTCATGGAACTATATGACCTTGAAAATGTTACGTTGGTAAATAAATGCTGTTATTGGCAAACATATAATGGCATATTGCTGTATTAATACGTATTTAACATATGCACATATTTTTTACATTAATTTTTCATAATTGCGCATCAAAAAAGATTTTCATCTTAAGTTTCATTCTCAGATTAGTGCTGCTATAGTATGCTGGATCATTAACTTTTATAAAGAAGATTTGGGTTCAAATTCAGATTATGGTGAAAATTTTCATCCAATCATTAAAAAATGACGATAATACAATTCACTTATATAAATGCAAAAGGAAACTATCATTAACGCATATTGGATGTTTAAATATAATATGTTGTAATTCCAGAAAATAGCCCATTACATCAATATATGAACATTATAAGCATTGAATTATGAAGTGATCTTTTTGTGGTATTTCCCATGTCATAAGCCCAGAACACTATCATTCAATTCATAAGCTAAAAAAATATTTCGATTGATATTGATCAATATTATGATTCTCGTTTCGAGAAATATCAAATGTGGCCAATGTAAATTGTTTGGAGAAGCACTGATCCCAGTATTAACCATCTGTGCTCAAAATTACCGCGGTACTGAAAACAGTTTAATAACTTAGAACACTTATAATCCGATATTAAAGATGTCTCATGCCGCACAGATTTATAGTACCGTTCTCATCTCTTCTACATATTAATGTAAAATAATATATACTTCTCCAGAAATAATGACAGCGCTCAATTCTGCATAGGAAATCAAAAATTTCAAACATTTCTTAGGCCATAGCGGTAAATTTCGTTTAAGATTTATGTGCCATGCTTAAGTAATTGTTTATACGGTGAATCACACAAATTTGCAAAGAAATCGCCAATATGATATGTAATTTAAATTGGCCGTGAAATATATGTAATTAAATCTGGTATTTTCTTCTGGGATCGTTTTAGATTTGCTCGTCGAGATTTCAGCGAGAGAAAGTGTTTTTTTCGTAATACTTCCTGGCTGAATTGGGTTTGCTTGGTTTGATGAAAAACTCAAGTCATTGTTATCACAATAGTTCCTACAGACAGTATTAAAGTTCAATAATGGAAGCAGACAACCCAGAAGATGGGTTCTCAGCTTTCTAATCACGATTTTGTTAAGAGTCGATGAGAAAATCCATCATTTGTTCTCTGCATTCTATCGGAGCGCCTTTTTGTGAATCGTAACGCTGCGTGTTGATAAACAGCAAAAACAAATAAACTATTTTCCACAGGAAGTCGGAAATGAGACGAAAATGCATGTCATAATCAACAGCTTTATTAAAATCAGCAATCCATATCCTATTCGATTAAATTTGGCACACATTTTACTACTACTTTCTGTTTAAATTCCATTCTGTTTAAAAACTTAAGTAACTCAAATCCAAATCCAAGGAAGCCTTTCATGTAAGATGTATCTATAAAGATTTTCGTTTTTTAAATGAAAGATTTGAATGCTCATGTTATTTAAAAAAATATATAAATTATAAGGTTGTCCCATAAGTCTCTTTCGCAAATGAACACAGATCTAATCATAGCCATGGTTGAAGAAAACCCGCGATATAACTAACAAGTTATAAATTCCACGAACATCCGTCCATAATCATCTGATAAAATTGGGCTACATAAATCGTTCAGATGTGTGGCTTCCCCATGAACTGATTGACTCAAATAAACTTCAGCGTATTTCAACATGCGATCTTCTTCTCCAACGACATAATAGCCAACATTTTTTGAAGAGATTTGTCAGTGGAGATGAAATTTGGATACTCTATGATAATATCTAACGTAAACGGTTTTTGACCAAGGATACAAAAGCTTTAACTGTAGCTAAACCTGGCATACATACAAAAAAAGTTTTGCTTTGCATTTGGTGGGATTGGAAAGGGGTAGTTTATTATGAGCTACTTCAGCAAGGTGAAACGATCAATTCAACAAAATATTGTTTCCAACTAGACAATCTAAAGGATGCAATAGCCAGAAAATTTGGCAGAATTAGCGAACAGACGTGGCGTTGTTTTTCATCACGATAACACCAGGCCTCATGTGTCTTTGTTCGTCAGAAATAAATTATTATCATTTGACTAGGATGTTTTACCTCATCCTCCATACTCTCCGGATATTGCCCCTTCAGATTATTATTTATTTCTTTCATTGAAAAATTCTTTACGTGGTAAAAATTTTAATTCAAAAATGTACCTTGATCAATATTTTGTCAACAAACCTGGGAAATTTTGGCAAGAAGGCATTATGAAGCTTCCGAAGAGATGCAGAAAGGTAATAGAACAGAATGGATCATATATTATTTAATAAATTTTGATGTAATACAAATTATTGTTTATTCTTTTCTTAATATGAAAACGAAAGAAATTTATGGGACACCCTAATATTTTTATCAGGCCGAGCTTAGAGGTTGATTATGCTACTTGACCCTTCGACAGCCATTGATAATTAGAGTATAAAACTCATTTATTATCTCCAATTATTAAGTTACCTAAAAACGGCATTTCAGATTCTATTTGTAGAAGTTGTTCGCATGCGTTATTGCGGTTGCTTAAGTTCTCTTCACTTCCATCTTCCTTGTGCTTCACATCTTGCCGATTTTTTTCAGATTTCTTTGAACACTCGACCATGAGTATCCGAGATTGAATTGATCCATGTTGTTGTTAAGTATCAACACATTAACAAGAATGATGCTCAGATTTCAATGACTTCTTGGGATTGTCGCCGATCGTCTCAAGTCACATTTTATTTGTGTTCATCAGTAAACCACACTATTGCATTCAGTTCATTTCAGAATAGATTCCTTCTTCTAGCTAAATAATGTTCAATCAAATGAATACGCTACAGTACAGTAATATTGACAACACTTGATCTGGCGAGTTCTATATTATTATGGACGCATTTTTAAAGAGCCATAACGTGCATGCGTATTATTGACATATATTATGACACCATTTTGCAATGTGGATCAGAACAAATACAGAAAGTCAACTAGTGTTATTACACAAATAGCTGTATTATAACTGGTTTTATAAAGTATACGATCGCTGCAGAACTTTCAATTCCACAAGTAAGTGCCCTTTGACTCCAATCGAAGATTCTTATGGCTTCGATTAAATTGAAAGCTCAGCGTGTGACCACATCCGCTTTCGGTTCCTTCGACTACCCAAAACTTATATCGGAGTATCTTTCGATGATTTTACGAAAATATTATTGATAAATAAAATGTTGAGAGGCACCCGGATCAAAAAAAAGCTTAACATTATGCTAATAACGAGATGAGTTGTTCGCCTACTTTTATCGTTGGAAATATTTTATTTTATTTAAATATTATCGTGGCTCTAACGAACTGACGAAGGTCGATATTGCTTCGACATGAATAGTAATTTCGTGATAAAAACGAAAGTGCGTCATAATTTTCCATCAACCGGATGTCGATCCAAGCTTCTTCTTTTTTCATTCAACAATTTTCACATTGCCAAAAAAATGTCTGCAAAAAGCAGATGATGCAAATATTTAAGTGGATCAAGTATGTGACCTTTGGCAATTTAATACAACGGGTCTTTTCGTACAATGGTAAGCAAAATTATGGCATTTTAATGTCCATCAAACCGCAAATTGTTCGGTCGTAAGCACAGTTGCTCTTCTTCATAAAAGCTCTATATATATTTATTACAATCGAACAAAAAAATTGCGACGTCCGAAAAGAACGGTTATTCTTTGATTAATATTCGGCGAAAAAAATGAGATTGTGGTTGTAAATACTCTAAATTTTGGACGCAATCGATATCATCTGAAGCTTTTTATACTGAATATTATATTGATTAGTGTTAATTTATTGTAATTAATAATGTTATTATTTGGCTTAAAATCTAAACTGGATAAAAAAATAATCCATTCCAAAAAGATTAGGACATCAAAAGTATTAATCTTTTCGATTGATCGTCTTGGTGCAGACTTTATTAATTTTCGCTTTTCGCAATTATATCTTATTTAAATGGTCTATTCCAACTTAACCATATAGCTAAAAGGAAATAACCATATTAAAACAATGTATCCTTAAAAAATTCATCTATGGATTTCGTCTAAGTCTGATTTAAAACAAGAATATTCTACTCTTTTTTTTAAATTTTAAGACTTGTGGATATCCAAAACTTACCAAATTATCATTATATTATATTATATATGGTTATGATGACGATGATAATTCTAATGAAAAAAATGTGATCTTTGATTCCGGTATTTATTTAATAGAATATTGTTCATACAATTGCATAATAGATCAAACAAAAACAATTTGGAATGGGGTCAATAATTTTAAAAGATCATAAGCTTATTTTCCTTAGTTATTTTTGATATCCCAATGAGTATAACTATGATAAAATTAGGGAACTATCTTAAGAATATTAGAGGATATTTTTAAAAGCGATAAATGGTGAGGCTTTTTAAATTATATTTAAGGGTAATCAATTTAATTAAGGAAAAAGAAAAAATCCTTCAATATAGTCTTAACTGGGGATAATATCTCTGCTCCATTACATCAATGGCATTGAAAATGAAGATCTCCTTGATGTATAGGCTTTATTCTTGCCGGGAATTAGTTAACCAGCGCGACTTCTTTGCACGGACATCTTTCTTCATTCAACCTTAAACTTTGAGTAATGGCTTTGTTTTTTCAAAGATACTTTTTGCCCAATATGATTAAAATATTCCATCGTTCAGGAAGCGTTTCAAAAGAACTGATGAGCGGCTAGGAATGTGTTAAAAACACATACGAATAGCGGAAAATGAAGTTATATATTATTACAGGCGGCCGTGAAAGTTTGTACACGACTAAAAAAAAGCACAAAATGTCAGATGTCAGACATCGCATAAAATGTTGCTGGCCCAAAAAAATTCCAGAAGTTCTGGTTATTAATTTATACGGAAAAATTTCAATACGTTCCGAATATTTACCATATTAATTATATGTTTTGTGAAAACGCCAACAATGCGATTTAGTCTTTGAATAAGATGCTTCCCAATAGCATCATCCTTGATTTGTATGTAAAAATATCGCTTCCGATGGTAAATTTTTCGTTATTGCAAGAATTTATTCAATATATTTGCACATGTTGCAATATATAGAACGATGAAAGAAGTGATAATTTTGGCTTAAATGTCATAAAAATTGTGCATATATGCGATATCAATTGCATTATTGCGTAATTCTAAAAGCTATGCAAGGCTGAATATAAAATGTAATTATACTTTTATCAATTCCGAACAATATTGAAGCATAATGTAGACAGCTATAATATGAATGGAACTAACATTGACTTATCGCTATAATAAGATCAAAGCATGAGATTAATAATGATGCTCAAAAATTAATGAAAGATTTATCCGTTGATTACATTTTTTTATCCATTGACGTATTCATTGATTGTGAATAGGTTTTTAGAAGATAAGCAATAGTGTGCCAATGATATTCATACGAATCACGTTTTTCATATTAACTTTCACAGCCGCACAAAAAAGCAGCGTTAGTCCAGTCAATTATTGGTTTGAAAATAAACGAAAGTTTCTTCAGTTCATAAGTGTAAAGTTTACACAACGAGATCAAGAGTAATTGCCGCAATAAAAAGCAAAAAGCCAAAATAGACATCTTCCCAAAATATACCTGCTTTTGTAAATGCTATAAGATCATAAATAAAATTACAAGAAACATGCAGACAATAATAAATTTTGTATGTCAAAAACATGATAGAGGCACTAAAAATCATGTTAACATAATGGATTCGCGCATACGTAAATTATACGTTGAGGCTATAATAATATTGGACGAAACTTTCACTCGTTATAAGAAGATATAATCAAAGATGAATTTTTATGTTAAGATAAGTTTTTATGGCACATTCTATTGTATATTGAGGACATTCAAATGTGTCTGCAATGATAACAAATTTATACTCAATTGTGGAAAATATTTTGATCCATTGTATTACAAAATTGATACAAATTAAATATTTGGGATGGTATAATCTTCTTTATTCTTCAAATTCATTCATATCCAATAACGAAAGTGGTGTTTAAATAGTAATATATTACTTTAATATGCAAACATCATTTATAGCTGCATTAAATATGAACGATCGGTCAAGAACGAAACCCGATTAAGCTCCAACGCTCGATGCAAACGATCAGTTGCTATTTAAATGTTAAAGATCCAAGAAAGATATCAAAGCGTACATCAATTAGAAGGCATATGCAGTCATATTTTTTGATATAATACGCTATAAAAATTCGTTCTTGTAAACAGATAAAAGACCATTAGTCGGCAATAGATCATCCGATTATACGTTATTTAACAATCAGCAGAGCGGCCGAATCACGATGTTGATCCTTTGAAAAGGCAGGTGCATTAGGTAATAATGGCATAATGCTCTATTAAAGCATTTGTGTCATTCATCTTCGTTGATGCTTTGTTGGGCATTACAACATGATGTCGCGAGATTAGTATCGCATAGTACAGAAACGCCATGCGGCATGAAATGTACGCACGCATTAACATTTAACACACCTGCAGAGCTGAAGAGCTTACTGGATTCACGATGGTAATTGGGAAGATACACGCCTTCGTCGAAGACACTTGATCCTCACCACGCCGAAACTTTATGATCTGTGACGTCGGGGGGAAAAAACGAAGCATTTTGGAGAGCATACACATGCTAATGTACCTAGAAATGTCATTCTAAGCAATCAATAACATAGATTTATGTCGCCAAAATTTTGAACTCGTGTATATACCATGTATTATGTTTTATTTAACGTTATCTTTTCATTTTGGTTACGGTTTCGGTGGTGTTCCGGACATTTGTATCGGTTCAGTGCAGTTTTCGTTCCGGGATGAATGACGGTTTTGCGGGCTTTTAGTTCGAAGCTCTGCCTATTTTGACGGTTTTCTATGGACTATCCTAACTAAATGTTAATTATGCCTACGAATATAGGTTGCGTAAATATATAAATACCCTCATTTTTAACATATCTATAAAACATTGTTCAGTCGTAGCTTCCATAGTTATGCCGTTCACGAAAGACTACTTAGTTTTTTAAGGTTCCCACCCCTTCTGGGCATTCTTCCATTGCCATCTATATTGCTTTGTATTTGCTGAACTGGAAGGGTTAACATGAAATGGAAAACCACCCAGTCTCGAATTTACGGGGGTAAGTCCCTCATGGACGGGGATACGCCTCAGTGTAGGAGTGAATCCGAAATACATTTTTTCGTCACGTATCATATACTTCCTATCGAGACGGTCGCGAAAGCACCCTTCGACATGTTCGCCCAAGTGGCCCGCTAGATGAGCATTCCAAATGGAACTCGGAAATCATGCTACCTTTAATACCGAGCGAATGAGGAGGTGAATATATGATACAGACGATTAGGATGTAGCTCCTTCCTATGAATGGATATTGAAAAGGCCCCAGTCCTGTAGTGGACTTTTTGTGGCTGCACTATGCTACTATGATGTTATATTCATTTTAAATTTCCAGATCCAGATTTATTGAAGGCTGGTATCTATTTTATAAATAGGTCAAGCAAATAAATAGAGTTCTTCACCATTAAGAAAAGAAAGCTTGAATAATTATATCGTATAATGATGCATGTAATCGATGTGCAAGGTAATATTGCTGGAGAAAATATAAAATAAATCCACATTTAATAGAAAGAGGTTTTCCTACATTAATTATCTTTTCAAGAAAATCAAGATTAAAGCTATTTAATGTAGATATAGTTGAATCCGCCAGATTGATCACACTACCAGCTTTATCAAAAAAACTTCGTTACATATTAAAAATAGCTCAGAGCAAGCTTACAAAAAAGTAGAAAATTTCATAGACGAATAGAAAACGTCCAACAAAAATTAAATCAGCGAGCATTTTAATTCGGTAACACTTGACTTGGCGAAACCTATTTATAGACAATATTTTTTTTTATTTAAACAGTTATATTTAGGAGCATTTTAGAACTTAATATTGAAATAACATATTTATAAAACCAAAGTTATCTACAATTGTTTTGCACTGTCAAAGAAAATTGTGTCTCCATAATGATCTTTATAATAGCGTTTTCGCCCTCCTGGGCATTGGTGGGTTTTAAATGCGACCACAATATTTCTTAACGAATTGAATGCGTGTAAATGAATCATAAATTGGCAAATGTCTCACAGAGGCCAACAGATTGTTTCAGCAATATTTTTTTTAAAAGTCGAATGTAAAAACGACCCGTACAATATACTTGGGCGTGGTTGACATCTGGCTGTATGGTATATACATTATGGCGTTTAAACAATGATCGCATTGTCTGATTCGAATAAAGAAAGGGGATATTTCACATTCTACTGTGTTAAAGTATGGTAATAATTATTAGCACGGGGTTATGTAATACATTTGAATCATTCAGGGTGCTTTTTAGTAAAATCATGAATGTCAATGTATTTAATTTTGATATTGATTTAAAAGTAAAAAAAAAATTGTATAAAGCTTAATAAAGTATGAAAAAATTATCAGATTTCTCCATTGATGTCAGAAATATAGCTTCAATTAGATTTCATATGACTAATGGTTTAATTTGTTGGGCTTTTATAATTCTATTGTCATGTGAGAAAAATTATGACGTTTAGTATTTGACCGTAGATAATTCAAATACGAGTTAGGCTTTCTCTGAAATTCCAGAATTAATCCTCTTAGACACACCTTGACCCACATTTTTCAACAGTCTTTGGCGCTTACCGCTCATTTCTTCGTTTCTCAGAGATTCGAGCGACATTTGTCTTAATCGTTGGTACAAAAGAGCTTATTGTTAATCGTTGCATAAGATCGTTATATCACATTGTTTAAAATATCTAGTCTATTCTTAGGCGGGCAAAAAAATTAGCTTATTCAATATCGAAGAGATTTGTTCGTAGGTATTGGACGTGTGATTCACAAGGTGAGTGGTGTAGTATAGAACCTGTTTTTAACGAATGGGCTGCACGCAAGTGTGACCTACTAAAATGCTCAATTGATTGGAAAGTGAGTCAACAACGAATATTTTTTGATATCCGTGTTTAGAAAACGACTCCAGTGTATAATATGAATGGTATGTAAGGTTACAAGTTCAAGCATAAGTGGTAGAAAATTGTCTACCATCGGGACGTGCGATTCAATGCGCTTTCCTTCGGCGCAGACAGAGAAAAAAATGGCACGAATATTTATGTAATTACTCAGCATGTATTAGTATTTTATATGACAGTGTTACGAAATGGAAATATTTCATTTCTCTTCCATTCAGCGGCTAATCCATGTTATATGATTGATGATGATATGTTTCCGGATTGAAGCACAAGTGCTTCCATTCGTTATGTCAATTATATCATCAACCAATTAACACATTGCACTTAATTATCAAATCCGCAAAAATAAAATGAAATATGCCAAAATCATAGGACTATCAATTGTTTCGATGGGATCGTCTTAAAATGGATCACTTATCGGGTCGAACTGAATTATTACACCAGTAAAATTTCGTTAGGTAAGCAGCATTTATTACGATAGTAATTGCATTAACAGTTAAGGCGATGATATGTAATTTTAATATAAAAAGCGGCAAGTCAATTTTGATGAGCCACTTTAGGATTAATCGAAGCCTTCGGGCGATTGTTCTGAGGCATGCAGATATTGTGCGTAATTTGTATGTTATGTATAGGAGCCAATTTTTTTATGTTGTGACATTGCATCCGGTCGTTTATGGGTTAAATATGTGCCAGCTGTTTGGAACTTAAGCTGATATTAATCAACGGTACTAAATGTGCATTAGATCATATTTGTTAATAAAAAATGTTCATTAATCTTTGGGTAATGCAACAACATCAGATCTAATTGAGATGTATTTTAAAAATATTAAACGCGACCTAGCCCTCTAATATTCCAATGATGACCTCAATCAATTTGTGAATTGATTAAGTGATTTAATTAGATTATATTTCCAGAATATAGATGAAATAAGTCATCTTCCTGAAACGCGAATTGATGAAGATATATTATTTTGCATGTTGTAATAAATGGCTTATGTTGAAATTAAATTCCAACACGCGATGATGTATAAAAAATGTCAAAAATCTGGTTTCTGTATATGCTGTCGTGAATGAGTTAAACGGTTATTAAATTTTTGATTTATGAATTGTGCAAAAATTGTATAGAACCATAAATTTGATTCTGACACCATTCATCGCCGCTTAATTATTTTAATGTCTATATATTAATTTGGCAAGCTCACGACTCTAAAAAAAAAGAGTTCAGAGTTCGAAAATGAGGTCAGTTAGACATTTGTGTAATTATTCGATATTAATCATGGAATAATGTTAAACGAGCGTTTTCAACGCGCCAGTACAAATTATCCTGGCATTTTGGCATTCAGCTGAAAAATCAGCTTTATATTGAACTTTAACAATTATGAAACGCGATAACCGATTGCCCTGGATCTTCTTCGCTAAAGAAGAATCGCCCTTATATGTCAATTCATATGTGGTACAAACGAATGGATTTTTGGCGTATGAAGATCCCGTTGTAATAGAGAGATCATTAATCTCAATTGTAGATATAATGGAGGAAATTCATAGCTCAAAGCGTAAAGGTGCGGTTTATAGAGCCAACGGGCACCTGTTCATTAATTACAGAGGCAACGTTAACATGATTATGTCTCAGAGTCGAAGAACTTGCCCGAGAACGTACGATTAGCGGCTACCTCAGATCTAGTTAAATTTAACTTAAATTTTGAACTATAAATAGAAATTCTTTCATAACTATATACGGAACGATAACGTGTTCTAATCGAATTTATAAACAAGAACTGAATCAATCGATAAATGGGCCATTCAATTAACTTGTAGATCAACGCTATAAGATGTGGATGACTGTGAAATTCATATTTTAGGGTTTCTGTTGCTGTTTTATTTTTGTGCATCATCGTTTTATATCCGAAAAAATAAACGACAGGTTCTTCGTCGACGTTAAAGTATGCCACGGGTTCATTCCGACGATAGAAGTTTTTGCTCGCTCTTAACGATCATTGTGTTCAAATAAGGCTCATTACAGTTAACCAAATATTTGAATGGCAGAGAAGCCGATACCAAACAAAATTGTTTGTTTTGAGAGTGTAGATTTTTTGCTGGTGTCATACTATGATACGACGATGAAGACCTCTGAGGCGGAGAAGAAAAGTGTTAAGCAAACGAAATAAATTAACTTAATGGCGAAGAGTGTGCCAATTCACACGCATGTTATATGCACTTTAACGTATTCCAAAAACGGAAGAAGACAGCTTAATTAATAACAATTACCTAGTCTTTGAACATGTACATATTTGGATGTTTAAGTTCAAGATATCAAATAATAAATTTGAAATCTTAATTTGCATCCTTCATGTTGTTTTGATGCATTCGAGCAACTCTTTGGATAAAAAAGCTATTTAATAAATCAAAAATGCCATAATATATCACATTAAGAACCTTTCACAACAAGGCTATCAAGGGCCTGAACAGGTTTTTCAGACAGAACCAGTCGCTTATTTTATGGAGATTGTTGAAATAAATTTTATTTATATAATAAGTTATTGTCATATAACATAAATTAATAATATTTTAATAACAGATAAGGATGTATATTAAGATATCGAAAAATGTTTAATTAAACTTGATATTTTGCACAGATGTATTATGATTTTTAGTGAGTATGATTGTGGTTATCTAATATTTTTATAAGGTCTATTAAATATTATCTTATATAAATCATGATGTATCGACATTTTGTACAGTTACAAGAATGGCATATAATCACAAAAGCGTCATCACGAATGTTTTGTAAGCGATTTTCCTTTCATTTTCGATCAAATGACACAGATTTACAGATAATGTGATGTGAAACTAAAATTAAGATATGTATTTTATGTTGATTTTCAACATATAGACGTTTGATATCCCAATCTTGACTATCCAATAACGGATATGGTACCATAAAAAGAATAAGATTTGTATAAAATTTAGCTCATGACATCTGATGTCCTTCATAAGAATTGAATGGTAAAAAATGTGACTAATTGTATACAAATACTATAGAAAATCAATGCATTTGCAATACAATTGTTTTAAAGTTATGTCATTCTTTTTCAATTGTGTATTCTCGATCTTCATATTATCATCATAGTGCAGCTACAAACAGTCCACTGCAGAATTAGGGCCTCTTCAATATCCATTCACAGGAAATGAAAAACTACTCTAGATGATCTTGTTGATTTTACTGAAAAGGGCTTTCTGGAGTACAAAGAGTCCAGTTCCCCTTTTCCTCACGAAGGTGTTGTCGAGCTAGGGTAAAGTCCTACGTAACGCAAAAATCTTCATATAACATGGTACTTCTGATAATATAGCTTAATGATGATATTTTTCTTCATTTTTCAATTGTTAAAAATGTCTTTTAAAACAGTAAAACAAAACCTTGTTGGAAAGCTTATTAAAAAAAATTGTGGTAAAAAATAATCGCAATTTTATCATCAATAGAAAATCTAGATCTCAAAGCAGACTCACATTTTTCAATTAAATTTAAATTAAGGCTGAAGAAAGGATGTCTTATAAAAACATATATCGAAAATGACAGTAGTTACATATGAAATAAATAGCAAAACCATCGTTATTTTGTCGAGTTTGCCAAGAAATTTTAAAAAATGCAGACTTATACTGAAAGAATAATTACTTGAGATATCTATAAACTCATTGAACTTAGGGAAGATCCGTCGAGATAAGTGGCCCTGAAGGTCAAAGAAAGCCGTGGGACAAGACTCTTGAGTCAATGATGTGGTCATCATACAAAATGAGTCACAGTCAAAGCACTGTAAGAATGCTGCGTCTTATGGACCTCGAGGACCTTCTTATGCATGTGGGTCGCTCGTTTCTTCTACTAATCATAGGCTCGATTTCAAGTCTGCCTGTGGTCCAGCATGGATGATAACAGTAAAACAATTCAATTATATTATTTTTAAACGATCCACAGATCGTATGGCCTGGTATGAGAGGCAACAAAAAATGTGGGTCACAAACGAGCGGCACGCCAATGATCCACAGAGATCTATAGATCCTAGCTAGTACCGGTATTCACGAGCACATCCGAAGATTTGCGAACACGCCCGACTTCATTGACCGATTTTCGATCGGGACCAGACGCTATAAATACCATGGAAAAAAGCGATGCGTAATGGGGGGCCATAAATACCTAATATGGGGCACGGATTATTCCATATGAGACTAAAATAACACAAAACGGTCGCATGAATGGATTTTTTCCGCATGCAAAGTGTCACGACTTTATGATAATGCACGGAACATAACAGGAATGAGCGAATTTGTGATCGTGCCGAAATTGGGGACACTCGAATTCGTCATCTCGATTAAAATCAATGTCACATCATTTTTTTCTTCAAGGTATGTAGAATCGAGATGTGTAACGATCAGATTGGATAAGCGAAAAATATTGAGAAACACATCCATTAATTACATATCATTACGAGCCTGCAATGATAAAAAAGCTGATAGTAATTACAATAAATTAAGCTATGAATTTGTACAACTCACGCTTTAATTTGTATTTTGAACGATATGCTATTCAATGTTTATTTTATAAAAAGAATCGTTTTGTAATATTAGAGCTATTATAAATAATAGTAGTATTTCATAATGCAATCATCATGCATTGAGTTTATTACTAGATCAGCCAATTAAGCATCGAATCAATTGCTCTTAAAATATTTCATAGATGTTACATAATATTATAATTCCTATAAAAATGTTAATGTGCAATTTAATATTTTGATAAAAATAAATAGATACGCCAAAAATTATAACCGAGAAACAATAACCAGGAGCCTAAAATGATAAATAAATCAAGTACATAATATCAAAAATATCTTTATTCTGCAATTAATCAAAAGATGCTGCATGATGATGAAGTCAAATTATTGGTTTGAATTATATCTGGTATTGCGTGAATCAGAATAATACCCAAAAATTGTTAAATAATTGAGGGGCTTATTGCAGAAACTCGATTTTTCTTCATTCGATATAATGAATGCCAAATGTACTATTCCCATATATGTATTAAATTGTTATCATCTCAACAAGTTTATCATTTTTTGCGTGATAATTATATACTTGAATAACATGCATAAAGATCTAAATCCAAAAGAAGATTTATTGCCTGGAATCAAATCTTTACTTGGTTTTGAATATAATATTACATTTACATTGCAAATTTTTGCTTTATAATTTTAATACTCATTATTTATTCGGAAAAACGCTCATACAAATATAACCCGGAGAAGAAAAAGAAGGTGGCTGCTCCGAAAAGCAGTTGCGCACGTATTGTTCGACCGCAGCGTTGTCTTGAAATCGTTGCCCTTCTTATCTCTCTTTCAATGGACCAAACACATGGTAGTCATGTAGAGCCAAATCTTTCAAAAGGGAGAGTTTATCATGAGTTACGTCTGCTGTGCGCATTGATATGCAAAAGAATGACAGCTAAATTGAGAGCAAAGCATCGTAGCCATCACTTTTCAAGTAGACTGTTTCTCGACTTTTAAACCTTTGAGATCAACCAAACACTCGGTTCTTAATCAGAGTAGTATCACCGTACTGTGCCTCAAGTCTCTTCAAAATTTCACTTGATTTTACGCCGTCGTTTATGATGAAATGAATAATTGCGCGTTGCGCAACAGAGTATGCTGCTTCTCGCCTTCTTTCTTCAGTGACGGGATCAAGAAGCTTCCTATCCGATGGAATAAATGTATTTTCTAATGAAGAGAACTATGCATAAAAATAAGATAGTTCATTTATATATCACTAGCTGGTACCCGGCGCGTTGCTGCCACAGAAGTAATAATTCTAAAAATATCGTTTGATGGTTTTATTATAAATATGAACAAACATACAAACATTGATTTTTATATATTAGACTACGCTTATATTACTCGCGGAATCCTTATCAATAAGTGGACGAAGTTTTATCGCAATTCGATGAACGGTATGGCAGTGCATTTCGAACGAACAAAACCCAATTCATTTTTATATATTAGATTAATAAATTTGTACAGCAAAATTCCGGATTATATTTGAATCCCACTTGTAGTTAAGCAGATCCAGAAGATTTTCCATTTTAGTTCCATTAAAAGATCGATCTTTCTCGCAATACATGACAGTTTTCTTTTCTTTATATGATTTATATCCAAGAGTGGACTTTTCTTTCATTGAAGTCAAGGCTTTTGTGGTAAGCACTTCCAGTACAGCTTTGTATCATCTGCATTATAGATTTGATTGAATTGCAATTGAATTCATTAGCAGTTTCAACACAAGAATAGAGACGTTCTTCCTGAACGTGAACTTAATAAAGAGTAAATACTATTTTAAATTTCTAAGTCAACTTAATAATAATTCTCCAATGTCGATTATATTTAGTGACATTTATCGAATTAGTATTTGCTTTGATGCCAAATTATTCAAGAATTAATTATCATAAATACGTTTTTTTAGAGTGCTGATGGACTGTAGAATTTGCTTTTTAAAGCATTCATTTACAAAAGAGATAATATATCTTTATATTAACGGTAAAACTAGAATATGGATGCTAAATTGATTGCATTGTCAAATGTTATCAATGCAAAAAACGTGATTTATGCGAAAATGCGATGGCGCAAATTTACGAGTCTCGAAAAAATCGATCGATTCCAGCTTAGGAGATATTATAGCCATTAAAGTACGTCCGTTCCGGTTTTTTACGATGGGAAACGTTCAGGCGTATCGAAAAAATTGCTAATTTTCAGATTGATTGGTCTACATCATGACGCAATGGTGGCTGACACAATTTCCATGAAAGATCATCATCTCTTGGATGTTACAAAATAACTGAACCGAATTGGATGAGCACCGTTTGTTTACGTGGGCTTAAAACTGTCCAAAACCATCGGAAGCCCAAAATAAAATAAAGATCAGCGTGATCTGATGCAAATGCGTTGATCTCCGAATTGAGACTGCTGATCTAATTGACGGTCAAATCAACCGTTTGAAGAACCGCACCATCAGCGTTAATATCGGAAAAATGCACATTTTTTAGTAAATTAATTTAATGGCGATTTATTTTGAATTTAATTACGTCGAAATTGTGTGTATTTTACGGTCGAATCGACATCATCGCGTGAGCGATTATATTTAACGGCATTTTAATAATGGATGGTATTGAAGATTAGCATTTTTGAAAGATAAAATAGCCCGCTGACAAATTTAGTGGGTGTCCCCCCTCCGAATGCAGCCCTGTGTTGATTAGGTATTCGGTAAAAGTTGTACGAGGCCTGATTTTTTTGTTGCTTGACTGGAATTCCGTTAACACATATAAGAGCGTACTCGTGTTTGTCTCGCGTTGACTGACTGACCCAAAAGCATTACATTTGACTCTCGATTATCCGGGAGGATGCTCACTCGACACGATGTGTTAATCCCAATATGGAAACATATATGTAATTCATAAAACATATGATCAATCAATATCACACGTGGAAAGATGTTTAGCTACAATAAAATGATTAATCAAGCAAAATTCATTTAAATAGAACCATGAGGAGATTTTGATAAAAACTATGCAATTTTGGCCTGATAGTAATTTATATATTTTTTAAATTTAAAACCATACTTATTACAGATCATTAGCATCATGGTGCTCTTGTCTGAAAGCTCTCATAGCTTTGGCAAACAAACAAATTTTCCGAATTTGATATGCATTGAACAGCCATTAAAAAGTATGAAACAATATTTATTTTTTCATACGATAGATTGAATTATATTGCGAATAGCTTTAAATTTGACAAAATCTTATGGATTTTTTCATACAAAACTATGCCAGTTAATTTGGAATATCCAAAATACGAATATTTCTAATCGATCTTCTCAGTCCAGGATTTGAAAAATAAGCATTGAGATGATTAATAAAATCAGGAAATAACAGGCATACGATTAATAATTTGTAATCATTGCAACTCTTTCATGGTCTAAAAAATCTTACACAAATAAATCTAACATTTTTTTAAAGTTTTTAGCCAAGCTTTAGCCTTTGAATAATATATATATAATTATAATAGCAATGCTGCAAAATATATTTACATAAGATATGATGTAATCGGATTATTTGCGAAGTTCGAAGCAAATTTATTGCAATCGCTTATTTATCGCTTTCGGAGAAGATGGGACGTGTCAAAGCTTTTGAATATCATTGAGCCATTTTATAAAACGGTAAAACACTGTATAAAAATGCAATTTATGACGTAAGGCCGCAAAACACAAAGGTTAGATCGTATTCGAATTTATGTCACATTTCATTTGAAAGACAAATTTGGAGAAACGCGCTTGCAATGTATAAGATTTAAAGCGAAAAATTAACACATTAATTGCCGGGGAATACTATTTAATGTTTAAAAATGTTTTAGATCATGTAATTGATGAAGTATGAGTCGATTTATAACCGTCACCAGAAAATCATATTTTTCAATGTTCCGAATCCCTTTTTGCACTTTTCTGCTTCATTTCTGTTATTTATAAAACCCTTGAGATGTTTTGTAGTTTATAAACACACTTATGAAATTATGAAAGTTTGACATGCAAATAAAATGTATAGATTCACGGAAGTCATGAAAATTGGATCAACAAATACACAGATCCAGATGAATTGTTGTAGAAAACCAAGCTGTAGAAGCAAATTTGGAATCATAAGACAATGATTCATTATTATTCTTGAAGTATAATCATGTTTATTGTAGTTTATTGATAATATTCGCGTTTGAAGATTGAGACAATGAAGCTAATTGTTGTTCGCGTGATTTCAATGGCTTCATATTAATAATTTGTATTATAAATGTTGTCATTTAGTAGGTATTAATGTCAGAGACGTGCTTTTAAATATTTTTTTCTCACAGCATCCGTGTAAGTGACACGTCATTGTTTGAGGTCGACTTTCTGCATGAAGGTTGAGCATGTAATTTATATGGTGTTTATGGAATGTTTGGATTGAATAATGATTTTTTTGCACTCATTGTGATCCGCTTTACGAAGGTCTGATCGTTCTTGTTACAGTTTAGGTTTGGTTCTCCCGGATTTGATGTCTTATATGGCATTAGAAATGGGAGTGTTTCTAGGACGGATGCTGCCAGATGAATTATTGAATTTCTAATGAATTTCAACTGTGAATTAAGGTTATTGTGGAAAAGTCCGTCGAATGAAATAAAAAGTGTGATCGGCGCTATTGAATTTATGCGACAAAGTCGACAATGGAGTGATTGTTATTCAACTTCTTTCAACAGTAGTCGGATACTTTCACGAGGTCCACACTCTTAGTGGCGGACCTATTCATGTCCAAAAAAAAAGAGTATAGTGTGAGCACCTGCAATTGTCTCCTCGTGTGCTCCTTAATAAACCGGTTGAGTGTGGGTAAAGCAGACACGCCCCAGGGGGGCGAAGCGCCACGAACCAGGTCAGCCTTGGAGGAAGAGCGCTCGTCGTGACCGTGCGGACACTTAACCCGCGAAATGCGTTTCCATAGAAAACTTCTCGAAATCGGCGAGAGTGGATAGAAAGACATAGTGCACAATCTGCAGGTTTCGATCACGATTCTAGAGAACCAACGAAGGAGAAATGGCTCAGAGAAAGGTATCGGGTACGTGGATAAATTATGGCATACGATCTATCAGCACAGCGTACGCTAAATAGATCTACGAACAGATAAATTGAGTCGTCTTCATCATTCAAAGAAACACTGGGAGAACTCTAAATGGTTCTTTCATTAACTGACGAATACGTGACCCAAGCAGAACAGAAATACGCAGACAATTCAAGCTTTCTAGAACATTTTTTATCATCAATCATTCCATGTGAAATACATCATATGTATATCAAATTTTTGTTATTGCAATAATAAAGATTGAGAAATTTTTGGTACTGCCTCAATAACGCAAATTGACAAAGATCAAGGACAAAAAAAATGTTCCACTTCGCGAGATGTATGGAATATATAATACAAGAAATGACCATTAACCTCATAATTCATCTCACGTAAATGCAAAATGGTGCCGAATACGGCATAGACGCAAAAACATCCCAATCTAAGTACATTTTTTCTACGAAAGTGAAATCTCTACTTTCATACAAAATTTTAATAGCATATCAATAAATTCAATTGTGTTTTTACGGCACAGCAAATATTATTCGAAAGTGACAACAGTCATATAAAGACTCGAAGCGAAACATGCCGAATTCTATTTACAAAAAATTGACCTAAATATTATTGATCCATATGAAAAATATCCACCTCAAATATTCTAAGATCGAATGAAATCGGATGCTATTGGAAACATCTTGATTCATTCATGCTTTAAAAGGAAAAGTTGAACACGCGATACGTGTATTATATTAATGAATGGCGATCGATGAAATATATACGACCGTGTCATATAATTACAATGACATGATGTGGTTAATTACAGATTACACATAAAAATAACACCGAAAGGAAATAAGTTTATAAGCATTTTGTAATGAAATTTTTTAGCGTGAGAGCTGAGATCAAACAGGATGATAAATTTGAAAGTGTAGATTTAATAAGATGGTCTGGGCAGACCATTTTGCTTTTGAGAAGAGTTTTTTTAATAGTTGCTATACCTAAACTCCCTGACATTGTTAACTGAAGGGTTTTACAGAACTCAATGCCCAGTGCACACGAGGCTGGATTTCTAGCTAGAAAACTAATCTTGACATAACGATGACACAAAATGTATAAAAAAGATGAAGAGAATGAACATAGAAATTGAACATGTTAGAAATAGTCATGCACAACTCCGATTTGTATGTAAGAAATGCAAGGAGCCAGTTTGTCAACAGCATAGCCAGCCATTTTAAGCATGCCATAAATGCATAAATAAGTGATACGTTTAGTATCATTATGAATTTGAAAATGAAGTGGTTTAAATAAATTAAAAAATATTATTAAGTTCAGAATTTTAATTTTTTCATCAATTTCCATACAAAACGTATGAGGGTTCAGCCAGATCACTTTCATTGATGGAAGATAATAGAAGCATTCGTTGACATTTTGGGTTAAATAAGCTACAGCTTAAACGCTTTGAATGTATCAAAGCAATTTAGATAAATGTTGAAAGATTCTATTGATTTTATATAAGATGAAACATGATTGAAATCTGACGTTTCATAGGAAAGATTCTAAATCCTTTTGATAGGTTTACATTGTCTTTCTTTGCGCCTTCTTATATATGATCCAATAAATACGAGTATTATAATAAAGTACGGCGCATTTAGAGAGTCAAATTGTAAAATATTTTGAGGAAGTATTGGTAAAAGCAATAAATTTGGGTACCACGATAGCTGTATAATGCGAATTTCACGATCAGACTATATCATAAATGACTTCCGCCATGGTTGGCAAATATAAACTTCTTCTGGGCGCTGAAGAAAAATCATTATTTACAATAAAATAGACCAATGCGACAAACACTATACTAAATAAGCCAACATACCACTCAATAAGTTCGTAGGATTTTTGACGAGTTTACCAAAAAATGACCCCAAATGAAGAAGAAAAAAGTTAAGAATAAATAAAAACCCTACAAACTTATTGAATGGTGTGTTATATAATTATTTAAATATCTTTGTAAGTCATTGGATTAAATTTTAAGCAGTCAAATTAAAGGAATAGGTAGCAATTTCTATGATTTTATGATGCATCAATAAAACTATTCGAGAGGTCATCATCTTTTTATAATACCATTAAAATTGATATACAATTATCATTAAAGACAGTGCATTAATGAAAGCTAAGTTATGCTAAGATATTCATCTAAAGCTGCTTAATCAATTGATATGGAACCTTCACATTTTCAATTATCTATGTCTAATGTTCCAAAACAATATTTTGGGTGAAAATCATTTTTTTTTCGTTCATCATTTTTATTACAAAAATATTTTTATGATATGCTTATGTTAATGCTAGTTAATAATTATGATATTAGCAAGTATAATCGATCGAATGAGCAATGTCTAGCATATTAGAGGAAATTAATACACGTCTGAAGGCATAAACTTGTCGAGAAATTTGTTCAACTTTTTCTCATCGATTGTCTACGAATCATAAATCACCTCGCTTGTAAATATCTATAATTATACGATAATAAATGCGTTTCAAGCATCATAATAAAGTTGAACGACTTACCTTGACACGTTGCAAGTCCTGTTAGGAAAACTAATGATAAAATTGCGTATAGTCCTATTGTATAAACATTCCCCGAGTGGGTCGTCATCTTCCTTCTCCTCCCGACTTCCGTTTTATTGTTCACGATTTCTTCCACCATTTCGAAACGATTCTCCTCATGCACTCTCGGCTGCAGCATTATCTGGACACTGATTAGAATCCAATGGATGCATCGATCCACGAAGGAGCACTTCAGAACTGATTTGGCACAATATATCTTTGGTTACGATTCAAATCGAGCCCGCCAATACTTTTTTTTAAAACTGACGCTTTACATTTTGGTCACGCGCGCGGCGAATGTCGTCCATACACTGGCCGGTGCTCTGCGAAAAAGAAGAAGAAAAATATCATGAAAATGTATTATAATGGTCGAGTGTGCGAGTGGCAAAAGTGAAAGTGGAATTCTGCCTCGAGATATGTGTAAAGGTTAAAATGTACAAGCTGTTTATCCGAATTGTTGAGTTTCTGATGCGACTTCGATCGTCACAATTCTCGAAAAAAATCCTACTAATCCAGCACGAACGGCTTAATTATCGCCATGTGAGTGGAATCTCAGGGAGGGCATTAAAAATCACTTGCGAATCCGGTTTTGGTCTTAACCACGATATCGAAATCGCATAACTCATAATGAGTTTTATCCTCATTTCACATATGCTCTTTAAATGCAACATTTGCGGTCCACTCGGAGCGCATGTAAATTAGAGAAAAAAGCTCTAAATTATGACCATCACTCGAACTTTTCATCGACGGTTTTGAAATGCATCTCAAGTATTGTGTCATTCGGTGAGGCATTTCGAATAAAAAACGCATTAATTAGCATTTTCATCGGATTCTCCCACGTTTTCTGTTTTATGTATCGATTTTCGACGATCGTCAATCAATCATCACATGACTATAATAAAAATGTCACTTTAATACGCACGAAAACGACAAATTATGCATCGCAATCAAAAGAAATATTCAACTTTGCAACGATCCAAATGTCGAACATCCATAAAATGCCGCATGAAAAAATTAACGAATTAAAATCATTAATATTGATTGTCATAAATTTAATTATGGATTTTTAGATATATTGAATTTTATAAAAGTCAAATCAGAAGATATTTTATTCAAACATGAGATACGCGATTTATTGCTTTATGTCACGTATAGCACGGGTTAAAGAGCTATGATTCAAAAACATCTGACTTTCGCCCACTCTCCTGTGATTGGAGTTCAATTTTCGCATTGCATGCGCATCATTCCTCTCCTCGTTCCCGTCCCAGTGGCTACACTTCATTTCGCCAGATCAATATATGCCTTCCATTAAATGTCTCACAAAACAAATTGCATACACAAACAATGCTTGTTCTAATTCAAAAGCATTCACAAAGGTGCACATAACAACTCCCTAAAGTTTCATCGCAATCAGATGAATGGTATAGGAGCGTATGCAACATATACATACAAACATTCATTTATATATATATATATATATTTATAGGGATTAATTTAAAAACCATTTTGGATACATGCCCAATAACCCACGAAAATTTCATTGCAATCGGGTGAATAATATAGAAATGTATCTTGTACAAACATTTTACAACACTCCGTTCTAAAATCTATCGAAGTTACATTTGATTTATAAAACAATTGTTAGATAAAAAATCGTTCAAGTTGTACGCATGCGCATTACGGCACAAAGCGCACCTGCTTTTGTAATTATAGAATCCGAATTTTAAGATGACAGCTGGCTTAACCCATTTCCTGCCATTATTCCGTTTTGATTATCGGCTGATAATTGCATACATTCGGTTGTGACTTTTAGCGGATTTCTTGAATATTATATTTTTTGTTTCAGTATTGATTCTTAATGTACAATAACGATTCAAATGTCATTCATTAAAATGCATTAATTCTATTATTTTGCCTGAAAAGCAAACAGATTGATCACTCGAAGATGTTTAAATTCATGGAAACAAATATATTACAGAAATAGTTTATAACTGGAAGCATTTTATGCTCGGAAGCTTACAGACACTGTCATCACTATTATAGCACGATTAAATAATACGGATAACTGTCTCGTTAATGAAAACAGAATATTGCGGTGCATTGACAACAAAATTCCTGTTTGAAGTAATCCATTTGCTGTAGTAAAACAAGAAAAACGATGTCAACCCATGAGGGAATTTTTTCAGTAGTATTAATAATTGGATGGTCAAGAATAAAAAATGCGATTAGGATTTTCACACTAAAAATAGAATTTGTTATTCATTTAAAAATAAATGTCAATTGGACAATTTAAATTGACTGTCAATGGTGAATCCATCGAAGTCATGACGCCATGGATACGATTTTGGAGTGTATTAACCTCAAAACTTCATAAAGAATTAAGACCGCCAAATATTGAATGGTTGTAGAAAAAATGTATGACTAGAGTTAATTCCAACGTCCAAGTCACATGGAAACGATGAAGTTATTTAGCATTTTACCCAGTCTAAAAATTGATGCCATATTTAGTCGTTATAAGTAATCATCTTTTTCTGAACTCCATAAATATATAATTCACCAATAAGGAAACGACCTCATTTAATGGCAATTAATAGTGACATCGAAGACAAATTTGTGATATATTAACCCTTTGAATAGTGAGCTAATTTTAAATCATCATAAACTTAGATGCTATATTTGCATGTCCACCATTTATCATCCGTATAAATCTACTTATCTATTAAGATCATCGAAGCGTGTATGAAGCTTGTATATAAATACATAAACATTGTCGATAGCACACAATATTCGGTAATTTTTTTCAAGCAAACAAAAGCACTTGAAATCGATTCATTATATCATTCACATATAATTATTAGTCGATAAATTTGGGTTAACGATTTATACAATCAACTCAAATTCAACGTGCAAGACACTCCATTTCTGTTTATCTCTAAGCTCAACGTGTAAGAATGCTCTTTCTGAATCACTGGAATTCGAACACAACTCTGTGTTTTATCTCTTTAAGAGGTTAATCTATGATGCTTTTGATCATAATAAACATATTTTTCTTAGATAGAAAAATTAAATATTAAAGTTTTTTTTTGCATTCAGCCCAAATTTTTGTACCAGTTCAATGTTTCGTATAACACGAATTTACTAAACACGGCGTTTTTTTAGTATCTTAAAGCTTAAAAAAACAAATACTACTCTTATTGTCCTGATCTCATTAATATTTGGACCTCGCATAACACGGTTTTATGATTCTGCAAAAACGTCGTGTAATATAAATCTGCGTTATATAAGGTTTGACGTTTATACAAAATTAAGGTTTGCGTTTCAAAAAAACATCGTAAATAGTTTATATAAGTATGTACTTTATTTTTTTACGTAAACACATGTATATTTACGAAATGAATTGAAAAAAAGCTTTAATAACATATAATAAACAATTTATTCACTTATAGTTCTATACGTTTTTTTTTTCGAGATCTGTTGTGGGTTTCCATCATCAGACAACTTTGGAATATTTCTAGCTTTAGCCTTAAAAAATCGATAATAAGCTATTATCTTAATTTCTGTAAAAAATAATTCTAATTTAATAGCCAACTCTATGCCTTCATTAATTGTTTTTAATATGATACATGTAGCTACTTCGCTGCAACTGCTTTCTGACTCATTCATTGTGATCTGATATTGGAAGCAAGGCAACTTGCTGCTGAAAATGTACGCTCATTCTCCACACTCGTTGGAGGTATCGTCATCAGGTATTTAAATACTAGTTTGAGTTGATTACCGCGTGAGACCCTATTTTCGTAAAATACCATCAATGTGCTGAGATACGGACTAAAACTCGCAATATTCCCGATTTCCCGACAAATTATTTTTTTCCGTCGCTGCAGATGAATACTTATATACCATTGTACTTTGATGTGATTCGTAATTATATTACGGAGGAATACAAAAATTTTGAACCCCGTATCTATTATATTTCATATCGATATTCCCGTTATTAGAGTCGAGGTGTAGTAAATACATCACCGGTGGGGAAAGATTAATATAACAATTTGAAAAACATATATGTATACATAGGTTAGATAGTTACTGCCCCTAGGCATAGCCTAAGCTCGCCAATTAGTTGTTTCCAAGCGTCCAGATTTCGATACTGGTGAGGTGTACGATTTTTGTTAGATAAAAATTTATATCCCGAAATTTCGGTATTATTTAAAAAAATAGCATTCAGTTGTTAAAATATAGAAATAAAAGTGATTTTTCAATATAAATTGATATTTTTTATAATTTCTATTATGATGAAATTTTGTAGCAATCACAGCTAAATACCTGGCAGATAATGGGTTAACGAACAATATTGAAGTCAAATATCAATCTGGCAGATGTCTAAATAAAAAACAAAAGTCGGCCATCCATGAAAATATTTATATCGCATAAGAAGTATCATTCAATTTAAAGCATTATTCACATTACAAAATAATGTTAGACGGAGCTTGTATATTGAATTTGCATTACATAATGAGTCGTGTTTTATTTAAATGCAACCAAATGCTGCGCATGCGCTTTAGGCTTCTTAAGGTACCTGCTTTGGTGGTTTTAGAATTCAAATATTCGGATGACAGCTGTCTTAAATGTGAAAAAATACGACCATGAATGAACGACGAAAATGTTTTATATTATGTCAGATTCAATATTATATGATTGAATCGATAAATGTAATGCATATAATACACAAGACAAAAATTAATTTGTATTTGAGCTTTGTATTAATCTAAGAACAATGATTTTTATGCAAGTGCGCATCGTTTTTAAAAGAAAAATAAACAAGGATGGATACTTCAGAGGCATTTATTTTAGTCATGTTTCAAGGTTGCACGTCTTGGATAAACAGTTTAGAATGTATTCTAAAAAATGCAAAAAGCAAACTGTTTGCATTCGGCAAAGTGGATAAATGTGCAAGCTCAAGATGGCGAAAAACGTGATGCGCCGATGCATTATATAAGAGGCGCAACGCGTCTGGAATTCGTATTAAATTCTATAAAGCCGGCAGACGACCTTAACTTATTATCTAAAAATAATCAAATGCGCAAATATAACGGCCTCATTGTCTTCCGCGACGAAAAGTGCGTTCAGAATATCAATTTAAGGGCAATAGAACGACGGGCGCCGACATCACGTATTTGCGGCCGATCGAACAATTTCTCCATATTTATTATGGCTAATACGGTCCGGCTGATTTAGCAACGTTGTTGCTACCATCTATAGTGATGTCACTGATGATGTTGCAAGCATCATTTCACTAATGACTTTGTAATGCAACAAGCGTTGCCAACGCCACACATTTGGCATTTTTTGGATGATAATTCGCGGTGTCACACGCGCTGATCAATTACATAAATCTCAATCGTTTATAGGCGTGTATTGCGTGGACCAGACTCGAAAAACTGCCTTACAATATAATAGATCTTCCTTAAAAGGACTTATGGCCGTTTCTTAATCCGCATTTAACAATATGGACGGCATTTGCGCGTGGGTTTTAGATGTACAAAGAGATAGTCGATGTAGATCGGTCTTGAGATGACTTAAGTCCCTTCTGTGTCTTTTTACGTATAAGGGTCGTTGAACTGCTAATATTTTACCATTCTAGAAATGTTAAGGCTTATGGGCATTTCAGACTTAAAATAATAGTTATGTAATTTTAAAAAAATGTGTTGCAACACAAGTTCAGGTATTTCTAAGCAACATTTAAATGAGCAGGTCATGGACGCGGATCAAGATATTGCGATGCTGATTCTATGACTTTGTGGTTGAATTTTTTGTCTAAATTATGCATTTTTTGTGATTTATTATTCCGCAGGATGTGTTATGTAAATTCAAAAGATTTGAACGACAGTTTTTAATTAACGACATTCAACATTCTTAATGATTTCATTAAAACTAAGCTTACTACTATCAGTCAATTTGATTTTGAGTTTGATTGCGATGTTTTGTAGATGACTTTTAACACTAGGAAATAAATCTTAATCTGAGAGTCTCGGGCTGGATCCATAACAAATATATGAGAAGGAATAAGCTAAACAAAATACATAATAATGAGTTAAGGGGGAAAACTAGTTTAGATCATTTGAAAAATTGCTTTTTTTAAATGTAATAAATCGTTATTAAAATCTATTAAGAATATATTTTTTATGTAGTTGTTATCTTCACATAGTCTGGAAGTCTCTGCCTCGTGATCGTCGCCGTATCACCAATAGTAAATACATTTGAGTATTGACGTTCATAATATTTTAATTGTTTCCCTCTTTTTTCGAGGATTCATCCTTTTCGGCATCGTCGAAGGAGTGATCGGAGATAAGGAATCGCCCCCACTACGGAGATAAAATACGAATTTCCGACGCATATGCTGCGAGTCCATCTCGGGGCTGCGGAGCCTCATCGCTACTGAGAGACAAACGCCCCCGTCCTTCTCGTCAAGACCCTTTAGGCTCCTGGACTACCCCGCGACTCAAGACGCCCTCCGTGGTGGGCTGCATGAGGCAGCCATGACGAAGATTGCGGACGCCTGGAGATGGCAAGGGATCAAACGTAATAGTTTTTAAAATATGCAACAAAATGTCGATCCTTTCCGATGTTATAATCACTAAATTGAACACCAGTCGATGGCCGAATTCAGATGTATTTCAAAATATTAATAAAATACGTATAAAATAAAATAAGTTTACGAAACACATCAAGAAAAACCGTAAAAAATCTGCCTTCTAAACCGGTTTCGCCCTTTAAGTTTACAAACTTAAATTTGGTTTGATAGCAAAATTATCTGAAGTGTTGATTTGATACACAATTAGCTGAACGAACAAAAATTTAAGATTACAGTATTATCAGATGAATATAATCAAACAAATTCTGCATAAGGATGGCGAAGATCACATACTATATCAACACAAAAATCAACCAAAATCTCTTTTGCGTAAGACGTGAATTGAGCCGAAAAAACCGATATTTTCAAATCGGTTCAATTCTGGTTTTCGTTTCGGTAAAAATACAGTTCCAGTTCAAAGCCCTGATATATACTTTTCTAATGTGACATGGTTGTATCAATAATATTAAAGCGTTACAATAAATAGATAATAGAGAAAAAATACATAACAAAGATGAAGTTTTTGGATTTTGGTGAAAAAGAAATTTCCCAAACTGACAACGTGCTAAAAGGCGATGAAAGGGAACGAGATTATTATTGCGTTCCCACAATGAGAATGATGCAAAGGACCGACTTATTGAAACTTCTGATGGAATATTTTGGGAAGAATTACTCGAAGGTTCTTACTTTGGAAGTATACCAATTCATAATATTTTTAGGGAAATGTCTGAGTATCTAGAGACTATCTGAAATACAGAATCGATTTATTAAGAATAACCAAAATTGTTATAAACTCATTGTTTGTTGTTGTTACTATTGATGAGAAGTTGTTTCCATTTAAGAATACATGTTGATTTTTACAGTACACGACCAAAGAAATCAGGCTAAGTTAAGCTTGGAAAAAAAATTTGGTTAGCATCTTACATCAATAGAATGTATGTAACAGAGATTTCCCTATTTGCAAAATAATGAGAGAAGAAAAGATTGAATTTCACTGAAAGAGTTTGTTGTTATTCACAGGATATGGAAGGAGTGTAACAATAGACACGAATGTTTCACTGGTCACAAGACTACATTGCAAAAATGACTACTATTGTTGGAATCCGTGGAAATAAACTAGATTTCTCTAAATTTGCCAAACAACACCAAGATAATATGACACGTTTTTTAACAAAAATTAATGTAGACATGACAGAAAAAATGGCAAAAAAATCCAGTGTCAAATCGAAATCTCATAAATTATCCCTCTAGATATTTTTCAATATTCTGCATTTAGTCTTCGTTTAGCAATAGTCTCTGCGTATCAAGATTTTTTTGATATAATTAAAGATTGAATCGAAATGTCTAGTTTTGTTCTCTTTCAAACATTCGGGAGTATCCTTAAGTAGATAAACTTCTCGAAATCGCACTTATCATTTATTCACCTGAAGCCGCTGATCATCGAAGCACAGCGCAGAAAAATCAATTCAGTTGATGATAAAAGCGCAAAATTTGCTATTTGTATGCAAATATCAATACGAAAAAAATAGTTTGTATTGAGATTTATTTATCATTTAGCTATTGACGTGCATTCCATTTGCAAACACATATTAACATCGCAACAACAGCTTATCAAACGTGTATCGATTCACGTTTGAGTTCGTTTATACTGAATGAGCTACAAAAACAATTCTGCATCATATTGACGTATCCCCGATTTAAGAACATATTGCCATTGATTATTATAAATTCTACATATAATAGTGAATTTAGTCTCAATTATTAACATTTTTTCGGCTTATACCACTTTCATAATCGACACCATAAATACTAATTGGCGCCAATGATTTCTAATTAAATGTTAATTTATATCTTTCCTCTTTGATGCATATGCTGCTTAGAGGCCTAATAATTAAACGTTGATTGATTACTATGGCTGAAATATTGCTTTCTGTACACGAGAGGCTGATTCTGCCGTCGAATTGATTGACGTAAAGTGAAAGGCAGAAGAAGAGACCATAAAAAAGGACGCTCTGAAGTCGAACCTTTCCGCACAAAAAGCTTCGAATGTAGGTTATAAGACTTGTTTATTTATTTATAAACTCACGTGCTTTAAAGCCTCGACTTAAATCACCACCATTTAGGTCTTTAAGGCGATCTTGAGTAATGCAAGTGAAAGAGGATGCTGTTGAATTTATGTGAATATCTATTTGTATTGTGCTTTTAATGCGATTGTTAATTTTTTGCATTTCGCCAAAAGAAGATTAATCAAATCTGCTTTCTTTTGCGTTGTTTGTTCTTCCGCCGTATAATCAAAACGGTTTATCATCCAAAACACAAATAGCTACCTAATAACGAGCGGGATAATTTATATTTCACATGGCAGACAATTGGCGTACGATTGTTTACAATGTGAATTTTTTATTGCGCCAAGGAAAACTTTCTTCAAGATTGATCTTCCGAAAATTATTTCCATTGACAAATTACTGTTATTGAAATAATTTACGCCGAAATCGCGCGTTTGGAACGACGATCAACACTAATGCAACTTTTACCAGAACGAAAATTCGGCCGGCATCGCGTCTTCTTTCTCCATCATCAGCCAAAGCGACAATGTGGACATACCAGACATAACCAAATTAAATAATATATGATAATATCCATAAGGATATTCCGCACAATATGCATATTAGTCGCTTTGAAAAATGCTGACATTTGACATTCGATAACAATATTAATACACCTAATTCGTTACTTCATATGCATTTTTTTCGTATAATTATTAAGCATGACTTTCACATGATTCAATACGCTATGACCTGATCTTTGCAATACAATCAATCAATTTCATTAGTCATTAATAACATGATGCATGCGAAATATTTCGCGACCCACAAGCTTGAAGAACCGTTTAAAAAACTTATTTGGACAATATTAACAATGTTTTTTTATAGGATTTATAAAAAGATAATTAACTGATATTCTAAATTGATCTAAAACGATATAGAAATTTCATTGCCGATAGTCGAATGTTTGCTTTTATTGGAGGTATTTCTTCAAACGCAATGATATACTGGACTGCCTTGATTAGGTGGTGCAATGCAAACACTATAATTTTATCCAGCATTGGATACCAACGAGCCGATGATCATGCTCATATTATTGCTATTTTCATTCAATTGAAAAATTGCTATTAATAAAAATGATTAATAACCGCATGTAATAACATCGTACGATTGATCTAACTGTTTAGAGTACTGTATGAAAGTAACGTAATTCCATTCTAAACAGCCAGCCGAATTATTGACATTTAAAATAATGGCATATTGCAATTTTTAATGCGTGATGATTTATTCGCATGATGAAATGCGTTGCGTGCGTCGGAATTGTGTTTTCGGGACTTTTTTGCTCATATAAAGATTGCAATTATCTGTTCGTGTATCGAAGATCACGAGTACAAACAAATTAGAAATAATTCATGGAGATTAATTAAATTTAAAAGCTACAAAACACCATTTAAAGGCTCGCGGATGACTTCATTGAAACCGGCGAGAAGCTCATAAATATTGCAATAAAACCTAAGAACATCGCTTTTTGCGAATTTGACCTCAAAGGTCATACTAAAACCTGAATTCTGCGATAATGTATTTATCTCCACATGAGCATCCTCATGTTATTTTATTGAATGGCAATTGTGTGTTTGATGTTTCTTGTGCTTTTTTCAGCATGTTAATTGGTACGTATATCAAGTGGTAAAATTCTCGAAGGTCGCTGATCATTTTCTTTATAAACACATTTTATTGTTGAAAACTTGTTTTTTTATTATTTCGCTAAAAATAGTATAGTATAATGATCATAAGTGACGTAAGATGATAAAGCGTACATCTATAATGTTATATTTTGATGGATAGATTTGAATAAAAACGGGAAAGTTTGTTAAGAGAAGACAACAAATTCTATTAATATGTATTGCAATGTTAAAATTATATTTTTATATACCTTTAAAAATATAGTTATATCAAATGATCGATATAAATTCAATATGATTGTATGATTAGTTAATTAAATGCATAGACAATGTAATAGATATTAAATAAAATGTTCAAAATATTAAAGCTTAAAAGCTCTTTTCTTGTATAATTTTACGCTTATGGTATAAAAGAGGCCATCAATTCAAGTATTAATTGATTTATATATAAATGCACATGCTGATTTTGTTGTCATTGAAAACATTAGGAAGTCTTTAGGGTTTGAATGGACACGGAAACGTCAATTAGAGCTGTTAACACCGCGCGAAGGCTGCAAACTGCATTGAATTGCAGATTGAATTGAATTCAATAATTTCACGCATTCCTCGACGTCTTTTCGTATAATTTGTTTGCCCAAAATGCGTAATTTGAGGCGAATTCTACGATTAAAATACGAGGAAACGAAAACATCGGCATGCATAATGAACGAGTCGTTGCAGCCTCTATTATGCAAACGTCTCAATTATTGGATGAAGTTATGCGCAAAATCATGGAAAAAATACATTTTGGAACCTGTTTCGTCATCTTCATTATGGATTGACAAAAAAATATTATGATATCGCTTTATGTAATCTGGCGGAATCGTGCATGCATAAATGTTTATCATCTCACATGAATGCATCGCATGCAGAGTTTTAATATATCTAATAGGATAATGAAACAGAAATTATGATGCTTTTAATGGCTTAACGATTCTGAAATAAGGCTCTGATGCTAAATCATGATCAAGCTGTTGTGCTTTATGTAAAAGCTCTAGATGGTCGTGGAAGATGTTCGTAACTGTGTCAATGGAATTTATTGCATACATTGGTCATATGTATAAGTTTGAGGGGATAAAAGTAGTGATTTGTATAAATTCAATAATGGCATAAATTATAAATATGTAAATTCTTGATGTTAGCATGAAAAAAAAAGACGAAAATCATACGGAATAAGATCGAAAATGTGTTAAATAATTGTGATCCTTGTTAATTATCACCCGATACGAAACTCACGTGTGATATCACTTATTAATATACAAACACATCGGAAATAAATTCAAAAATCACTCATTGATAAAAATTTGAAAATTCGAACTGACATCGTGGAAGCGCGGGAAATCCAACCGCGGCCAACTTCAGTGCGCTCCAGGTTTTATATGGAACAGGATGGTTAATATGGCGGCGGCGCCCGATTTGTGAGACTTAACCGGAAACCGGAAAATGGAGGCCACGACCCGCCACAGCGGAGGTCTTCACTCGACTGGCGGAGGTCGGACTCCAACCGGTACTCTCTCTCTCTCTTGGAACTCAACATTTACGGACAGGTGAACTCAATTAATTTTCTAAAGGGCACCAAAGCGAAAGGTCACTTCGAAATCGTAATTAGCCAATGGGAAAAAATACACATTGGGATGGCAGAAATGCAAAAATAATTATTTCAAAAATGGGTCAACACATTGATTAAGTAATCGTTGATCTTATTCCCATTTTTCAAAAGTTTCACAAAAATATCGCAAAGCATATCTTCCTTTTGTTATAAAATACTTTACATGGTATTTTCATTAGAAATATCCACCAATTTCTGGCATTATTTGGAAAAATTTAATCATACAATCACTTGATAAATTTCTCCAATTTTTTGTTAGTTATTCCAGAGCATATTGCCACAAGTAGGGAAACGCTTTTTCGCTTTTGATCGATCTCATCGCATAATCGATTGGAGACAAGTCTGGGAATTGTGGGGGGGGGGGGGCAATTAATTTCTTTAAAGAACTGGATCATTCTTTTTGTATTAAAACGATCGAGAATTACATATGCTTTTTATTTTACTCAACCATTCTACTTTACATGAATCAACATTTATTGACTCTGTTCATTTTTATAATATATACTAAGCTGTATCTGATCGTGAGCCGCTCATTCGTCATATCAACGGTCCGAAAAGCGGACCGATTGAGCATACAAGCTTTTTTGCGGCATTTTCTTTGATCTATACGATCACGGATGCAATGTGTCGACTAGACTCTAGACACATTCTATCGTAGTATTTTTTACAACTTAAAGGTGCTACATTTTCTTGAAGTATTTTCAAGTAACCTTTTTTTAATTAAATTTTTATTAAAACCCCAGTTTTTCAATTTTGTGATCAACTGAGGAGTTGTAAAGCGATTGTTTATTTTGGACGATGATAAAATAAACTTATCCCCGATATCCATGATACGAGGCATATCCCGAAAGTAAGTGTACTGTGACAATAGCGGGCTGTGGCTTTTTGTTTTTTACACAGTGGTGCCACACCATTTCCTCATCTGCCAAAATAATCAAAATCACAATTTCGGACAAAAAATTAGGACCTCAGTATTTTGGGACCGAAAAGGCATTATTTTGGTGGAATTTATGCCTCCGAGAGAGACCATCAATGCACAATAATATTATGAGACCCTAAAAAACTCAAAAGAAGAATTCAAAACAAAAGCCTAATTCACCAAGGCGCTTTTGGGTTTATTTGGTTATTTATTCCCCTTTAGAGACTTGACACCTTTAGTTTATTATCTTTTCCCCTTCCTGACAGAAAACATGGCTGGAATTAAATTTTCAACCAAGTAACAGGTGCAAAAAGAGGTTCTGAAGCTGGTGGGAAAGTTCTTCGAGGAGGGCATAAATAAGCTTGTGCCACAGCTCATCAGATGCATTTAACGGAATGGTAATTATGTTGCAAAATTGTTAACAAGTATTATATATCAATAATATCCCGTATTTTTTTTTTCAATTACACTTTTTCTGATCTCTGAAAAAATATAAAAATTTAGTACACTTACTTTCGTGATATGTCTCGTATTTTTGGGCAACCCAGTCTTTTTCTGCATTTCTAGTCTAAGTCTTCTGGTAGTAAATTGTGATACTATTGTAAATTTGACTGATTTTGCCATTTTAAATTTTGAAAAAATTAAGGTAAAAAAATCATTATTTTTATCACTAGGAGTAGTTGCAGCGTGATTTAAATATTTCACAACGTCTAATTGTTTTACAGAAATACATTAAAATATTGCAAAAGTGCAAAAAATGCAACTCTCTGAACTCTTAATTCATTATTTTCTTGCATTTATATTATTATTTGAGCTCAAATAAGATGTTTTGTTAAGTATAGAGGTTCTAATAATGAAGTTAATAAATAAATAAATAATTTTTAAGCGTAAATTGTTATGTTTTTACACAAAACAAAATTTTAGGCGTTTCCAAACTTATTGTCGGAAGTGTATCAATGTAGTATGTCAATTTCAGTCATTTGAGAAGAAAAATTAATATTTCAAATCTCCTGATATCTCTTTTCAGATAGTCCCATGTTCAGTGCATGGCCCAGTCAACAGCTCCGCATACAAAGTGTTAAGAAGAAGAAAAGCTGTATCTGACATAAGGAAAAAATAACTGTTATAGCCAAAATATAGATATAGGAAGACTTTTTTTAAAAATAAATCCACATAATGCACAAAGAGGTTGTTAAAGATGAAGCAATCATCGAAATAAAAATAAACGCTGCACATTTCGCGATACAAAAACGAGCAAAACTATTATTGTCTTCATTGCACAATGCAATGCTCGCCAGATGATTCCAAAATTACCAATGGCCATTATTTCGCGATTCATGCGAATTACTTTTAATTGTCATAATAGCACATTGGATGCTCCATTAGATTGTGTCATGATAATATAAGAGCCTTTAAAAACATACTTTCTATCAAGATTCCGACGATCAGTGTGAGCACGGACCGCGGGCCCCGCAATCAAAAGCCCGCTCAAAGAGTGCGTTCGTTCTTGTTTTTGTTTGCTTATCTCTTTCTTAGCAATTTCTCCTCGCATAACTCTTTCTCTTTCGCATTTTCTTAAAGCGGTTGTCCCTGTTAAATCACTTCCTAGCGGTTCATTCTCAACAAGGGAATGTTAATACGTGATAAAGGGGTAGTGAACTGACGATACGTGAATTGAATTCAATTGATCGATTAATTAAATTAATTAGGTTAGAGACGCTTTATATTTGGAATACGATGCATTGAAAAAATGCATACATAAATAATAATTCGAATCAATACTTGTACATGACAACTATACAATTAATCGACGTTTGATATTCAAACGTGAAAGGTCATGTATGATAGATTGATTAGATATAATTAAAAACCTTTTTTTCATGTTTGCTTATTGTGATGATCTTCACTTTTTTCCTACAAATTTAAATCGTATCATTAAGACCGTTATATCCTCGAACTGTTTTTTCAAAATTAATTAATACTGTTCAATCCTCGAGCACGTTTCATCAATATGTATGCAAGCGCACGTGATTATATTTGTGGACATTTTTTCATATGAAAATATGCTCTACAACCTTAAGTCATTAATCCTTATTGATGTCATGCATCAGGTCACTCACAAAATCGCAATATATCATCCATAGATAATCTTTAGGATTAATGAGAGCATATAGAGGCGAAAAATCGATTGGTTTCGGGATTTATTGGATGTTAAAAGGCCTTCTACGCAGTAAGTATATCGGCAGTAATTAATTTAATGGACAACATCCATAATAAGAAGACTTCGTCTCTAAATGTAAAAACAGGCCTACAAAGAGTAAATCCGTATTGATTGACATTTTCGAGAGTGAATCATTTGAAATAACAGTGGGTAGAATATATGAACGAACTAAGGATGTATTAAATACATGCATTTTTAAATAAAATAAAAATGAAGGCGCAATATACAAGATGTGGCAGGGAAGCTTCCCTTATTTAAAATGTGCACCCTGAAGCCATAATTATTCCGAAAAGGGTGAAATGGCACTTATTAAAAAAACAGAATCTAATGTTTTCTTTCATATAGGTTTAATAACGATCATATAATGGACTGTCTTTAAATGTCTCTCTGTAACTTGGAAAAAAATAATTAAACTAATATTTCCCATTTTCTGTGTTATTCACTGCTGCATCCTGTACATGATGGATGGAATAAACATTCTATTGCTAGTATACTGATATTTTGTATTTTTTATTTTTAAACCAAAATTGGTGAGTAAACTGAATGAGACAAAAAGTTTCTATCCATGTTGCAAAATTGAAAAACTTGTTGCGGAAAAAAATTGACTAACATTGTCATAAAGGAGTGTTAGTTTTCATATACTTTGAATTATTATAATACTTTGTAATAATATTTTTGATAATAATGCTTCCTGTGGAATCCCAAAAAAATGTTTTTTGACATGATTATCGACATTTGGAGAAAATGTTGTTGATTGATCGACATCAATCCATGATATGCTTTTATTTTCGCTAGTCTGCACAAAACAAAAAATATTATTTCGGCAAGGTACAATATTAATATGTGTCAACATAACTAAATAAAAAGTATAAAATTAAAAATTTTGTAGGCCTTTTAGTAAAATTTTCATATTTTTGACCATTTTCTTGACAGTTTTTACTGCAAAAAAATAATTTATTTACGCGAAAACCTTAAAAATTTTGGTACTTTGAATAAATAATATTATAGGGAAAATTCTTCTAAAATTTCAGCAAGATTAGTCAGTTTATAGCCTTCCAGTTTTAAGCTATAACTGGAAAAGTGTTTGAAAATGTTGTTTCGAGAAAATCTTGGATTATGTTTCAATACGATAAAACTATCAATTTTAGTGTCTTATCGTTCAATCAGCGACTCCATACGCATATAATAGATCTTTAGCTTCCTCAAAAATTTGATTCTCGGGCTGTGCGAGCTGCTCAGAAAGTCTTTTGGAGCTAACCGCCAAACCGTCCCATTAAAACTTTCATTAGGATTTTGGGTATTGCCACCCAAGCATCTTTAAAGTAATTCGTCTCTGGATATTTTTTTATAAATCGTTAGAAGATGTTGTTTTATCTTATCGCCAAGAAATGAAGTAAAATTTTCAAGTTTTGAGTTTTTTTTAAATCAAAAGCTACCATTTGCAGCAGCTGTTGGCTGCAGTCAAGCAGATCCCATGATTTTGCTCTTTTTTAGTTGAACAAATATGAAAATAAGTAGCCATAATTTCTTTTTTCATATTTTCAACACTACTTATGTGTCTTCGATTACTCAAACCATAATATATTGGGAGTTTTTTCATAATTATATCCTTTAACTCGCCTTTTCTCGAAAGATTTTTTTCTTTTTCACCGAAAAAAGTTGATTTTTTAAACACTGTAAAGGGCATAATTCCAAATGAATGGCACAGCATATTTAAAAGGACCGATTATGACCTTTTAGAATACCTTTATCTATATGAAGGATTTTCTCTTTTGAGGATATTGTTTGATATTGATTAAATTGTATCATATTTCATTAGAATAGAATATAGCAAAACGATACAAACTTTAGTAGATAACATGAGGTAAAAGAGTTGACTAGCATTTAGTATAATTTGCTTAATAAGTTAGCTTAAAAGTTGATATTTAACTCTTAGAAAATGCTGTGGAAGAACTAATGAATATTAGAATAGAACTTGATGAGTATTTAGAATTCTTCAAAATTATTTTCTAAAAAAATAGCTACATATTCTAGTCAAATTAGTGATGAAATTTAAACGAAAATTAAATATGGACATAAACACTGATCTCTAACAACGAACCGACTCATTCAGTAAGCCTGTTAAAAAAGAAATTATAATGAAAATAAATAACAACCTGTCCAAACAAAATTGGACGTGTTTGTATTAAAAGCAAGCACTATGACTGCATTCACTAATTAATCTCAATGCACGAACGAATAACGATGTTCTGGAATGATGTTAAATTTTCCAATTAATAAATTCGACTTGTATCGAATGTTCCAAATAAATAATCATCTTCGTGCATTTTCAACGTGTTAATGTCACATTGAACAATTCGCAATCAATAAACCTATCTAAATAAATTGCTATTACTACAATTGGCATTTACGCAATGAATTAAAAATACAATCTATATGAATCAAGTGGAAAAATCAGGGCATCAATTAATAATCTACATTAGGCTGTATTTAATTAAATCCGATGTAAAACGTTTGCAACACAATTCAAACGCATGTAATCCAAATTTTGCATCATTAATACAACCGCCACAACCTTAATTTACATAGTCCGAAATTAATCATTTACATTGTCGAGATTTTGCGTTTAATAAAAAAAATAAGGCTTAATTTTGACTTCATATTTCATGAATCCGGTAGTATTTTTGCGCCATTTTTCCATAATTTCAATGACACTCTATGGTTTCCTAGTAGTTCATTTTCTAGTCGGTCCGGTTGCGATATGACCACTACCCACTGTCCTCTTATTAAAAATAATAACTAACGTTATTTATTATGGACACCCACTTGCACCAAGCCAGTCAAACGACATTCAATTAAGTCTGTTTGCTCAAATAATGCTGATTAATCTCTAAAATTGATAGGAAGTGATCGTTTTGACAATGATACAATGAGAGATATGATCTAATGTGTGTAAATAGTGTTCGATCGACCTTCGAATCAATATTAGATTTGTGAAGATGAATGGATGGTAAAGGGTGTACAAGGTTCGTTTGGAAAGTATGAATGTGGGTGCTAGTTTTAATTTAATGGTCTTTATTGTAAAAAATAGACCTCGTTTATTATTGTAAGTCGGTACAACAAAATGCGTATTGAATGAGGTTGATCTAATTTAAGATTAAATGCTTTGTATTATGTAAAAAATCAAGTGCAAACTTAATTAAGAGCTATTTAAATGTCATTAGGTGTATCTTAAATATTTTTCCAGATACATCCATAACAGGAGAAAATTGTAAAGAAATAAATGTCGAGGATATTAAAAAATTACTTGCGTAAGAAGAAACTGATGAAGAAAATTTAGTTGTTGAACATTTTATCTTAAAAAGACTTGGCTGAGCGACTGGAATTATAAATATAATTCCACATCATTACATCATTTCGATTATCTCCTATCTAAAAACACATATTTAAGGAGACCATATCCAGGCTTAAAAGTTTGTGGAAGACAGTAAAAAAACAACAGCATTGATGTTCCCCCCCAAAAGAATCTTCTATCGAATTTTTCTACATCCCATAACGAATATGGCATTTTAAGAAGGTCAGTTGAATGTGTAACATTCAATAAATTCTAAGCACTATTCTCAATGAAAATATTGTCTTCTGAAGGTTCTTATTCTGTTTTCTTAGTGTTATTTAAATATAATATAGGAATTCATTGTCATATTCTAAATCTGAAATATTTCTGCATAAAAGCAAACTATAATCATTTTGAATTGTTTAAATTAATACTGGAATTAAATCAATAAATTTATCATGCATCATAAGCTTTAGAAACATTGATTGTATTTATAAATGGAATATGTTTTATTGATTTTAGTCATCGACACGATGAAGATTTTCTAGCACAAATATGTAAATGAAGAATATAAAAGCTTTCTGATTGGCTTAAATAAAAATATCGAAAACCATCGATAAAATGAAACTCGATGAAGCCAGCAGGAAGATGTTAACATCACCGATTGATTATGATAGTCGTTAAATCTTCAGATGATGACTTTTATACATATGTTCAGAAGATTTTATTGGCATAGATATTGATCACTTAATATGATTTCTCTCTTCTAGTCGTCCCTTTTACCGGAAGCTTACAATATATAAAATTAATTGAAATATTTACATTGATAAATCCCTGTGGAGCTAAAAGATCTCCGCCAAATTAAACGCAATTGGACAAAAAGTTTAATTAGAAAATTTGCTTGCAAAAAGTAGATTATAAGAGTTTGTAAATGATTTAATTTTTTTCGTATTAATAAAAAATGACAGCTGTCAACTTGATAAATATATCAATACGCCTATGGCGCAGAGCAAATAATTAAGAATATGTAGATCTAATTATTTCCGGAACTGGATGGAAAATCAAGTCATCTTTTGAATTAGAAATTCGTCGTTGAAGTCATATCAATAAATACGCAGAATTATTTATGAATTGTATCTCGGATCTGAAAAATTTAAAAAAAATGGATTTAAAAACCACCAACTGATTGCTCCAATTACATTAAAATAAACGTGGTCAGCATTTACTGTATTAATTTTTTTTCCAAAATACTTTTACATGGAATTGCATCAGTCTTTTAAAATGTTCCGAACGAATATATCAATTCATTTTGGTTAAGTGCTCATTTGCTTGCGGATTACAACATTTTTGATCTAATTCGATATAAACGAAGGAAATTAATAGAACATTACAATACAAATGATATGCACATATAGAATGCATATTACATAAATTGAAGATATAATCAAATCATTGCTATCGGATATTTTCGAAACATTTTTAACTACGTAATGGTCTTGTACGGTACTTTCCGGTACACGAGTAATAATTACGAACAATTTTGTGAAAATGGAGAAGCAGTTTCACAAGGCTATCACGTACAGGTTTTCATTCTGAAATGCGACTGTTTATTCCATAATCGTCTGGGCGGCATTTTTGCTTGAATAAAGCGAGAAATCCGATCGAATTTGATTAAATCGATTTTTCGATATGACCGATACGGAATACGGTCAACGCTACACTTAGCTAGAGAAAGGTTATGCATAAATTACTCAAGGCGGTCATGTTATTTTTTTCTCGTATCCCGTATCAATGGTAGGAATTTTTATGTTTTTTTCCAGCGAGTCTAAATCAATCGAAGACAGGAAAATAAATATTTTATGGGCCATCGGATTAGCTGGTTTTCGGTCATCTTTATTGATATAGCGATATGTCATGTACGTTTCCGTTAATGTTCAATATTAGTTCGTTGAGAATTTCTTATATTTTACATCTAAAAAATCTCAAATCTGAAATACACGTAAACAATTTAAAACGCCCATAAGTAAATTTAATGTTCATTGATTGGTTCAAAAAATCAATCCTTTGTGGAAAATTTTTGGAATGCCATCTAGCGGCGAAAATGAAATTTTATATAATATTTTTATTTGAAATTAAATAAGATTGTATGTATTTTGATACTTCAATTAATATTAAAATAATATTTAAATTTATATGTAATATTAAAAGAATGTAATGATTATAAATAATTTGTATTATTTATTATCAGGTTGAAGTCCGGAGGTACTCGCATGCGCGTCTTCTCAGAACAAATGCAGCGGTCCGGAGGACCAAAGCGCACACGAGGACACTTATCAAAATGACAGCAAATATAAATTTGTACTCGAATAAAATATTAAAAATAAACTCATTGTTTTCTAGTTTCGTAAAACAGAGATCTCATCAGCGCGGAATCACTCGCCATAAACTGTTAATTTTTTGTCAAGAATGGTTCGGATAGTGTATTAAATTTATATGAATTTATACAATATTTCAAAAAGGTTTGTATATATGGTTATTAAAATATTTTAATCTTTTTTTCAATAGATGGCGTTTTATCGTATTATAGTTATTTTCTAAACGTATTTAAAAAATATATAATAAATAAGTATATAATTTAATATATTGCTTTGCATATAAACGTTAATCAATCATACGTATTAATATTAATTTTTCAATTAATTTATTTTTATGTTTTAATTTTCATAATAATTATAATCCAATATGAAGACTTTCAATAGATATTGGTTCATATATTCTCAAATATATTTTTTTTAAATGTGAATTTCAACAATAAATAATTAGTCCATTATTCTTGTTAATATTTTTCATTTAAAAAACCGAATGCACAAAATTTGAGTATTTAGGATTGTAAAGATCTTGCATAAATTATAAACCTTTTGCAATACCGAACATTTGAACAGCAGCTAGTTTGTGAATCGTTGTTATGATTTACGACGATAAAATGATCATATCGTCCGTAGCGATTGAGCATATAAAATCTTAAGGGTAATTCTGATGCGGAGAATTTCCGAGGCACGTTGAAAATCTATTACCGTAGAAAAAGATAGCACAGCACCGTATAAAATCTATTCGACGTCTTCTAGAAAACGTCTGCCGTGGTAATTGCATCTGATAATTTTTATGGTGGTAGCCGTATTGCACATCAGTAAAAATGGATTACAACAGTTCTAGTGTTGGCACGAGCTATGTCAGAATAATTGGCTCGCGCGGGAATAAACTCGCCGTACATAAATACATAAGTAATTTTACGGAAAAATGGCGGCTTCCGGTCTTCGTCTAACGAGCTATGAGCACGAGCCATACTCTGGCTACATCCGCATCTACCTCAATTCGTGTAACTATGGAAAAAATAAGCTTTAATCATCTAGCCATGCTGCCAGAATCTATTTAAAGATTACGGGACTTTTTATTCCCCTGTATAAAAAATACAAGTTTTTGAAAATAATATTATAACTAACATAACAAATCTTCCCAGTTAAATTTCCTACAGATTTAAAAAATAATTTCCCTTTTAAAAAGCTTCTCTAATAAGTTGCGCCCCTGAAGAATGTTTGGGTTAATTATCTAATTAAAATCTAACACAACCATTGGCTATAAAGCCATTGTATGATATGATAAAATATTATTAATAAATATACCACACAATCATAATTATATATTGTCCAAAGGCGACCTATGTGTCCTAGCATATGCATGTATACCACACTGTTGTCCTGCGGGAAAATTTGCGTGTTTTGAGCATTTTTCGTTCAGTATTGTCACAACACATAATAAATACTATTTTTTTGTTAATATATATATACATATATGCCGTTAAAATTGATTGTTAATTGAGGGTTTTCTCAATTTACTTATAATACTAATCATCATCATCATCTTAGTGCAGTCACAAACAGTCCACTGCAGGACTAAAGCCTCTTCAATATCTATTCACAGGAAGGGGATTACATCCAATTCGTCTGTATCATAAATTCACCTCCTCGTTCGCTTCGAGTTTCAAGCCTCCGAGTTTCATTTAGAATGCTGACCCAGCGAACCACCTGGGTGAACGTGTCTAAGGGCGATTTCGTGACCGTCTCGACAGGGAGTGTGGGAAATTCGTAAAGATTGAGTAGTTTTCCTCAAGAGATAATGAAAAAGTACTCTAGACGACTGCGCTGGCGCTTAAGAGACCTTGTTGGTTAAAAGAAATGTATGTATCAGGAAAGAACCAATGTTTAAGAACACGTTCAGTAAATTTCAAGTTGATATAAATATAATTCGCAAAGTTATAGCCCGAAAAGGAGAAGCTGGGCTTCGCGAAGCTGAATAGAGGAGAAACTTTAAACGCGTTTTTCTCAGCTTATAGAAGTTCTCCCACACGCCCTAGATGAGCATTCTTTATGAAATTTGGTAGACACGTGTATAATAAACGTCTTCATCGTATAAACTACAATTATGCAAAAATATTCAAAATTGTTTATTTAATGAACAAAAAAACTACGAAAAAATCTTGGTAAAAACACAAACTTCTCTTTGATCGCTCACTATTTTTTTAATTTCCAATATTCTTCTCAATTATAGTCCAAGGTATATACAATATTATATAAAGTAAAAATATATTTCATTTTTTGCTACAAATCAACTGTTCAGGACTTTAGAACTTCCATGATGAAGAATGTCATCGCTCGCGAACCGACATTCGTGGCTCCCCCCACTCACTCTACCGTATTTTTTCAAACTTTTATAAATATTTTTATGTTCAATTAAGATCGTTTAATCATCACACTAAATATCAATATTATATATTTAATATTTTTTGCATAAAAAAAATGTTAAAAAATTGATCTCTTTTAGACCAATCAACGTAGAAACGTCCCTTAAATTTTATATTCGTAACACGATACGTTAAATATGAGCTTTTTCTAAACATTCAATCCACCAATATTTTTAACATTGTACTTTAGTTTACATTAGTACTACTTTAAGTCATTCTTTTCAGATGAGCTCTTCGTTGAGAGACTTGAGTTATGATATCTGCAAGCACGTATTTTTTGCAATTATCAGGCACAGTTAAGCTTGAGTTCTTTTAATGTTATAAGTTTTCAAAGATATAATTATATCTAACGGTAAGAATAAAATTGTATATAATAGGTAGAGGCTGCAAAAAGCGAACAAAAGTTAGTTTCAAATAATATTAAGAGCACCAGAAAATTCTAGTTTGGAATAGATCTTTCACAAATCATTGAATGTTTGAATGCTTCATGAATTACATAAATTAATGATAGGAGATAAAATGTGGATAATTTGAAGTAATATAAAATTTAAAATTAGCACTTCACTCGTACTTAACACTTCGATCGTATGTTGAACAAAGATGAAATAGTCGAAATATTAAATGATTCTACCACAATTAATGACTCAGAAAGCAATCGCAGCGAAATAGCTACATGTTTCATACTAAAAACAATAATGAAGGCATAGAATTGGCCATTAAATTAGATTTTTTGATAGAAAATGATCCTATAATGGAAATAAGTTTAAAATTTAAAAGAGAGTTAAAACAGATTTTTGGAACCTTATGATGAAATACGTAAAGATGTATACAATAAAAGTAGATAATCGTCATTTAAGTTTTTTCAATTAATTTGGTAAATTATGTATGAGCTTCAAATCTTGTATAACACGGATTTGTATTACACGACTGTTTTTACGGAACCATATAACCGTGTTATACGAGATCCGAGTGGGTATGTATAATATATGAAATCAATAACATATTTCATTATATTCTCCCTGTCCATTAGGTATCATTTCATTGGGGTATTGGTATCTGGTTTTTTAATAGTTGAGGGCTAAAAATAATGAATTCAATCATAATACCGTATAGGAATTTTTTTACATTTCAAAGTTATATGAACGGATGGAAGGATGCACACAAATTAACAAAAATGAAGGGGTCTTTTGGGCGCACCTAGTAAAATAATAGCAGGATTTGACCATTCATGGATTCGGTGTAACAACTGATTCAAGATAGCTAGTCGACTTAATTTTCGATTCGTTTTAAATAAATTAAATCTAACAGTGATTGCTGCGAATTTAACAAAATGGCGGAACAGTTTGCAAGAGCGATATCTGATTTCGTCAATGGAGTAATTTTTTTTTCCATTTTTCAAATCATTGTTGTATTCAATAATAGCTAACATTCAGTTCTTCAATTTTTTTCCTCCCATAAAGATAATAAGTAAAACTTATTTTTCTTTTTAATGTCTTTAACAACAACATCATTGTCCATTCTTCATACAAAACCAAGTGCATTATTTTACTAACACATATTTAAAAAATTCTGTTTTTTAATAAACTCACACATGTACAAGTGTGGTGTTTTATTGTTATTCCAAAGTATTTAATAATTACCTCCATATGTGATTGTATTGTTGTTAAGTACGTTTGTGGCTTGTTGGCATTGGTTTTTAATAATTAAATATTTATGCTAAAAGACTATCAACTCTTCATTTAACAATATTTATAGTATATAAATTAATTCAAACTTTTATAAAAGCAATTAATTATGTTGATTATGTTAAAATTTTGTTTCGAAAACCAAAATCATCAAAAAAAAACTGCAAGTTTTAAGCATTATTATTTATATAATTCAGCTAGTTATATAGCAAATTTAGACCTATATAGCCACAATGCAAATTTTTAAAATTAAAATAAAGTAAATTGCATTCAGTGCCATCAAGTTGTGAAATGATAGCAAGTTGATTCAACATAAGTGAGTTGGTGTGGAGATTGAACCCGGTCATAACAATACATAGACCAGTACTGTACCAGAGTAAAGTTACTCTATCCCCACCGATTTGCTGTGAAACTGTGCTACCGTCAATGACAGAAAATTAGAACTATCGGAAAAAATCAACCTCTTAGAATATACACACATAGATATAAAGAGATATTATAAAATAAGCAATGCTTTGTACTCACGCAAAAAACACATTTAAAACAGGTTCTTGAGGGTAGAAACTTAACGATGATCAAAATTGGATAAAGAATACATCAGTTGGGGTCCTAATTGAATTTCATAGACTGTAAAAGGACGGTTGTCATAGTAGAGGGGTGGTTTTATAAAGACAAGTTATCATTAAGTTGAGATCTTTTTATATCAGGTGACCCAATCAGACTTGATGTGCATTAATTCTTGTGTATCTAAATTATGCCAGGATATCGATAAAATAAAAATTATATTATAAAATAAATTTTAATTAGTGGAGAAAATCAACAGGATAATAAACAATGAAGGATAAAGGCTGAATAAATTAATTGTTTATGCACGTTTTTAAATATTTAGACGATGCTTAATAATTTACACTAAATGAGATTGATGTGCATAATTTTTATATGCTTAATATTTATTTTGGTTTTTTCTAAATTATGCATGAGAAGACATCCATTGTAGTATTTATATTGGATGAAGTAATATCGATTATCTGGCTGGATAAAAATAAAAAAGCTCTCAAACTTTATTACCACCCTTAATTTTATTTGCGACCTATATTATCCTTATTGTGTTTATATATAGGCACCCTCATTTTATATATTAGCTTAGCATTATACGACTAGGTTAATAAATTTGATTTTAAAATGATAATTTCTTTGATATAGGGCGGCATTTGTCCTCGTTATATTTGTATTTTAATTTTTATGGAGACTATTATGCATTTTGTAGTGGTTGATGCTGATTATTGGCATTTCATTTTAAAGTAAACTTTTAAAAGTAATATGTTAATACTTTAAGCGAATCTTGGATAATTCAGCAAAACTAGATAATTCTCACCAAGTGTTGGTGTAGTGACCTTAGATCCTTGACTCTTATTATAAAGGTTCGGGTTCAAATCCAGATTATGCTAAAAATCATACAAACAAATTTGGGAGAGCGGAAATATTAATATTTCTGATCGATCGTCCTCGATCCAGATTACCCTGATTTCGTGGATTTGAAAAAGTAAATTTTGATGCGATTAATAAAGTCGTGCATGAGTAATTGAATTTGCAAGAATAATTAAATTATAATTTATATGTTTAATGATAATTTCATTACTCGTTCATAGATTCTTTCTTTTCCTATATTTCCAAAATGCTATCTTTACTTTACCACGTGTTAAGGAGGAAACCAGTTCAGGAGGCAGATTTTTTTAGTGTTTTTCGTGATTTTTTTTTTTAACAAGGAAAGAATTATTGGAATTTATTTAAACTTTGAGATTATTTTATTAATATTTTAAAGTATTCTAATTTTTTTAAAAATTCAATTCCGCAGGAAATATTCGAGTTATAAGCTGCTGTAAATGGAAGATCGCCATCAGAGTTTGCTATTGGCAAGAATTGTAAAAGTATTTTTTTTTATTAAAAATCAATACAATATTTTGATTTCATGAATAATATATTTTTTAAGAATATAAAGCTAGTTTTGATTAAAAAAATAAAATTACAGGTTTTAAGAGTGTCTTAACAAAATGTTACGATTTTTTACCATTCTTTTGCACCTTTCTTGCAATAAAAATAACACTTTAAACAATAATATTATCTCAAAACTAGCTTCATGTCGATTAGAATTAAGTATAAAATCTTTATACAAATATTTTAAATTATTGGTTTAAAACTTTTTGAGATAGAGTTCCCGCCAGTAGAAAAACGCGTTTGAAAATAAAATTGCCGAAAACGAGAAATTTCAGGCAATAATAAATGATATAAATTAACTAGCGACTAATCAGCTATTCCAGCACCATATAGCAACTCTTCGTCTTCCTCATACGTATAATTTTGAGCTTGCTCTTGCTTGATATCCTCTTTTTGAGCTTTCCAAGCTTCCTTGGTCTCCGTTGCGCTGCGTCTATTCTGTCGGTTGACGCACTGCTCATCCATTTGTCGTGCATAATTAAAGCTCTGCGAGCCAACAACAACTTTCAGCTCGTTCATAATCATTACAAGTGCTGAATTCCCTTTATTTAATACGGCGAAAACCATAAATGCTGCAACCTTGATTACTTTTAGGCCAGAATGTAGTTGATTTGGAGCCAATCGCCAAACGTGGCAGTTGAAACATTATTTTGCATTTCGTAACTAAATTTAATGGACGTGAGAAAATATTCATCATTATGAGCTCGACTGAAGCTCAATTCGGAGGAAAGCTCTGTTGCGTTTTTCTTTGGTCGCCCTCTTGCATTGCTTTTGAGCTCGAATATACGGTCATCCACAGCTTTTCAAAATCCATAATTCACATTTTGTCTGCAACACGGAATATATACACAAGGAAGTGTATTATGTTATATACAATGGCGGTCGGTGTACGCAAAAGTCGTAATGTCTGTCACGGTTTGATACAAATGACTGGCAGAGCGAAAAGTTCAAATCTCTCTGTCCAATCTCAGGCTCGAATACCGTACTTGCCCATCTCTCCCTACTACCTGGAGCACTATTCGGCCAATAGCTGCCGACGCCTGGATACCAACTTTTTCACTTTGGAGACTTTCTAATGGACGAAAAACTAGAAAACACTTAAACGTTGCACGCAAATTATCACCTAGCCATGTCGAAGACAAATTATCGCCAAGATCTGAAAAAAATTCGGTGGCTATTGAGATCTCTGATGATTAAACATGAAATCTTAATTGGGTAGTTGGACTTTCGCTTTTGAAAATTGAGCTTGAAAATCTCTGGAATGCTGCATTTGGACATATTGATTTATGGGGGATAGTTTCGTGCTTAGTATAATTAATTAATAAAACGCTTTACCGGTAGAATTTCTGCAATAGCTATTGCTGCAATTCATATGCAGCCATAAAACTCATGGACCTTAACAAATATTCCTGTCTTTATACATCAACGGTCTTGATGAGATTAAACGAAAAGTTTTCAATGATTTTAATTTACGACCTAAAATCAAATATACCCACCGCTTTAAATACATCAAACAAATAACTAGGCATCAAATCTTGTTCCATTTCCTGTAGGAAATTTATTCCCCCACAGTATTGTTCAAAAATCCTTCGACTTCCTGTAATTAAGTCAATTTTCCACGGTCCCCATAAAAATGTTTGACCAAAACGTATCAACCTCCATTGAAGCCGGACCTTATTCACATGCGGAAATGCAAATTTTATTTATTCTCTTAAAATTTTGGGGTAAATCGCTATGGGATAAAAACATTCACACGGAGCGATGTGAATATATTTGCTTGATAATTTTAATTATTTATAAATTTACGATCAAGGGATACGTGATTTTGTACAGAATGGACGCTCGCATAGACGTGTAATCGTCCAAATTATCTTCAAGGTACGTTCAGGTTAAAAAAGTTAATATCTCTCAGTATCTAAGTGTATCGCACGCGCCACACGCTACTTCCTGTCTTATATTTAACACTTACATCACCTTAAAATCATATAAAACATACGATTTAATATAACTATAACAAATTATATGTGTTCGTCAATGATTAATTAATTCTTCATTCATAAAAATATACAATCTCGATCCATCTGCGATAACCATGTATAATATATGCATCGATCATTATTGCTATATTTTTGTGTGAATGATCTTAAGATCTGATGTTATTTGAATCATTTTGCATTAATTTTTTCAGTTAACCAAAAATATAATTGAATTTGATTGTGATTAAGGGCGTAGTTAATCGATTTTACTTCAACTACAAATTTCTACTAGTAAATTTATCCACAATCTACAATCCTTATTAAAACGTTGAGTCAGTTTAGGGTTTGACGCTCTTCAGAGGGTAACGATGTAACGGCTGCAGAATAGCGACAGTGCATCCGTTATAGGCTAAAATTCGACAAATTTCGTATCTCAATCGGATTTCTTCTTATCTCGGAAATTTTATATCAATTGCGGTTTTTTTATGATTGAAGCTACTTTTATTCGAAGCCCGACATGTAATACATCATCTTCAACGTACCATCATGCACTAATTGCTGCAATCTTTCATGAGGCGGACTAGTTAAACGAAGAAGCATATTTTAAGTGGCAATACGATGTTATATTCAATATTTTAAGGATTTTGCCGTGCAATCGTGATTCATTTTTGAATGTGTTTTGAGTTGTTGCTGGCATGATAAAATATTTCGGCTATAAATCGTGGCTGATTTGGAAGTGGGTTTTTCAAGATTATACATGAGCAACATCAATATGAATCACTCTGAAATACATTTTAATACTAAATCACATCAAGAACGTTGAATATTTTACGAACATAAAATTTAAGTCTACATTTAATATAGCGTCAAAAATAATTAACTCAATGTGAAATGAAATTTAACAAGGAGTTACATTTTGAAATTTAAGGATGTTTAGGGATTATTTTTAAACATTAAAAGAAATGAAATGATTTTTGAAACAGCACTAGGACTGATGCAAGCTCGATATTTCGCCAAAAATTATAAGTATTTTTATATTAAATATGAATCATTTTACTATTGACAAACACTCTGCCATTTCATTTTTTTTTAAAAGGGTTTTTTTCATAGTAAAATTGATTAAGTCATTACAAACTTTTGATACATAAAAGAGTAGGTTTCAAGATAATACAGGTTTTTTTTATTTTGCTTGTATGGCCACCTGAAGTTACCCTGCTTGAATTAGGCTGAAACGATAGCTTCTGATGACTTTGGGCCTTTTGAAATAGAAAATTTTACAAAATTAGTGAAAAGTAAACTTGTTGATACACATATATAAAGTGTTTAAAGTTTTGAGCACTTTGTTCTAATTAGGTGTTTTAAATATACCAAAATGAAAATGTATTGTCTAGACTACTTTCAAATGTAATCTAAATGTCTAGACTACTTTCAATCAAACAGAAAATTGCAGAAAAACGCAAAATAAGAAAACTTTGGCAAATAACGAGATCGCCAGAAAACAAAAACAAACTAATCCGAGCTATAAAAAACCTTAAAAATGCTATCACCAAAAGCAAAAATGAAGCAATCAGTGACTACCTCAACGGGCTAACCGCCACTGAAGCCACAGATTATTCACTATGGAAAGCTACAAAATATTTAAAACAACCCCAAGTAACATCACCACCTATCAAAAAGAAAAATGGAGAATGGGCTAGAAATAGCAAAGAAAAGGCGGAAATATTCGCTAGTCACTTGACAGAAGTATTCACTCCACACATAAACATGAATACTTCAGAAAGCGAAGATGAGATTCACCGGCCGCCAATTACAAAAAAAACAACCATTTGCATCAAAAAATTCACAAAGCGAGAAGTCAGATCAGTCATAGCAAAGGTCGACATTAAAAAATCGTCTGGCTACGATCTCATTACGGGAAGAATGGTAAAGGAACTCCCTACTAAAGGATTTAAGTTCTTGGTACAAACATTCAATGCGGTACTAAAAATGGGCTATTTCCCCCCGCAATGGAAAGTGGCTAAGATTATTCTAATCCCCAAGCCCGGCAAGGATATACATGACGTCAAATCATACAGACCCATCAGTTTACTCCCAATAATTTCCAAACTTTTTGAAAAACTACTACTGAAGAGACTCAAGCCATTGATCGAGGAAAACAATCTAATACCCAATCATCAATTTGGATTTCGTCAACAACATGCGACTGTGGAACAAATACACAGGATCTTCAACAGAATACACAAGGACTTAGAAGACAGAAAATATTGTTCGGCAGCATTCCTGGACGTAACTCAGGCTTTTGACAAAGTGTGGCATCCGGGATTGCTATATAAAATCGGAAAACAACTGCCCACAAACTACTTTTCCATATTCAAATCATACCTGACCAGCAGAACATTCTACGTCAAATACGAAGATGAAGCCACCACGCTCCACGACATAAAATCCGGCGTCCCACAAGGCAGCGTACTTGGCCCAGTTTTATATCTTATATACACAGCCGACATTCCGACAACGGACACCACGACAACGGCCACCTTCGCGGACGACACAGCTCTTCTAACCTCGCACAACGACCCGGCAATAGCGTCTCAACTGCTCCAACATGACCTCAACAATATACAGAAATGGCTCAAGAAATGGCGTATAAAGGCCAATGAAAGTAAATCTACGCATGTCACTTTCACTAATAGACGAGAAACGTGTCCACCTGTCTCACTGAATGATTGCGCACTGCCACAGGCAGGTGCAGTTAAATATCTCGGTATGCACCTAGACAGACGTCTAACATGGAAGACGCACATAAAAAAGAAGAAAAAGCAACTGGAAATCAAAATGAGAATGCTGTATTGGCTAATGGGCCGAAAATCGGAACTGTCCCTAATAAATAAAACACTAATATACAAAAGTATACTAAAACCAATCTGGACATATGGGATACAGCTCTGGGGAACCGCATCGAACTCCAATATAGAAATTCTCCAACGCTTTCAATCTAAAGTGCTACGTACCATAGGCAACATTCCATGGTACGTTACAAACGAAACAATACACAGCATATTGAGCATACCAACAGTGAGGCAGGAGATCGAAAGCCATAGCCAGAAGTACAAAAGAAGGTTAAACACACACCCCAACCGCCTTGTTGAAGAGCTGATTAGCCAAAACTCCGGAACGCGCAGGCTGAAAAGATATTTGGTTCATGACCTGGACAAAAGATTCAAATGAATGAACATTAGGTCCTCATTAACGAATGGGGACCTACACGAGACAGAAACGTCATAATAAGAACTGAATGTCCCCCAAAGGATAGATTGTTCAAAAAAAAAATGTAATCGATGGTTCGTAGCCTTAAATATAATTTGCTCTTCCTGACACGATGATATTCTAGGATCTATTTTACTGAACGATCTATGATTGATTCAGTTTTTCTGTCATGGTTTTTAATAAGATACCATTACACATCACATATATTTGGCCAACCATTTAAATTTAAAGGAAAATATACTCAACGACGTTACTTTTTCCGTGCCTTTAATTGTTACATAGAGTTTTTAATCAAATCGTGCAGACGGGGACTTCCATGATGGCATAAATGGTAATGTCCGAATGTATTTGAGGTATGTTGCCTGATTGCCAGCACAGGGCTGAAGATGGTAACCGGACGGCGGCGAAACGTTACGCCTGGCCGCGTCCCTCTGCGGAGGGGTCGCCTGTGCAACCGGAAACGTTGCCTTCACTCTTCACCATCAGAAGACTCCAAGCTGATCGCATCGTTTAAATTTTGCTTTGTTAAAATTAAAAATGACTCCAATAGGACCGCTCTACTTATAGATATAATTATGATTAATCGCAGAGAAAAATAAATCAATTTATCACCATTTCGATATGCAATTGAAGTGACTAATACACTGCATTAAGATTGCGCGACAAGTTAATAACTTAAAACATATATATTGCGTCATACAATGGATCCTATGTATTAATGACCAATTCTTTGATATTTTTACCTTAAAATAAAATGTTGACTTTGCCTGGAGAAATTATAAATTAAGCCCATAGCAGCCGTGATGGACTGAAGACACCATTAGCTTGTTTCCTGTAAAGGGTAAGCTTGTGAGGATAATGATTTACCGTATTTCAAATATAAGTAGAGATATTTTTTTTATTTAAAATCATACAACATGATTTTATGAAAGATTTTTAATCAGTCATAAACTTACTCCACTAAAAAAATCATGATTTGCTAATTATTTTAGGTAAATTTAACTAGTTTAAACTAATAAGAGCACAATTATCTTTAGTAATCGATAAAATATTTTGAACAAAGCTAATAAATTTGTTAGGAACAGATTTCTATCAATTTTCAAAATCATGCAAATCATATTCAACATTCAGCTCTCTAAATCGACTGATCACATCAAAACGTTTATACTACAGCAAAAAGATAAAAATACATTCTATTATAATTTATTTAGTAGTTAATTCAAAGATTAGAATTGAAACGAGCAAGGAAAAAATCCGGAAAATTCAAGTAAACAGTTCTTTATTTTGGTTTAGAGGACTTAAATTCAGCAACAGATCACTAGAAAAATGAATCTAAATCGAGGGTAATTTTCGAAATTTGATGAAACTTCTGCTAAAATCTGATATTGAATTGAGTCCTTTAAATATTACGATGTTTTTATGTAATTTCATCATGCTATTTTAAACTCATCAGATATATGAAAAAGATGAGCTACCCTTATGTAACAAAGAAAGTCTAACAAATACATAAGATTTTATACTGTCACGATAAAGAAATCGAAATATTTGGCAATAATTATCTAAAATAAAGCATAGAAAATAACGCTTTTCTAAAAATCAAGCACATTTTCCAACACCTACGATAGACAAAATACTTTGAAAAGTTCTTCAGTATGTTTGAAAAAAAAACGTTGAATGTCCACTTAATGTAATCTGACTGACGCGAGAATACGTGCTTTTTGCTTTCCCAATTATACGTACTTATTTCAACTTATCATGGCGTCCATAAGCAGTGACGGGAGTTCATTAATTAGAAATAAAACCAATGGTTGGTTTATCGACAAATCAACACCAAATCTATATCAGTCAAAGCTATCTTCTATTGGTGAAGTATTACGTTTATGTTTTAACACTAGAGCTGTAAATACTAGCTTGAGAAATGGAGTTAATGTTCTTCTGGAGCAGAAAATGGAAAAAATATGCTTTGCCTAGTTTGTCGCCATCATATTATGGTAATTATATTAGAAGCTGTAGTAAGTCAATCGCTCGATTCGTTTAGTTCTCCTGATATGCAATTGTTTATAAGGTTTAAGAAGACCTGGGATAAAATTGATAAAAACGATTGTAAAATAGTAGTTTTTGATATCACATCCTCAAAAAATATAGAAAATGTTACTGCAGATAGGATTTCTTGTGCTCAAAGACAACTTCAAGTGTATTAACCTCGAAATGATTATAAAGAGTTACTGAATCTTCCCATCATTTACTTGGGAGGAATTCCTGAAAAAAGGGTCTTCATCGTGCTAAATGGATGGCTAAAGCTTTGTGTTACTTGATTTTATTTTATTTAAACATCAGGCTAAACTGACGAAAAAGGAAATGAAAATAGTGAAAGGTATTTGTCTTTTCATAGTCGTAATATATATATAAAATACTGATTTCAAGATTCTGTCAGATATTCAGCACTAAGAAACGACATACGATTATTAAAAGACCTAGTATCCTTTGAAAATATAAATCAAACAATGGCCAAAGTTGCCATGAAAAAAATACTGGGCTATTTATGGTACTTGTTGGAAGAGTTGGTGTCTTGTATTTTTTGACGACGAATTTTCAGCTAAAAATAAGCAAAATATGGTAGATGTACTAAGAATCAAAGGTGTAGAAGATTGCTCGAAAAGAAAAAGCATTGATGTCGAACACATCATCAAAAAAAGCATAGAAGACTTTATGATTGGCAACTCTTTACGATTTTTCCAGATAAAGATATAAAGATGTTGAAACTTGGAAGGATGACTCTGATTTTAAGGCTGAAAAGAAAATGGTCCATTATATGCGGATAGCGAATACATTGCTGAGCGTGGTGTTGCCTTAATGAAGGAATATAATAAATTGATGACAATCGACGAAGAGCAAAAGTAATTTTCGCTTTTGCTAGTAAAAGCTTATAGAAAGAAATATCCAAATACAAAAAAATCAACGCTTGCATCTTGAATATTTTATTATTAAAAGGCTATCCTTATTTGTAATCTAAGCATTAATTTTACATGTAAATGTTTTATAAAATTGACAAAATACTGAAATAGTTTTTAGGGTGGAAAAGCAAATGGAAGGTTGACCGGTTGAATATTCGAAAAAAATATTTTGACCCAAATAAGGACTACCCTAATGTATATATTGCATTAATCAGGATGACTATAAAAAACCCATAAACCAATTTAACTAGCAGAAGGACGTAATACAGATATTGCGCTATTGGATTATAAGTTTAGTATGAAATCGTTTCTTCTATAACAAATAATCAACAACATACAACAGCATTCAGTCTTAAAAAAAGGCCAAATATTTGTTCATTAAAGCGTTACTGCAATAAAAGTAAATTATACATTTAGCGATTATAATCGAATGAGAATCATTCGAAAAGGAGTAGAGAAACATTCTTCAGCGCTGCGTAATAAATTGATCGAAACAGGAGCTCTATTCCTATCAATTTTCAATTTTAATCGAAGCTGACAACTTACATTCCTGATTGAAATTATATAAATTACAACAATGCAGGTGTTGTGTAACTCTTTTCGCCGAAGAAATGTTAATTTTACAATAACACCCGAGTCTCGGCACGCGCCTGGTAACTGCTTAATGAACTACAGGTGAGAAAAAAACCGGAATCAGACGAGAGACTTGCAGAACAATACCGTGTTGTTCATTAATATTTCTTAATTATTATGGAGGTAGCAAACGAGTAATTATATTTGTATACAAGCATTTGAATAACTCCAGTGAGCACGCTGAAAAAACTCGTCCATGCACTATATTTTCCCGATATTTTAATATGCATGCAATTCAGCGTAATTGTTATTATATTTATAAACATTACGTATTCAAATGCACATGTAAAAGCGGAAACGCATCCTGTTTGTCAGGATGTTTCCTATAAAATCCTGAAAGACGTCAACGGTCGGCTAAGCACGAACCCCTCTTCAATTCTCGAAGGGACTACAGAAACATTTCAAGACGTTATAACTTTATATATTTAATGTTCACACCAGCAAAAATATAAAACGTTATCTAAAAAAAAATTACCACAATCAATCATTATTTGCTATAATTTTCATATTTGTGTTGTTTATGGACATTCTTCAGTGAACTATAACCCATTATTTTGAAAATATAATATCTTACCTCAAACTATGAAGAAACTATTTTCTATCAAACCGTTATGAAACAAAGTCAAATCGATGATGAAAATTAAGGAAAAACTGAAAATCTTAAATAAGATATCGTAATAAGTAGTATTATTATGCACCATTAGGACCAAAATATTTGAATTCGATTTTTTATTGGATAGATTTTAAATGTCACCAAGCGCATGCGTCACCCAGGCTAATTTAACCAATGGTGAGTCATTAAAAAATAATCAACAGCACCGATTTAAAACAATGGCGTCCTAAAAAATATTTAAAAAATAGACAGGAAAATGTTTTTATTTGAATAAAAAAAACTGATTGCATTACTCAAAAGGAAATAAAAATTAGTTACGTCCCTCTCACACCTGTGCTTGATTGCTATAATTGTTAATTTTCATCTCACTCACACTTGACGACGTTACAATACAAAGAGTTCGTCTCTCTTGCACTCGCTTTTTTTTGATGTGCTCATCCCGCTCTATCGGAAATCGGATTAGTTTGTTATATTTTAGAGACGCATTTATTCTTTCTAGTGCGATATCAAAATGCCCAACGGGCGCTCCTCAAAGTTTTCGTATATTTTTTAATTCAGAAATATTTGTCATTGTTGGACCATGGAGTATTTATTCATAAGCAAATTTTGATTTTATTATTTTATAATTTAAATATCTGTTTTTTTTATCGAACAAAGACCATCGAGTTAGTGTTTCTTCTCGAGAAATTTAAGAAAGCAATTTTTATTGTATAAAATAAATTTTGAACCAATATTTTTGACAGGAATACAAAGTTTTCATTTTTATAACGTTACTCTGCATATGAGTGGGTTTTTGTCAAAATGAATTTTGTTTAAAACGTTTTATTAGGTTTCTAGATATAACAAAAGAAATGTTCTTTGTTTCTACTTGTCGTGATTTTTTAACCAAAAAGAGAACTAGGATATAATTAAATTTTAAATGGTTACCATATTTCTACTTATTTCAATTATACAATAAGATAATTATATGTATGTAAATGGGGAAATGAAATCGAGAATTATCATTTCTCGGGAAATGAAAATCATCCAGAAATCTGAATCTCTACTTAAAGCTATCAAATCTCATCCACGCTGGGATAATTTGATTGATAAAAATGCTGAATAACTCAGGACAGACTAAAATGACGGAATATATTGTAGTTGTCTGGGGGCCCTCTTATATGATCGCGTAAGTAAAGTAAGTAAATATTTTTTGGATCTATGTATTTTAATTATCAGAATAAAATATTAGGGGCACTTAACTTTCATTTTTTTTTTGTTTCATCCCGGCAAACATGACATTCAGGGAGATTGACTTTTTGCAATCCCATCTATTGAATTATTTCTGATTACTTCGACTTTTTTTAAATTTTCCAATTTTCATAAAAAAATATTTATTTAAAACCAGGATACTTGAGTTGTAAATCAAATCACGGTACAGAACTACCTACAATTGCAGATTTAGAGATAGATATAGTCGTTTAGACTGAGTGTTAGAATAGTGGTTTAGATCTTGGACTCTTACTGTAAAGATTTGGATACAAATCCAGATTGTGAAAAAAAAATCACCATACCAAAAAATTTGAGAGAATATTTTCGACCGAGACCCGAGACATCGTATAAGGCACATTCATTCATTCATAGTAGTTTAAAGCTGTTTATGGTAACTATAATGATTTTATAAATTTCGATATTGTGCTTCCAGTTTAAATACTTAAATGTATGTCATTAAAGTTATCTCAGCTTCATATAAAACAAATTATTTTATTTTAAAAAATTTCGCAAGATTGGTTCAAAATATTTTAAGTCGCTTCTAAATGGTTTTCTTTATCGTCGATTAGAGAAGATTTTATCAATCGAAAGGAACAAGGCATAAATAATAGAGCTGGGTGAGATTGCATTTCAGATTGGATCTTTGTGATTTTATCAAGCATATTTTGACTCAATATTGCATTTTAAAAATATATGAAGTCTGTTCATATTTCCGATCTTTTTTTAATCTTCATATCAATGAATTAAATACACTGTTGCATTTAACACCCATTTATTGTTTCCGTTGATTATGCGACTGAAAAAATATGATTTTGGATTAAGAGCAATCTTAAATAACTATAGATTATAAATTATCCTGAATAATGATTTTCAAAAGGATTATGAAATTTTATAAACCACAATCGAATTTGAATGTGAATAAATGCCGTATATATACACTAATTATAGAAACCCATTGTTTTATTTATACATATTTGACAACATCGGCTTGGCAAAAAGTAAAAGACCTAAGATAATATAAATTCGAACTGTTCATCAAAAAATCTATTCTACGAAATTCTATTGAGTAGTAAACTCTTATATTAGAGATAATTCGAAGACACTCTTCAATTATTTTCTTTTTGTTTTTTATTCATCAGAATTTATGTTAAACTGTGTAGTCATTAATGTTTGTAATTAAAATAATTTGCTATTAAAATCATTCAATATATACGTTAACGTGGCTTTGCAATCAGTTATGGAAAACTTTGAGAACACGTGAAATTGATCGATCCGAAATATTAATCATCAAAACGTCGTAAGCGCACATAAAAACTTCAATCGGAATCTCGCACTTGTATCGGCGCATTTTTTACATGTACATTTTTAGTGAAATTTTTATATCTCCTACTTACACCTTTCACAAAGAGATTGTGAAATTGAAATACAATTTCTTAATATAATTTGCATAAGAAAAACATAGCGATCTTATTATTATGGCTATTTACTGTCGCCAAGAGAGTTTATTTAAAATAAATCGCAATCGCGCGCGAAAAAAAAAACAATTGGGCAATCTCAGCTTGATTGGACACATTGTGTGTATCATTTAATTTAGGCTTCGAATATGAGCACATAATTGGCGGAAAGGGAAAAATATTTTTGTTTTGGGCGGAGCTAAAAACAAATGAATATTGTTTTGATTAAATTCAAATCGATGTTATTCTATTGTGATGGCGATCATTTATATATCAATTTTTACTATGAAAATATGATTTTTTATGTAGCAAAAATATTTTTTTTATATAAATGTAGTTCAATCAATTATGTTTATGTAAAATAATTTTACATTTGGACGTTTTCTTTTTAATTAGAAATTAAATTGATTTGTTAGATGATCGATCATCGAGCTGGCTAAGAAGAAGTATTGTCATGATTTATAGCCGCTCCATCGGAAAAGTCTCATACGGATGATCTGCGTATTTTCTTCAGGCACTTACCTGTTTGTCGAAGGCGGTAAGGCTCAGATGGCAGTCTTAGGATCTACCGCCAGAGGCGTTGTATTCAACGTGAAGCACAACTTCCCGTTCCACCTTGGCGCATTGGTGTGCGGCACTCCGGCGCACCAGCACGCGCATCATTCCACTCGACACCTCTAGATCCTTACCTGGATCACTATCGCGTCGTGCACAGGTGTAGTGTCATCTTCGATCCTTCTGTATCAACATCGTCTGCTGTCTTTTAACACAGAAATCTCAAAAAATCGCGTAAAACTTGTGAAAATAAATTGTTTAAAAATCGCCCTTAAACTACAAAAAATCATAATTTCATGCAAGAAGACTATGAAAAAATGATTAAAATTGTTAAGATAAATCCGAATTAAGATTTTAAAGCACGCTTTGAAGCTTTTGATCGATATTTTATAACCTTTGCCCAAATAAATTGTATCAAAAATCATCAAATAATCGCGTGGTATTTGTTGAAATTAAAGGTTTTGTATATTTTGAAGCGTTCTCGGAAATTTCGTGTGAAACTAAGTAGGCATGAATAACTCGGTTAACTAAAAGTGAAACACCGTACCGTGATATAGAGGTATCTTACGATAAAAAAATTTTGGAACAGATCGCTCCAGATTTTGATTTTTTTTAAAGATCAATTGAAGATCCACAAAAAATAATTAACTTAATAAAGTCGTCATTTGATGTTGTGTTTAACTCGCGATTTGTTCTTAATACGATTATCTGCCACTTTTTACTAATTGGAAAATCTGGGGTACTTTTTGTGATTCTTCTTTTTTCGATCTAACCTTCAGTTATAAATGGAAATCCGATGACTAATAAATGTGAAAATGGTGATACTGCCATTCTGGCGGCATTGTATTGTTAAACGCGCTTATTGCGCAATGAATAGATTTTATGGCAATATTTTTAACCAATTAATTCAAGAAAATCAGCTTCACATCGACGTAAATCGAATTAAATCCGCAAATAATAACAAACCTGTTGATTCAAATGAAAGTTTATAAATCAAGTGATATTTTGTAGTGGGAGGCTATTTTTAAAGTGTCCCGGATGAACGACGTCCATTGAAAACATAAACGGTGAGATATTTCATTTTTTTTCAATCAATTTATAAGAATTTGCTATACAAGTCGCCGTGTAATTTACACGCCCCGTATCCAATTTCCACCAATGTGTAACCAATATGTAAGTCGATGCGATAGTTTCAGCTCGCATTTGTATGATGTTAATTTTACCTGTTGCCTCGACAACCTGTTGGTGGCTGTTTCGAAACCTTCCCCCCCTGTTTAGACGGTGTTCGAAGTCCGTTAAATTAATTCTTCTTTGGACCCTCTTTACAACAATTGCAAGGGTATGTTGGCTACAAGTGGTGGATATGCAACCATGCGTGGACCTAACACGTGTGTTTTTCGCGGGCGATCGTCGAAGAAGTAATTTACAAAAAATATATATCCATCAGAGAGTCGATACATTGCAAAATGAAAAAATCCTAGACGCCAATTTAAAAAAAAAATCAATAATAGAAACAATGCGAAATATATCCTCCCAGGTACTCGGTACTATGTGAATTGTTCAAAATTCATGGAAATTGAATCAGTTGTTGCTATTTTAAATCGAGCAATGATTCATACAGTTCCCACAAAAGCAATCGGCTCATCATATCATCAGTATGAAAAAATAAGTCAAATTTAAGACGTAATTATCTTATGAATCCAGATAATTAATTATATGGGTGTCTAATAAATTTGTTTTCATCCGCGTGCGAATTTACAATCGATATTCAATTGCAATTGCCCGAAAGTCGATAATCAGCATGATGGTTATTTTGGACAATATTAAAAGGCTAGGTAATTAATATATTTTACTGTTTTAATATAACTTTTAATGTAAAAAGGCGTTAGATAACCAAACATTAAGAAAACCATCTAAAGAAGTCATTTTATCGCTATTTCGTTGCCTAAAAATATAAAATATTTTCATAAATTTCCTTTGATACTGTTTTAAATATTGCACTATTTTATGCAATTTTTTCTTAAGCCTATTAATAATATTTCTTAATCTGATAATCAATTATAGCAATAAAAATGTAGCATAAAATCTGTCGGTAAACTCGTGGTTAAGCTTTCAAACTAATAACTAAGCCATCTTGGGTTAAATATACCGTTATTGGCAACATCTTTGATATAAATGAAAATCATGCCAAATAGGTATTTTAACGTTTTTGTGTTTATAAATGTCTTTTTCAACATCATATCAAGGTGGGATTGTTAATATAGAATTATTGTTCCAAATCAGTCACTCATAGACAGTTTCATTGATTTAATCATGTTTTTAAATTTATTGGCATGGTAAAAATGCTTTTTTGTAACTAATATTTGAAGTCACATATAAATAAACGCTAGAATTTTAATTATATATTTGAATGGTTGATTAAATTCAGATCAATTTCTCAAATGTTGAAGTGAGTTCAAGAAGCGAGCTCTGGAGTTATTCAACACTGATTTTGACAATCAAGAAAAACTATCTTATGTTATGTATTGTATTTAAATATTTTAACGAGATTCTAATTATTTATGGTTAGCTAAAGTTTGCATAAAGTATACGCAAATAAAATGAGGTTCTTATCTAATATTTCGTTGATCATTCAAATGTTAGCACCTTGATGTATTTTAGCTCTCTGATATACAAGTTGTTTTTAATTATAAATATTAAAAAAATTGGTAAAAATTAAGTAGAGTTGGAAATGTTGATGTTTCAGGCTGTTAATTTATCGTCCCTATGATCGATCTCTCGACCACCATGCATAATCGCCTCTAATCTGTAAAATTGAGACCTTCATCGATCGACTCGGGGAACCTTCGCGTCGACAGTTGATCCGTAGAAATGCCCATAATTAAAAATACAACCCGACACGGTCGTGAATTAAAGCCTCTCATTAATAAGATTTCCGATCGGAAAAATAAATAAAATTAATCGAAAAAAATCGGCAGGTCATTTCGTTTATGGCCGTAAAATAAACATATAATTGCCGTTAAAAATTTGCATCTGACCTTAATTTTACGGACTACCACGCTCAGTTGGTTATTGTAGCAATCCTACAAATCCTAAGACATGCTCCGATGAGCCAACTCTGAGGACCTGAGTCCGCTGATCTTCCCGGCTAACGTCCTAGGGGTGCTGAACCGCGATGACGACACATTTATTGGATTTACATTCATATAGCTAGAATAAGAAATGTTCATGATTTAATATTTACAATATTTTAGCAATCAATTCAGAATAATTAAAAATGTATGCGTTTCATATTCATGCGTGTGAAAAAGCTCATTAATAAAATTCATCAAGTCCATGAGAACTTTAGGGCATTGTACAAAACCACATTTCAATCGTAGATATTAATGTTCATTACTTTACATAAATATTTTCAAACTGACATATGATGATGCATTTTACATCTGACATAATTGAAATCATGTTTTTTTTAATCTAAATTGACATTTTTGGTATTTGTGAAGATTTGCTTTGTGAAGTTTCCAATTCAGATTTTCATTGAAACATTTTTTTTCGGTCCATCTCATATTAATGGATACAAATTGCCTTTAACTAATCTCACCTCAAAATGTTTGATATCCTTCTGTGTAATTTTGGGACGAAATTGTCACTTTATAAGGTGTATTGATTTATGCAGTACACTACAGCATCTTTAATTCCTAAATAATACATAGAAAGTTTTTGATGCATATTCTCATTTGACAACTCATGTACAACTTTATATTTTTTAATATGTAATATTCTTGAAAATACCTCTGTATTTTAAAGCAATTTCATTAAATGTTATACAAATCTTACGACATCTTCTACAGATTCAAACCAAGTTTAAATTCATAAAGCAAACTGCACTCAAACAGATGATCATTTTTGTACTCCTCCTATTTAGATAGAGAAGTTTATACGATCCTTCACGATATTCAGTCTGTTTTTAGAAATAACAAGGGATATGAGGTTATTGATCAGATTGGCACTTGATATATTGAAACTGACTCTTGACGTGCTTACTTGAGGATGGATTAATTTCACTTCTTAAATAATGCCTAAAATTGTGAAAAACGTTGATACAAATCAATTTTAAAGTAATGACGATAGTGATTATATGTATGAACCAGGCGTTGAATTGGAAATATTAGTGTTATTTAATGGAAGTAAATATGACGTTTCTGTGTAGTACAAAAAAATAATAAACCTAGCAAAAAAACTATGAGTCATTCATATTGGAATTTGATTCTGATGAAGAAATTTGGTTGCCTGTAAATGCAACATGAACCTTCGAGGTTGCAGGGATGAATCAGATTTTCGATCAAATACATTTCCAATTACAGATGGGAAGACTCCAAATGTATATTTTTCTATTGGTTAAAAATCAGTAGTATCTCAAATTCTACGATCGTGTATTGCATCATTACATTTTTTTTCATTTATCTTTAAGCAAAAAAATGATCAATAAAACTGAAACAAATATGTACGCAGTTCTGAAAAATTAAAAACGTATAGTTGATGATTTGCAAAAATTGTTGAGCAACTCATTTATTTACAGCATTTCATTCTTAATTTAGGCATATCAATAACCTACTTAAATTTCATGTTTCCTCCCATAAAAATATATCATCATGTAGTTATTTAGATCTTCAGTAATGAGGAAAACGACTATTAAATTGAATAATATGTCTGATTATATACATTATCTTAATAAATGTTATTAAATGTAATCATAACTTTCTTGTAGCATAACACAGTCAAGCTTCCATTGATATATTTTCTAAATGGGATACATTTAAAGTATCTTCAAAGCCGACGAAGGATTGGATTTATATAGGTACTTTAATAAAAAATATATTAGATTATGAGTCTCTCGGGGCGTTTAATTGAAGGCGAATCGAAACGACGAAGACTAGATCCACCGACAATGATCAATCCGCGGTTGTGAATTTGGCATTTGTGCACGTCGGGCACATTTAAGTGATCGGTATCCATGGGTTTCCTTCCTATCTCAACTGCTTATTTATCCAATGGTCACCTTGAGTGCGTTTCGAACAGCAGCTCTGTGTCCATTGTCCGAGCTCTGCGGTGACACAACAGTTTCGGAGTCGGGCGAGTGAAAATGTAGCCGAGCTGGTGAGAGCAATTGGACACGCCGCTGCTACTGTACGAACCAGCACGACTTTTATGTTCTATTGACCAATATATACGCTCTGGATCGATATATTCAATACTTAATTCTATATAAATCACGAGAATTTTGAATGGCGACCGTATCGGCACTGGGGAAAATCATAACGATGAAAATATGAATCAAAGATAGACATCCAAAAAAAAGTGCAGATTACTAATAAAAACATTTAATTTTAATTTAATTTCCAATGAAATATTTCATATATAAAATAATCAGCACGATAAGAATATTTTAGCACATTTTTTATTTGATTAAAATGATTTTTACAGTCGTTAAAATGAAATTTTATGTTAGTGTCGTAACACCAATCTATTTCATCGTTAATGGGACTATAATACTTACATTTTTAAGCAATAGTGTCGTTATTTGTAGGTCCATGAAAACGTTTATTAATCTTATTTTATTTCCAGTAGAAATTTTTAGGCCATCCAATACAGTTAAGTTCAGTATTGCCAACAATTTTTTATGCTCTATTCAGTTACTGTAGGGCACTCGAACGTTTTAGAAAGTGACTCAATAAAAAGTACTTTGAATGCGTTATAAAAAAAAGCTATACAATTTTATTAAATAGGGAAAAAATAATCGTTATGTTATATAGTCTTTGATGGAGTTGAATGTGTATATTATTTAATAAAGAATCGCTCTCGAGGTGGTTCTTTTGATTGTGGCTCATTTTCTTCGACGCCGTTTTATAACATTTTCCTTTCTCATTGTTGGAAACCAGGAAAAATTGCAACGTAAAATTCTTTCAGAAAAAGGTAGCACGTTCCGTACTTGCAAATGGAAGACAACAAACCACTATTATGTATGAAAAAGAAGTGCTTGTGTGCATCATGTATCATCCTCCGGTATTGTTCAACGGCACGCATGGCCTATCATGGCCGCCGGTTCGGTCACGCAAGATGGCGGTTGACGTCATCACACAAAATGGCGGCGTCGTGTGACGTCACCCAAAATGGCGTCACTTCCGGCGGAAGATGTCAGCATCCCGACGGTGCGTGTAAACTCTTCGGTGTTATTGACTCCATCGACTGGCGTTTATTTACAATTATTGTGATTGGCTCTTTCGGAAAAGTCGTAGTAAAAGCCGCTGTATAGCTAGCCAACATTGCCAAAATATATACAAATGGACGTTTAAACGCGCGTTAAAAGACAAGCCGAAGAAGCAAATACAAAATTAATTCCGGGATATAACAGAAAAAGGAAAAGAAATGGAAAGATCCACAAACAAACAGAAACATGAAAGAATCAAAATCGATAGATGACAACCACTTAAATTGATGACGTATTCATAAAACATCATAAAAGTGCTTATACTATATAGCCGACAATAGCAATCATCATGATCAAATCTATTATTATCGTCATCTGTTTATTGTGCCATTTCCATTACTTTTCCAGGAATCTCTATGTGTCATTGATAGTTGATGATGAAAATCTATGAATGCACTGTGAAATCACTTACAAATATACAGCTAGTGTGGGATGAGATTGATCGAAAAGCGAAAAATCAAGCAAGATGGTGTTTTAAAGCTAATACTAAGTGTTTCCAAATTTGTTGTCGGTAGTGTATACAATTTTTTTTCGAAACCAAAAAATAAGAGTAAAATTGCTTCGAGATGATCGATCAAAAATGAAAAATCATCATCATATTATATATCATAGTACAGCCACAAATAGTCCACTGCAGAACTATGGACCTTTTCAATATTCATTCACAGAAAGGGGTTACATCTATCTCGTCTATATCATACATTCACCTCCTCATTTGCTCGATATTGAAGGTAGCATATTCTTCGAGTTTCATTTGGAACGCTCACCTAGTGGATCTTCTGAATGAATGTATCAACGGACGCTTTCGCGACCGTCTCGATAGGGACTGTGGGAAATTTATAAAGACTGAGCAGTTTTCCTCGAAAGATAATGAAAAACTACTCTAGACGACCTTTTGATATTACTGGAAAAGGCTTTCTGGAGTACAAAGGGTCCAGTCTCTATTTTCTTCGCTAGGTTGTTGCCGAGCTAGGATGAAGACATGCATGATGCTTAAGTGCATCTCGGATTCGCTCCTACACCAACTGAGAGTGTCTCTTCGTCCACGTGCAACTTATCCGAGCAAATTCGAGACTAAGTGGTTTCTTATTTCAGGTTGAACCTCTCAATTTAGCCTAATATTCCAAAAAATGTTTATATGGTGAAATTATTCTTCACAATTTGAATTTGAACTCGAACCTTCCTTATAAAAGATCAGGAATGAGTCCATCATGCCAATATTTATTGTGTGATTTTTTTTGGCTATTATTAAATGAATGCATCTATGGTATGATATTTTTTACGATGGTTGATCGATAGAACAAATGATGTTTCAATCACTCCATTGACTGTTAAATGCATGTCAAATTCAGATAATTTGTTTGCCAATGCTATGAGAGCTTACATACAAGAGCACCCTGATGCTTTTTATCTATGGCAAGTATGATTTGAAACTATAGAATTATCTAAATGACACCAGGCTGAAATATCTGCCTTCTTGAATCGAATATTTCAAATCAATAATTTTGCATGCTGAATTTTTATTATTTTACATATAATCAATTTTTAGACAATTGCATTATGGAAAAAATGACATCCGGTTACGTATATAGAAATATACTTCGTTTATAGACTTAGTAAAATTTACGTGGAATGTCGGTTGCATTGAGATTTTTTTTTACTTTGCGGCTACTGTATATAAAACATTTATTGATCGGATGCTAGAGTAGGGTGAACAGTATGCATCAATCAATATTATAATGTTATAAAGGCAAAAAAATGATTTAAACGTATTAATTTCTACGCTATTGGCATATCAGTTGATTTAATTGCCCAAAAAATGGACAATGATCTAAATCTTTGGAATGGGAAAACGTGTCGTTTTTCCAGTTTTGAATGAGTGACTGATTAAGACGTATTGCAATAAATCGTTTTTGCTCCCAAAGGCGTCGATTCTAAATTGAATTTATCGTCGTTTCGTTGAATTAAAGTTGTCACGATAAATAAAATGCTTCGGTGTCACACTGTAGTGCTCCGGAACAGAAAAAAGGGGTATAAAAATCGCACCGAATTTGTACGTGATATTTGGCGCTGTACTTTAGTGAATGAAACAAGAATACCAACACACATAAGCAAAAAATATCTGTATAAAAATACGCATAGCTATTTTTTATCGGATTTAATCCCAGCGAGATAATTTGAAACAATACCCTTCGGATGCGATATACAAAAGTATGTAAAATATGATTTTATTGCATCGAATGTGTTTTTTTTGTGCATTGTTTTCAGGCAGTTCAATAGATTTCTTCACACCTGAATTTTTTTCTTGCTTTTGTGGTAAACTTTTCGATTAAGTCTATGGGTGTTTTGCAGTGCTGTGGTTGTTGTGTTCATACAAAAATTGCTTTTGCACAAACCTAATTGATTGATTGATATCGTATGCATTTAATGTAACATTCAAATTTGTTGATGTTACGACGATTACAAAATCCATTGTTCAAATATAATTTTAAAAATTGCACTTCTTCTTTGATTCAATTCGTTTTTCATATAAGATTAAGACATGCGATGATTGGGGAGATTTGAAATCATCCTTCTTCGATAAGCATGGATTATTCAAAATATAATGGGAAATTTCTTCGATTTGTTTAATAATAATCAAATAGGGATTATTATAGCAATGACTCAATACATTTAGAACCTTGAAGCAATATTTTCATGAACCATTAAATACGATTTTAATTGGATTCATGACTCGATAATTTTATTACTAAATAAATATTATTGTACATATTTAAATTTGACACACTTTTATAGATTAATCTTTGAATATCAAAAATAAAAATAGCATCAACCTAAATTATAAAATAGGTTAGCTTAAGCGTTATTTTGAATTTGAAATTAAAATGACATGGGATATATTACAAATGTAAACATTTAACATCCTTTGACAAACGTAAAGAGTCATCTACAATATATCAGACACCAAAAGCGTCAATATGATTTAATTGTGGCCATAAAAAGTCACTCAATATTGATTGGTAACGCTCAGCATCCACAGCAACAGCATTTCTAGCACCATCTTCGAAACTATTACATTTGCCCAAAATACACACTAAACAGTAATATTTTTGGATGTAAATATCATTTTGCTCATTGACGAATCCATCGGTCATTGTTCAATAATAATGTAAACCCGCTGTTGCAATGTATACCCGTTCATGGTTGAAATTGTACTACCTTCCACTACAACAAAATGGCTTATGTCATATGAAAAAACGTTTAAACATTATTATATAGTTAAAAATAGTTTAAAAATAGCTCATTAATAAATTTCTTATTTTCAGTTCTCAGGAAAGTTGCTCTTAACTTTATGCTATTATTAGTATTTAAGATAAGATGTTTGAGTCTGTGAACACTGGGATTGATTGTAGTTTTTCAGTCAAATTTAAATCAATTTTACTCCTACATTTGAATTCCATTGTAAAATTGGATAAAACTACTTCCTAAAACACGTTAATGTAAACCAGTCACTCACTAGTGAGTAGATTCCATTTAATTAATCTGCTCGTTATTTTAGTTTTACATGATCTACTAAAATAATAAAAATCCGTTGATTTTCTTTTAGAATTTAAGCTAGTTTCAAATTATGGAAATGTATACGGACTGTTCATGATTGTTAAACCACATAATAAGATATACATTATGTGTATCAAAAACTATGACGTAAACGATTTGGCAATGAAATTATATGTATTCTTTATGCAAATATTCAACGTAAATTAAAGATATAAGCGTTTTTACGACGCTGCTGTATGTAAGAACATCGTACTTATTGCTTCTAAACGAATTGACAGAAGGAAATAGATCAACAATGGAAGCCATTAAGACCGTCGTTCGATTCATTGCTGAATTGTCTCAGCAAATTACTTTCATACACGCCCAATTATTGTTCATTTATCGACTCGACATATGCACAGCATATATTCATTCATGTATAATTTGTAATCTTCGAGCCCTAATGATATATATTCATTTTGAACGTATTCTTCGGTCGGACCGCTGCGGTATGCGTTGAGTACGAACACCACGAAGAGCGACCATCGATCATGAGAAAGCGTTTAACAATAAAAATACCGGTAGCGGCAAATAATAAATTATAACAAGAGTAAAAAACGGCTCACAACAACTGAAAATAGAGTCGAAAAAAAGCGGAGTCGGTCACAAATACTGGGAAATGAGATTGGGTACAGTAGCCATGGCCGTGGGCGGTACAATTACTTGCTTATTGGCCACAGGTGTCCCGATCCCTAATTTATACACACAAACTTAACCGTTCAAATATCATGCATCTTCTTCATTGAGGCTTCTGCTGGCGCTTCTTGCTCCGTGGAGTCGCTCGTTCGAAGAATAGTACTACTGACGAGACTGGACCGGGTAATATCGACGGTCATATAATGTTATGACCGTAATCGTTTTTATTGTTGTTTGACAGAGTATCATTACAAAGACACCGCACAGTCGACAATGAATCATTTCGGTCTGGATCGATTCAATTCCATCGAATCTAGATAATAAAAAATCCACACAAAAACCAACTCCCTTCGAAATATCATATTTTAATCTTAATCTCAACCTTTTAAAAATAACTTGTTTGATTTAGTAGTCCTATATTATCACATTCATTTTTTCATGCACAGTTTTCTGATTTCATTCATTCGATTAGCTAATAGTAGTTCCACGTCATTTCACTCTCAGGATATCATTCTATGATGGTCACATAATCTGCTCATAACATAAATCTCTAACAAGTCTTTAATTCTTCAAGTATTTATTTATATCTAACGACAATAGTATCTGTGATTATGTCAATGCTACTATTATCACTTTACGTATTTGGTCAGACTAATATACAAGAGATATTTTTGCCACTAATCTGAATTGAAGATTGCATATTAAGTACAGTAGGACCTCGATTATCCAGACTATTTGGGGATGAAAGTAGTTCAGATAATCGAAAATAATCATAATTGACAAGCAAAGTATGAATAGCTTTTATTTGTCTGGATTTACATACACATACAATAAATTATTTTTTATTAAAATAATTAATGATGGATTTGGCTTTTTAGAAGCTTCCAAATCGCGAATACTTGAATAAGATATATAAGTTGTCCTGAATTACACTCTTCTTATTTTGCAAGTCATTTCATGGTGACATCTAAACACTGAAAAGAGAGTCTTCTCGATCTTGTTCTTCTCAGGCTTTGGAAGTGAAATCACCATTTAATTCATTATTAAAAAAAAATGCTTTTTCACATAGTAATGGACCAAATATTGGCTGTCCAGTTGATCGTTTTTGTATGAACCATATATAAAAACACTAATTTTTCATAAGTTTTTGCTCTGAGCTTCTATATTTTGATATCAAAAAATTATTAAGCCTCGTAATTTGCAATCCATTTTGTACGTGAGCAAAAGTGTACATAATTATCTATATGCAAATCAGTAAATTATATATTTTTTTGTTTTATTTTTAGCATTCCAGACAATCGAAAATCCGAATAATCAAGGTCCGGATAATCGAGGTTCGCTCTTTATGAGATTAATTTCGACAGGGATGAATATATTTAGTATTAAATCTGTATTGATACAAATCTAGACTTAATATTTTCATAATAAAAGAAAAAAATTGGACCTATATTAACGACGGCATTTTTTTTAGCATATGTGCAATTCGTGTACAAGTTCTTAAGATATGTCGCTTAATATATTTGGATGATAATATTTCTTATGTAAAAGTAGCTATTGAAAATTATGCAAATTCTATTAAAACATATCATTCAATCGAAGTATATACGTTTCATGAGAATTAAATGGAAAACATAAATCTGACAGCATTATTTTATTCCATAATATTAGCCGAAATATATCATATATACGATACAATTAATCATACATTCATAATAAAAATCTCAAGGAGATTGCTTGATGTCAAACCTTGGGATGTGATATTTAACACATCACCGATATTCATGATACTAATGTTATTAAGCCCCTCGAAATCATGAACAATGTTGATTGTCAATTCGTGTTCGCTTTCTATTGTAGACGTTTTCCGCTGCGACAATTTTCACACAATTAAAAAACACGTAGTGACACTGTGTTATAGTAGAATTGTGCTATAAAAGAACCAAGTCTACTTTGATCGACCGTTGCTACTGGTAGAATCCACTTACGATAAAACTGACGACAAGATCTCTTAGAATAAGCTTCATAAGACAATTCGTCAAATTTCACTATTTTGTAATCGATAAATATTATTACCATACTAGCAGACATATCAACCATCTGTCCTAAATGTGCATAAATATTTTTATTTATTTTAATTGATTGTACTGAAGAATTGATTGTCATATTTCAAAATTTCAACCAATTTTAGAGAATATTACGTTTAAATGCATTGCAGAGCATCGAAAATATTTATTGCTCTTGGCGTTTCGTAATGGTAAGGATTCGAAACAAATTTGGTTCACTTTGTGGTGTCTCTTTTTTAGACCGTTAACTCCGAACCTCTCCGATCGACGATGACTCGGCGAGAAGTTGCCATTAATTATTTTATACTGTGATATATAAATTTGAATTTCAACATTATCGTTATGCCGTCGAGTTGTACAAGAGAATCGAGATGATCCGGTCTGTGCCAAAGCTAATTTTGTATGCTCTCTCGATATTTAGCGAAAACGATGAGTTTTTCGTATGGAACGCATTGAAGGACGATGCATTGAAAATCTGCAGAAGAATCAACGAATTGCCGTGTGAGAAAGATGCCAAACGGTGGTTCTCAGAATCGATGAAAATCGATCTGATAATATAGTATTTATATGTATTGGATTCTTTATACCACATCCGCTGCGCCCAGTCTGTGGTAATTTATGGCATAAATTCGGTATAATTCATTTGCACGGGTTCGTCCTTATATTATCATAATAAGAGCAATTTTCCGATCTGGGCTTTGTTTATATTGATGATTTAATCTGATTTTTTTTTTCGAGCGGACGAATTTAATTATGCCAACGTCCGATGACTCATTACTGTATGCAAATCCTGTTTCAGTCCAACGGCAGTGTCCTTTGTTCGCATTTTACCATACTGATATGGTTATTTTTTCTTTGAATTTAAATATATCTGCGTACTAATAACGTTTATCTGTTTGAGGGCAAAAAATGGTCGCCCTAGCGAATGAATCATGTTTTGGCAAAAAAGACGATTGCATTAAATCCATACACAGAGTGTTAAATTGTAGCGTGATTTTAGATTTTACGCATTTCATAGTAAATTTTACGTCATTACGTTTTTGTGTTGAAATGATCGCTCTTGGAATTGTGGAAATAATTCCGACCATTTGACAAGTGCCAATATGCCATTTTTTCACACTTTTTTGTTATTTTCTTGGCAAAGGATGTCAATGGAAATAGTTTATCCATTTTTTTTTTGTAAATACATATCTTATTTTCTCTTTGGTCACTTTACATAATTTTAACAATTAACATTCAGTCTAATGAAGTTATGTTTTGAGTTTAATATGCAACATATGCATAAAATTCTAGTCTCAATTGTTCTTAATAAATCGCCAATCTAAATTTGACGAAGCTAAAGATTATTCTTATTGTATTTCCTCTCCTATTGTTATCGATTGATTGACAAAAGCTATTCATGTTTCTTATTTTGATGACTGCTACGATAGATTTTTGTATTGTAGATTTATTACGAAAACGTTTTTTGTGGTTTCAATTAGCACATGTTTTAAAAAAATACACCAATGAAATATCCAAGTATTTTTGCAAGCTTTTAGGCTACTGCAAGGTCCGCTAAATCAAGCGTCATCGATCATATTTTTTTCAATATACAATATCTTCTATTGTATATTTTATGGATATGACTTTCCAAATGCATCTTTAAACACGTTTTATCAGATTTTTTGTTTGAAGATTTTTGAGCAATATTTAACAATCACTACGGCTTAAATCACAATCTAAGCTAGTCTTTATAATTTCATAACCAATCGCTGTTTCAATTGCAGCTTTTTTTTAAATTTATGCCATAATTTTTCGAGATGGTTCATTATTGTTACATTAATGATATGATAACATAGTTATAAAAATAGACTATTTATTAGTTCAATTTAATTTTTAAATCATTTTAATTAAGAGTTGCGTTAGAACATTTCGTTTTTCAACCAACATGATCGGTAATAAATTGGCAATTTCGCGTCAATTGCAAGTTGGAAATAAAATGAAAGTCGATTTGTATTATTCATAATCGTTGATCTATTTGCATTTCCTTGAATTTTTTCTTCCGTATTTTAAGATCCTGATTGAGTTTTTTGCCATCATAAAATATAGTGTCGATAATTGACGGCCTCCTATGTTAATTTGGAAAGGATCTGCTTTCAGCCCTCAGCACCTTGTACATAAATGTTGAAGAACGAAAAAAATATATAATGGCAATAAATTATTTTTTATGACGCAACAGTCGGTTGAATAATTAAGTTCAACGTCCCTTTTGGGGTAAGTCTTCGACGGAGCAACCCCCTGTTTGAGGTTCGAAGGAATGTACTGCGTACCTGTCGCGGACCAATTGTTCTTCTTTAAGTGACTGCCGTCTAAGACCGGAAGGAAACACACTTTTTCACATTAAATTTTAAATTTAAACAACAAAAGGGGAAGACATGTCGGAGGACCGTTGATAATTGTAACGGTCGAGTCTTCTTTTCTACCCACAGTCTTCTGTGTACACTCGTGAGTAAGCGGAATCGACGGAATATACTGTCCGTCACTGTGCTGTATAACACGAGACGTTTAAATGCGTATTCAAGTCCGTTTTACTACATTTTGTGAATGTTCTAATCTAAAACACGTGAAATATATTAAAAATGCTCTTTTAATTCTAAAAAATCGGTTATTCGAACTCCTATATGTATAATAACACATGTGCTTTCTTACAGCATGATCAATCACTCAAATACATAGATCGTCCAAAATATTGGATTAATATCGATATTATTAACATTTTCTGAATGATGCAAAATCCAAAGCGAGACTTTGGATTATAAGATTAAATCTCTAATGCTCTACATTGTTTCCAGCATCTAAAAACAATAGTTTCATTCAGGAAAGACCGTTAATCTCAAGTTCAATAAACCGAAGCAGCAGGTGGATGCCAAGATACTACCAGAACACGAATAGAAAGGACAAGTGCATATTTTTATCACGGATAACTATATACAATCAGAACAAAATTGTAGCTCATTTTTCAAGCATATTATTAATATTATAGATTCAAATTTAAAAAAACGGATGACTTTTATCTATTTATCATCCGTTCGTCTCATCATATGCCTAAAATTTCATGCTGTAAACGTTCATGATTTATATTGGTCGCGTGTTCAATCGAACGTGCCTCGTCATTCGCAACATGTTTATGAGTATTTCTGCTATTCTTTGGCATTAAATCTACATGTTTTGCAATTGACATCGCCAATGCAGATAAACAGGAAAACGGTAAATTTCAGCAATTAATTAATTAAAATATTTTCATTCGCGATTAAACTATTTATGGTGGTGAATGAACCAAATTTGCTTGCTAGACAAATGGCGGTTATAATTAGCGTTTGTGCAATGTTTTCGCTCAATTAGGAATCTCAGATCATAAAATTTGCCACATCAATACGATAAATAGAGCGATATGTACGGATTTAAACATCTGGGATGACATTTTTAAATAGTCTTGTATAAAATATCAAAATACAGTTTCTATCCATTTATGTAACTTTCACCTTAGGAATTCATATTCTTCGATCTAAAATAATTCAACAGTCTATTTTTTGTTATGACACAAGTGTTTCATAACGTAAAATTCTTATGTTAAATGCTGTTTATCATGATGTTTGATTTTCACTCATTTTATTCTCCTTTTGGTTAACATATAGCTTCAGAATGATCAACTTAATTTTTTACTTACTTAATTATATTGTTCACACCCCCTCCTATAAAAGAGTCTCAGCTATTGACAACGTATTCTGCCATCTACATGTGTCTTAAGCTTCATCCCTTCACACCTATCCAGGTCGTTTGTCTATCTGATCATCCCAATGTAGATGAGTTTTTTCGACAAGTCTGTTGCCACTCGGTCCCGAATGTAAGATAGCTCGAGATACCCTATGAAGACACCTGGTACCTGAGGGATGACCCCAGATGGGTCCATTTTTTTAAATTCTCTCTTAAATTTTTGCCTTAAAATATTAGATAGCTGAAGATACGGAAGTCTAAAAGAGACCTTCGTTTGGTAATGTTTAATTTACATCTGACGATGACGCATCGGTGTATCCTAATCAGAAGTTCACCAACTGGAACCGTTTAAAAGTCAAATTTTCCTGCTCATTAGCAACTTGCAATTGTTCATGTAGCCAATTGGATTGTATCACAGATATGCTGCTCACTTCTGTATTGGGTTGGGTTTTTAATTCCGTATATATTTGATTTGAAATTCCGACGTACGTAATAATGATAAACGGGCACTTTGCGTAAAGTTTTTAATGAGCATTGTAGATTTATTTGGACTACTTATATAGAGCTTGATGTGGGTTATCTTCGGCTTTATTCAAATATAGGCTTCGTCTTCCAATGTGGATACCATCATTTCATAAGTACCTGTTTCTTTATAAAGGAGGACGTTTGCGTAGACAGTGGTAGGTTGTTAGAAGATTGCAAGTGGAAGGAACTGTGTTAAACTCATCACGGAGACCACAGCTTACGGTGATCCGTGCTTTGAAAGCTCCGCGGCTCAACGGTGAAAGCGTCCGGCTTCCGATTTGAAGATCACGAACTCAAATATAAGGATACAATTGAAAACTGTAAAGCCTACCTCAGATAATGACATCAACAAGAATCTAATAACGTCTTCTGCATCATAAAAAATCAATTATGTTTACGCACTTCATGCATAAATACTCGGTTCCAACCACGTTTATTACATCATTCAATTGAAGACGATCGTATCAATTGTCGTATGGATACACACCATTTTTTTTTAAATAAAACCGAGTAATGATACTTATGAGAGCATCATCTCGTAACTCAGATTGGATCGTTTATGCTCGAAGGCTTAGTTGGTTTTAAGCCGGGATACAAAATATAGTGATTACATATCAAAATCAAGCAATGTACAATAATGGATAGATTTATTTATCCATACACAATGTTTATTCAGACAATGGTTTCGGGCTATACGTGTTCATCTTGAGCACAAATTCTTATCCGCAATTTCAAGCCGAATCGTAAAAATAAACGCAAACATTTTTCCGCCGACCCGTTATAAAATAGGTGACGTAGAATAATCGAATCAATATCTGTTTAGTTAAAGGTACAAAAAAATACGCTACTGCGGCTGCTTGATTATGCAGATCGACAACCGTCGATTGGCGATCAATAAAATCATACTTTTCGAAACGATCAGATTTATGCGACGATCGTTGGCAATGCTAACTGTTCACCTGTTATTGGTGTAGACCAAACGATTGCAAGCGGCATTTAAATAATATTATATTACCACCAGCTGTTTCTGCACGTTGAAGAAGAGACAGCCTGTCAAATCGTACCATGTGGTCGAATATTTTATATAGATGTAATTGACATTAATTTATTTCGTCATGTGATCTTTGTTTTGCGTAAATTATGATACATTTTATGACCCAATACTTTCGATATTACGCCTATTAAAATGCTTGAAATGTCCATGATTCCATAATAGCAACATTGAATAACAAATAACGATCATCCACATATAATGACATCGTCAATATCACGTCTGTATTTAAATTAATATTACTTTTTTTAGTTATAATTAATAATACATTTTACTATCGATTTTTTTTATTGTAATATATGATGAAAACCATTGGCATTTGGTCAAATAAATCAAATATCTTTTAACTGATCTCATCTTATCTCATTTCTTCTTTAAGTATTAAGAGGCTTTGATTCAATTTCTTATTCATATTGAACGCCTACTTAAGTACTCGTAAAGGTAGTCTCGCGATTAAGCAGCCAGGTTCGTGCCTCAATCATCTTGAATTTAAATCTATAAATGTAGCTAGAAACAATATTTTAAAAAGCATTTATTCACTATTAATACCATATGGAAGTGTTGACAATTATTTCATAAAATATTAAGCACTCTTTTAGAATTCCTGATAAATTTTCTAATTAAAATAGCATTGTATTATGTAAAAGCAGGATCTCTTTAAGATTGCTTTTCTACCGAGTACTCTTAATGATGAATGATATTGCATAGGTCCCTTAGCTATCGGATCACAAAGGTTCCAAAAAAGAAAAAAAATAATAGTCAAATGATGATAAAAAGTCATCGTTCTTGACCAAGATCATTACTTTCAGAATTCACATAGAACACCTTTCCCAACAACCTTCCCGCGGCCAAGAGTATCGGTCGACTCTTTTGTCGTTGTAATTAAAATTCTATTTTTAAAATAAAATCTATTTATCTCTAATATTTTGATGCTTTCCGTATCTTCCTATTATTTTTTGTCTACATTTTCAATAAAAAAAAATTTCAATAATTTCATAAATACATGTACACTTTTTTATTTTATTTTTATGTCCTTTAAAAGTGGATTTGCAAGGCTTTCATATTAAAATATTAATATATCTGAGGCTTTCGCATGGAAGAAATTAAACTTCTTAGCTTCTGTCTATTTCTTCGCTTTGTTAACGTTTATCGATTAGGATTAGAAAATAGTTATGTAGAATTTAATGCAAGAAAATCACTTTTATTTCTTTCCATAGATCCAAGAAAGAAATTATGGGTTTATGATAGCTGAAGTATGATAAAAATAATTTGCATTTTTTAAATGACACGAGAATACTACGTCAATAGTAATGCTTGATCTATTTGTAGACTGACATTTTCCAGTTTTCAATTTAAATTAAATATTTCTTCCAAAAATCTTATTGATGGTTGAGTTGAAATTAATCTTGAAATCACCTTTAATCATTGGCATTTTTTCCAACGCGTTTCACTTTTCGTGGCGTTCAGACTAATTTACTCTACCTCGCCTAAAAAAGTTTCACTTCAAAAATATGGCATACAATGCAGTGAATTTTGATTTGGTTTGTATTGTTAAAGTTCTTACCTTTTAGGGAAGAATCAGGAATTTTAAAGATGGCAGCGGTTCCTATCTTTTTCAGTCTTGTTGCCGCTATGGCCTATCAGTGAAACTGATTTTACCACATGGTGATTGATTTTAGTCACATGGTGCTGATCTGTTATTCTATTATCTACATACCAAAAATTACCAGCATTATTACCCCCACAGAATAGCTGTTTTGCCCCTGCTTTGGTTAAGAACCGGTGATCTAAGGTGTTAAATTATGGGCAATATTGTTTATAATCACATTCGAGTAAGCATGGCAAGTGCAGAGATCACCACCATGCAATAAACGAGTTGCTGATTCAGCCAGCGTGTAAACCGTTGGCGCTGGGAAGATGCACGGAGGACGCTGTCTGAAACGGCGTTACATCAGAGCTGGATCACATGGTCCGAATGGAGTCCCTCATCCATAAAGGGGCTTGCACGGCCAATCGAAGTACCGCAAGTGCATTATTTGGTTTGGTGGTCGCGCACTTGCTGAAGCACAGTCACGTGGCGTGACCGCGGAAGGGCCCAACGTTCCGTGACCTGGTCGTGAAGGTCACATCATCAGACAGTTTTCACGGTGTTTTGCCATGGTGGCGTTGAAAGCAAACAAACCCGCGGACCCTGGATGAGGAGCATTTTCACAATGTTCCGGATCTCTGATGCGATCTGCTGCACAATTCGCTCTTTTTTCGAGAGAGTGACTCGGAGCGATCCGCGCGCTCCGCCTGCATTCTTCAACACTCTTGACCAACATCGTTTTGCTTCTGCAGATTGCAATTGATCCAATAATTATGAATAATGTCTTTACTAAATTACGTCGCTTTGGAGATTGGTGTAATATGAGGCATTCCGGTTTCAAACATTGATTATTTTTTGCGAGAATACTTTGATGACAACAAATAATTTTAATTCATTATAAATCTATAATAGTACGAGAGGTAGCGACATGATTTATGTAATTATCCCTATAAAGCTAATTCTTTCTCATTTTGTTGTTTTGATATTGTGATTAAACTAAATGGCAGTCTACCACGATGATATTATTGCCGAAATTTATAACACTTTTTGAGACCTGTAAATAAATATTATATAAATGTCTTATACCTACAAGACTGAAACTATATTGTAACTGCTTATAATAAACATTGTAATGCCTTGAAAGTTGCAATACTTCAATCAAGTTCCCTCGCTACAACTTTAGCCACGTTTATTAATGCTCTAGCCACCTTGTATCGAAAGCAGACGATTTTTATTTAACAATAATGAACGTAAACTCCTTGTTGTTTTGTAATATTGTATAAAATTTGACTAAAATTTCGTGGGTGCAAAATTTCGATCGCTGCCTCCCGTGCCATAAGCTTATCTATTTCATATATTACCGTACTAAACAAATGATATGAATGAATTCGTTTATGTACTGTTTATTAAAAATAATTGACGTTTGCGTGAGGAAAACTGACATCAATCTAAAAGCAACATTGGCGTCATTATCAACACGAACCTCTTGCATATGGTTAAACTTAAATGAAAATAATTTAATTTACAGACAATCTGATCATTTTAAACTGAAATTATGAAGGGCATAATAATTACTATTTTGTTATGAACAATCTTATATAAGTATAGCGCTCTTGATGCTTTAAATGTGTATTCCGTTCGATTTTTAGTCCATTAAAGCGCTCTTAATGGGATTTTTTAAAATCCTAACAGACTAATAATAAGATATCAATAACCCATTAGCCATCATTATGATTATTGGTGACTGAAAGTGAGTGTGATGTTTTAGCCCAGTTGCTGCCGTGTGAATTTACGGCGCGGTGACCCCAAGTTCGTAACATTGTTGTTGGCCACCGAGCGAATAATATGTTCAGAGTCACGGCTTGATAAGCTCACTTATATGCCAATAGGTCAGGATTTCTTGATGTTTTCAACATATATATTTATTTAATAATATCCACACACATCCTTGCCCATGATATGATAGCTAAGAGATCGATAAATGTTGCATGCGGTAAGGATGCTCATCGTTTGCGGTTTGATATTGTATTGCGGTAAGATGTTACTTTTGCGGCTTACTAAAGCCAACCATTCCAAAGATCCAATGTAGACTTCTTCGAAAGTCTCAATATGAACAATAATCTACCACATTATGTATACGACATAACGAATTTTCAAGGAGTAAAAAATTCACGCAATTGAGACAGGAACGTTAGGTTTGCATTAATATGTATGAGTGGCGGTAATTATCAACGAACTTTTATGAAGCATTCCCTGAAAAGTCATTCCCCTCTTCTTATCGATGATAGATAAGTTGTGTGTTAGCATAATTGGTCTCGTCCTTAGAAAGTATCAGGTGGATGGCATCTCCAGGAAGGGGAAGCAAGGACGCAGGTAAAAGAAGGAAGCCGGAATTAACGGTAGAAAGTATCCGTTGGCGACAACAGGTGGCAAGGTTGTTGCCGGGCTCCCTCTAACAAAAATAACTCTGTTACTTTTTGTTTCTTCTTTAGAATTCATTAACCTGCAAAGGAGTTAGGGTGCTCCAATTGGCGCGCAATCATTAACCTTTATTCATAAGTCATAATTTCAATCGAGCTCAAATACATAATCAATTACACATAAATTAGTCATTGACATTATTTAATTATGACAGTATCTTTTAAAAAAAATATATTTTTGAAATGAGCTATCCTATAATTTTATTTGATTTAAAAATATCCCTATTTTGCTGACTTTTGGTCAAGCTAATTATTAAATTTGGATCTCACATGTTATTAATTAAATCAATTCTGACCATCGAGATAACAATATTTCACATTTTTATTAAGATAAATTTTCAGTTAGATTCTCATTAGCTCGTTCCAATCATGTTTATAAAGACATTTTCTCATTTACAAAATCAGCCAGACTGAGTGACATCTTCAAGCTTAAAATATTTTACGCAGAGAAGTTCATGATATTCAGATCTGATAAATAGGTTGAACGCCGATCAATAATTCTTATAACAATTCGATGTGAATTTCTTATTGAACCAAACACAGTTAACCAAATTATCAATAAACTGATAGTTGAAAATTTATATAATCTTGCTGACTTTATATTATATTTATTATTGTATATTTTTTCTCATTCCATCTATCCATTGTGGTTATCATATCATATCTTCGTCTCCTTACTTCCATTTAATAATAGTATTCCTTCATCTTAATCACTGTTATTTTACAGGCAAATCATTAACTATTTTTCTTATCCACGTAACAAATCAACCTAAGAGTTCTTTATAAAGTTGTTAATTTATGGCAAATTTACTTGATGATGAAATGCTTTCCTCATAATACAAATTGATCTTAGTATTATATTCAACCCTCTAAAAGTTGATAGTTTCATTATTAATTTAAAAATATTAATTTGACTCCTAAAAGTGCTTACATAATCCTAACCATACATCCCATATTAACTAAAAATCATTCATCCCAGTGAATTTTATTAGTTGTATGCAAATTAATAAACAGCAAAATATCACATAAATAACCCCCATAATTAGGAAAAAATCCCACAGGGGATCACATGCATTCAATATAAGTATATGCATATAAAGAAAGCACGTGAAGAATAGTTTTTCTTAGTTGGAGTATTCATTTGTGATTAATGGCAAGCATTCTTAAACTAAAATTGCACAACTCATCAATACACTCGTAAATGCATTATATTCAAAGCGTCCAATTTTTATAATTCTAAAACATATTGTAATTTCTTGATAAGCACATGCTTTTTACCTTATTACATGATGGGCTGATAAAGTTAGCATTTTTGGCGTTGCTGTTGAAAAACATCGTGATTTTGTTAACTTTTCCATGCAGATAGTTCGTGTCGTCAAACACTTAAAGCTATCTTATCTCCTCTCGGCTACCTGTTTGATGAATTAATAAATAAATAAACCATTACATGTGTATGGGGTGAGGATTCCCGCAGGTGCTTCAACAGGTGGGGAATCAACTCGATCGGATCGCGTGTGTGTATGTATAATTTTAATAAGAGTTACAGGATAACCATTTTAGGGGTGAATAACTTCTACAATTATTGCACCCTTCTCATGAAACAACCCTAAATTATAGCACCTAATAGTCGTGTAGGTCAACCGTTACAAAAAAGCAAAATTGCCCCGACTGTCATTGGAGTGTTGGAATTTTTGGAATAATCAAAAATGTGATAGTGCTGTGTAAACAATTTATGGTAATATAATTACGTGATTATGCTAAATAATACGAAAACGTCATAAAATATTTAATATATGTGACAATTACGTATTGTATTATGTGTCGCGTTCTCATTCCCCTCTGCATTGCAGCAGGTTAATGTCAACATAATCAATTTAATATGACATTTGCTCTTTCATATGCATTTAGCCCCTTTCCGTTTATAATTTTCTATGAAAAAACCTTCATAATTTGATTAGAAAAAATGCAATTTTCTCCATAGATTGTAACCGATAGTGAAATAACAGCTGGCGAGCATTAGGAGGTGTTTTCATTTGTATAGGCGTTCTGCCTGTGAAGTGCATTGAAACAGGTGATTTTAACACATTCTTGTACATTTTATATGAAATCCACCAACACATGTCGATATTCTTGTATACGCTGTGAAAATAATTTGTTAAATATAATATTTTTCATACATAAGAAAAATAATAAAAGGGTATTTTTATCTAAAATGGCACTTTGAACTTAAAATAGCCAATTAAGGATACCTCGGAGGCTCTCAAAACAGCATATGTATTAAAATAGACCCTTCGCGGTCAATGAACCGTTTAAGGAAGTTGATAATATCTATATTCCAGAAAGTAAATGCTAGGAAGTAAACCTGTTGACCGTTAAAAAGGACTTACTTAAACGTATTTTAACGATTTTTTCAAGGAATAAAATAAATATACTATGATACTATTGATAAATATACTGTCTTTTCTATTTGAGTAAATGCTTAGCATCACCTTTTGTTATTTTAATCGATTACCTTCCATTGATATAAAAGTATGTTATCTTCTTTTGAAAGATAAAACCATCCTAACTGGCATTAAACTTGCAATTATTGAAGCAATATAATATAACCTGTTATCCTGTTTTCAATAGCTTTAGATTCTGATGTAAATAATTAGAGCAAAAAAATGTTTTGAATGGACGAGCTTTCATTTAAATTTTAGAGCTTTAATATAGATCTTAGAGCAGAGATGCCTAACCGGTCAATCGCGAACGATCAGTCGATCTTAAAGCAAAATTTATGATCCCAAGTCCAAATTTAAGATCCAAAGTCTATTCTGAGCCTCTTTGCTCTAATTGTCGAAACTCAAATGTTAGACATCTTTGGCAATGTCCTTAATTCAGCATAGTTGAGTTTTTGACGATGAGTCTACTGGTATTTGGACCCTGGTCTGCGATGGTTTGAGGAACTCTGTATATTAGCGTTTTTTGTCTTTTCATCTTAAAATTCTTTTATTGGGTATACTTTTTCTTAATGCGCCATATCTGTTATTAGATCTAAACGATCTTCATATGAGACTTTTCTAGAAAAAATATTTTTCTTGCAGATCTATTAGTGAGAAATAAAAGTATAATTATTTAAAATATTATTTCAAATTCATTCACTCAGATAGTCGATCAATATATTATATATATATATATATATATACAATATATTAACAGTCCAGGATCTGACCTGACATATACAACTTCAAATCAAAATAATATCGACATAAAATTTTAAATAAAAAATTATAATAAATGATAAATTTAATAAAAATTGGCCAAATATTTTTTAAGTGTGTGAAGTGCGAATTATTTTTTTAATATAAATGATTTTTCCATGTTCCAAGATATGTGTTTCGTATCATTAAACGTGTGTCCCGGAGTCTTTTGTTGTATAGCATTTAAGCACCCCTTTTTATAGGTCTTAAAAAAATTTACCCAGACCACTTTTTATGTGAAATAATGGATATAGATCGACCGATCGAAGCCCTTCTTATATTGAACGCCAGGTGCTTTGAACGCGTGCCAGAGCGTATCTTACATTGTAGCACATCCCTTAGGAAGGTGTTACCGATCCAATACATCATCACAAACAATGAAATAGACAATTCTTCGGCGAGAACCGCACACAGTTGCGGCTAAATTATATGCTGTGGTAATAATGTGCATTCCTGAACAGATATCTCTGAAATATGAAATTCGATATACAAATCTCGACGTAGAAACTTTCGGTTCGATTTCGAGCCGCGGCCTCCACGGCGTTGGAAAGTCGCTGAGAAGATTGTTTATTTTAAGTTTTTTACGAATCGATTTGTTAATGTATTTATCATTCTCTCCGAGTCCGTATGTCACAAATTGTGTCGTTGTTTTGCTTCCGATCTGCTTCCGTTTCCAAATTAGATATAATGACGGCACGTCCTACACAAAACCAGCTCATCAAAATGAAATTTACAATCCAATCATTTCGTCCGAAAACAGACGATGTAATAAAACGTACAATGGTGGACGGTTTTTAATTTTATTTCTAGCCGAATCGAAAGAGCGATCGAAGCATTTCGCTTGGTAAATCCACGTACGATCGACACTCCGTTTTTCTTCATTTGCTGCAATGAATTTCATTTGAAATTTTGATCTATACAGTAGTGGATTTAGCGCCTCGGGTTTCATACATTTTAGGAGGTCTCTAATAGTTTTAGATCCACTGCGTAATTCAAGGGACATTCTCATCCCTTGAAATACACTGTTTTACTTTAATGGGGCACAGAGAAATCATAGTTAAAATACCAAATTTTAATTGAAAAACTAGGCTTATCGCATACATATTGCGTAAAAATCGTAATAGGAAATTGCACATATCAAAGGCCGAAAGGGAATTAAATATTAGCATTTTTCTTTGGTTTAAAAACTGAATCGCATCAAGGCTTATCAAGTGCTTGTCCAGTATCGAACTTGAGCCATAAAAATATAGCAATGTCGTTTAAATATGGATAGTTGTGACTAAACTCAAACATAATTGATACGCACTAGCCCCTTAAAGTATTATAGAATAGTCATAAGAGTTGTCAATCGTCATTGTCAACGAACAGATTATGTCTTGTCCAAGGTCCAATGAGCGGAAGATGAAGTACCGCTGTAATAAATGTGGGAAATTCTTATATTCACAAAGTGTTTTCATTCTTCGTAAAGATTACTATGAAAATTTACTACCGACGTTATACAATTCGTCCTCAATTATTCAACGAGAATCTAGAGACTATACGTATTCCGACTTACTAGCAGGTTTTCTTTTATTCTGATTGCATTTAGTCAATGATGTGCTACCAAAGACGACAATTAGCATAAGTATAGAAGGTTGTTTTTAATGAGTCCAAGTCTGTCATGACGTTGGGCGGTTATTCTGAGCGACTGGGAGGTATGATAGACGTTGAGACGATGGTGATATCCTGGGCGGCGTCGGCTGGAGCAGAGGCCCAGAGGTGCAAGAGGTAGGTTGGGAGGCAGGAGGTCGGAGGAGGATTCCCACGGCGGCGCGAGCAGCCAACCGCGTCCACTTCCTGTCCGCCGGGCTGCGAACCCGACACCCGCCTATCTCTGACTAACTCTCACAGACAACATACCATTTAGACATACCTCCGATTTGCCCAACTCCGATTTGACAATATTTTTACAAACACATGCGAACCACGAGCAGGAAAATTCAAGTTTCCATCGGCAAAGGATCCAAAAACGTGCCCAAAATTAGCATGCAAAAACAGCGGAGCGCCTCTTTGTCTTCTTAGAGACTATTGACTCGGTGTAACAATGCAATCATGCTCTCGTTTCAAAATGTTTAATACAACGTGAATCGTTATTAAACTCTCAAAATATTTCATTAACCTGCTTCCTGCCATAAATATTGAAATAAATAATCGAAACAATGGCTCTATGCATAATTTTAAAATACATTAAACCCTTAGGAATCAGAACTAGTCTTCATCGTTCATTATGTTTCATCATCATAGTTTATCGTATCAATAATCAAATACAATACATATTTTTTGATCTTTAAAAAACCATAACGCACAATCGACATGTATATAACTTAACAAGATTCGCTTTTATACATAAGATCTATTAACGATATTCAAAATCATCATTATTTTTAAAGCAGGCAGCAAATTAAATCAAATTTGGGATGATTTTACACTAACAATTTTCTCCTAAATTTATTAATAATGATTTTTTTTATCCACATTCTAAATTTGAACTTATTCAAACCCAAAAACTCTCTTTAACATCGATTTCAATTTGATTCAAACATCAAAAGCAAAATTTAGCAGTAAACCACATTTTATAAGATCGTAATAACCTAAATATACGATAATTTTATATGATTCGGATGAAGATTAAAATTAAGATCAACGTATAGCAAACCATTTTTGTTAGAGATTTGTCAATAATATTTTCAAACTCTGATATTTTAATTGAATACCTTGGTTTCTAAAAAAGTCCTCAATCTTATTGAGATCAGCCATAGTGAAAATCCAAGCAAATTTGCATCAAAATAATAATCTCTAAGAATATATTATTTTTCATGTGCTGGATGCATTGATGCTTAACGCATGTTGTATTGATTTATGAATGCATTTTTAATGTATTTTTACGCATTATTTTTTACGGTTTTAATTTGATGGAATGAGAGTGACCTAAATGTGGATTGCAATCGTTATTGCCCAAATTATGACCCGAGCGAAGACTCTGTTATACCATAATTACTCGCTGGTTTAAATAATTAATAGACTACTTACCTTCAAATATGGATTTTTTGTAACAAGCATTGGAAACATCTTCTTATCCGATAAAATATGAGCACTTTATGGTAAATGTTTGAATAATACCGATCATCGAATCGAACTGAATGATATATTTTTGGGTTCTTCTGTGAATTTTACTCAATTTATATAGCCGGACATTTTAAGCCAGAATAGTATGCTTTCTTCTAATTATAGCCATAAATAGTAAAATCAGATTATGAAAAAATCCAAATTTATTTGAAGCATTTTTGATAGATGCAAAACTACTTTTGTCAAATAATTGAGATCTTAAAATTGCATATTTTTCAATTTTTGTGTACGTGGGAAAAACTAATTTTCATTTAAATGTCAATTACTATGTATTTAATTGATTTAACAAAACCTATTTGAAATAACTAGAATATTAAAATAAGACTAAGAATTTATATGAATTTTACAATAAAGTTCAATTTCGTTCAATTTTAAAAGAGGATGTTTCTGTCAAACCATTTTATATAAATGCTATAAAGCCGTTAATTATCAAGGAAACGTATCTTCCACGTCAAATCAAACTAGGTTCGATTAAAAATGTTGTCTCATTGACGATTCATTCCACAAGCTTTCAGTCCCTTCGTATTTGTCGAGGCTCGAATTCCTCTTCGTTTTTCTGCTGAATCATAGGAAGTCGTCTCTGAAGGAGGCCTTGATAAATCCACTATGAAATTCAAACGATTTTTCGATAACGACTATTACCCAAAATAGACCGATGCGGTAACAAAGAATGGTAGTAATATTACGAGATAATGGTAACACAGATATATAGTGACCTAGACATTACTCCGTGGGACAATAGTATTATCTGAATACGTAAGGCTCAGTAGCACAGTGGCCGTGGGAAGACTCTTCTTTAACACTAAACTATAATAACGAGACTGGTGCAATGAGACGGGGAAAAACGAGAGTCTTATTTATACCGACACAGGTACTTATAACCCTCGACTCTTCATGATTACACACTTTGTGGCGATCAAAGGACGCTTTCATATCAGTCATATTAAACATATATTAGGGATTGATGATCGAATGCTTCCATGTACATTTAAATTTAATCGATCGTTTAAAGTACATCGATCTAGCGAACGATGATAAGAAAGAGCCCAAATAAAAATTTCAATAATGCAGACTTACCATGGTTGGTAAATGCTTAATGAATCATGAAGTGGAGCATGATTTTTTTCACGAGAGATGCGCCATATTCTGTAATTACTTGTATTTATAGAGTATGAAATGCTTGTGACACGGTTTATAATAGTTTAAGTACCAAAATCTTTTCTCGTTTGAGATAATTCATCATTTAAAACCCATAGGCACCCATGCAGGATGATGGATTTTTTTTAAATGTGGCATCCATTTTATGTGTTTTGCTGAAGATATTTTGAGCATATAACACAATTGTGTTTGGTTTCCATGCCTGAATATCGATCTTTTTTATTTGTTCGAATATTTAGGCGTGTATCTCGACGTACTAACAACCGCGTTTTTTTTCCATTTTCTCATATGCGAGAGTGAAAAAAGGGGAACAATAAATGAAACGAAACGTGTTTGATAATGTGGGAGAATAATGAAAATGAGACCCCATATAACAATGAGTTGTTTAACGTCCGAGGCTCGCTCAAAGGTTAACACCAGAATCACATTCGCATCGTCACCTTCTCAACGAGCAATGAAACATGTGCGTTTAGAATGCGCTTTTGGCATTGTATGCCATCAGCTACATTATTCAACGAAGATTATTCATTGTTTGTGTTATCTTATACAGAAGAGTGAATAAACTTTATATTATTCGATTAATTTTAAATTTAAAAAACGTATAATTGATATGTTTTTAAAAATAAAATGCATATTGGCTCAAAATCACATGCAGAAGGAGTGTCACGTTGAACCTGCATTTAAATCAAGGAAACATGCTGATATTTGCCAAAAATATAAATCAAATTTATTATGCTGCTAATACGTATTTTAGAACAATTGATTCAATTACTATATATTATTTGGGCTGTGATTAATTCAGATTTGTTATGGTGGTTTGTCATTTTCGCCAAAGGACGAACCATGGCGGCCATCTTGATAGGAAACCTCCACATTAGCCATAATGTATACCCAAGGTCGCTTACTCGCACATAATTGGCTTTATCTGCAGATAGGCAAATTTTTGGACAACAAACCAATGATTTGTCGCCATTAGAACTGTTTTTGTGACGATATAATTTTATCGTTCGACGCTACGCGACTCAATTATGTGCGCTCGTAAAGCATCGTTCGTCTGATGCTAATTTTTTGTTGTCGTTTTAATTGGCTTTTTGTGTCCGCTGATCCATCGATATGGGCTGCTAATCAAAGTTATTCGCGATTTTTGAGCATTTCACGTATCATCATCTTGTAGCTCAAGCTTGGAGTCGTTAAAGATTCATGCGAATGAGGATTACCGCTCGTAAAAATAAATGCAGGTCAATTTCTTAAATGACGTTCCTTGAATGAATATATCAAAGATGAATACTATATTTATGTCAAGTCCATTCCCTAATGAATACGACCGAGGTGACTTTTTAAGTCTTTATTACCTTCGTACTTGTTGCCTCTCGCAATAATAGGCCGCGTGAGAAACACCCGGCACCATAATTATACTTCAAGTTCAGTGGTAAATAAATTTGCTGTCGTTAAGTTACCCTAAATATTCCGTGGAAGGATACCACGTAAAGTGAAACAAGTTCTAAAACAATCAAAACCTGTTTGTACCACTTTAATCAGACCTCTAAGGAGTCCTTTGTGGTGATATCATACTATTATCGTTTGTGAAAATATATTATTTTGGATTTATTGCATTGACAATTGATAGTGCATATCAGTGCAATTAAAAACTGGCTCATTTGCAGTTGTGATAGCATTATAGCAAGAATCTGTGAAGTTCAAAAAAATCATAATATCATTTGGCAAATAAATGTATATCTTTGTATTATGATGATAATTCCATGATGATTGGCAAGTATTTAAACAGCCATTTAATTAATGAGTGGATGTAAGATATTTATATAATTTTTGTCTGACAATCGTGGAAAGTTAATAACCTCCAACAATCTCTTAATAATTTAACCAGTTACTATTGTTTTGCATATCTGATCAATTATTTAAAATGTATTGGATGAATCGCTCTTTTTATGCTTATTACTCAAATCTGAGTGAGAAAAGCTTACTGAAAATACTGTAATTTAAAATTAAGAATTTTATATCAAGAATCTTCAAATATCTCTTGAAGGAAACATTAAATATATTCAGTAATTTGCAGTGATTATACTACTTAAGAAGGAAATCATTTCATTCGAGGCAAATTTAAATGTCTATTAACTTATTTTCCAGGTAAAAAATACTTTTAAACTAGCTCCATATCTTTGTTCAAACTGATCAATCTAAATACTTATATTTGGAGATGTTAATCAATTATAAAATGTATCATACTTATACAAAATCTTATATGTGCATCCTGTATTTGGATTTCTTAAATTCAATAATTTTGGGAGATCGAAAGTATATATCTGATCGATCGTCTCGATCGATTATCTGAAAAAGTAAATTCTGAGACAATTAATAGGGTAATAAGTGATATATTTGCAATAGTAATTTAATTATCTTTCTACAAATGTATATCAAATAATCTCAAGATAATAGGAAATCACCACATGAAAAATCCATTCCTCAGGAAAGTTTTCTTTAAAGATAGCCTGCATTCAATATCGGATATGGCACCTTAAGAAGAAGAAAATGTTGAATAAGTGTACCCACAGGTTTTGTAGATGTTTAAAACCTAATGTGTCTCTTGAAATATGTATTTTGGATAGTCAAAAGTAGCTGAAAATGTGATCAAAGCATTGTTTTTCAATGATCACTCGATGACCACGCACACCACTGGTTGGATTGTTCACGGCATGTTAATAAAATAAGGTAATCAGTGTCGGCAAAAAATGCGATGTTCCCTGGTGTAGTTTCGTGTGACGCACTGGTCCCCTCCTCAAGGCGATGAATGGTGCGAACTGATCCCACGCCCTTGACAGACTCGCTGCTGCTGCAGACAATACCAGAGGCTCTCACTACCACGACTCTTGTCCGTATAACATAGTTACCCACATGGTGATGTCTGCCATTGTCTTATCGCTTACACTCCATTACATAACTTTAACGGCCTTTAATTTGTCGTTCCGACTCGGAAGATTGGCTAAGATTTTGGGCCATCGAAAGTGACGGCAGACGAAGACTAATTTCCTGGTTGACATAGGAAGTGCGCACACGGCGACAATGCTACATCATCTGCTCCCTCCAAATAAGGGTTGATCTGGATACATATGAAACAGGTGTAGAAAATTGATAATATTTTATAACGACTCCATCGGATTGATACCACAAGATTTAACCAAAATTGAAGCAATTTTTATAAACACCTGCTGAGGTTTTACACAGTGATGATCCTAATTTAAGACATCCAAATGTATAGACTTTCAATTCGCATAGTATATACATTCTCTACATTAACCTTTTGCGGTCTTTAAAAAAAAGTCCTACCAAGTCCCTATTTGTTTGTAACACTTTTAAGAAAAAATATTTAATATTATAATGACGTACTACACGTTCGTGGAATTTGAGATTCTAATGATTTTTGTCCAACAGAAAAATGTACATTTGGAATAGAAGCATCATTATTGGTAACATCTTTCCATAGTGAACAACCATTGGCAATCGGAGGAAATGTATTTGAACAAAAATCTGATTTATGCCTGCTACTATTAGATCTGAAGTTTCGTATTGCATTTACATGGACCCAAGTTTCTTCATTAGAATCAGAATATAATATGAAAGCGAGATTTGATGGTCTGGAAATAGAGCTACAGTCTTTATTGCTGGTTTTATTGATTTTCTGTACCACACAGAAACTTCATCATTATCTGTACTTATATCAACTAACGCTAATTTTTCCAATTCAACGCCTGGTGCATGCATATAATCACTGTCAAATTATATTCAAATTCATATACATCGTTGACTTTTTTTACATTAAATTTATGATAAAAAAATATCAAAAATGAAATTAATATGTCCTCTAGTGCACACGTTGAGCCAATTTCAATCAGTTAAGTGCCAATTTGGTCTATTACTTCATATCCATTTTTATTTCTAGAAGACTGAATACTGTAAAAGATCGTCTAAACATCTCCATAGTATCTTATTGTAAAACAAATTGAGTATCATTATTTTTTTATAGTAAAATCAACAGATTTATCGACTTTTTTTAAAAAGTTTACGAGGATTATATTACGATCCTTCCTGTGACATTCTAATCTGATGTTGACACGTGTCTGCCATTAAGCCATTTATCCGGTATTATATTTAACATGGGTTATTGATGTTTATCTAATGCATTGTTTTCGTTTTGTTGATATAATAAAAAATATATTAATTAATAATATTTTTTTGTTGTTGCAGGAATTCAACTTCGCTTGAAGTTCATCTAAATCTGGGGATCGTTGTCATTTTTTTCGGAATCAAAACGCAACGACTGATATAATTAAATCAAAATCGCATTGCTAACAGATTTTTATGTTTCATTGGATACGCAAATTTCCTTTTTTTACACAATTTTTTGTGTCAAGGGCATACGAATTCGATTCGATCGCGGCGATCGAACTAATTTTCGCAATTGCATTAAACGTTTATATCTACAAAAAATGATTTCTTTGTTTTAATATTTCAGGCTCAAACATAGTCACTCCTCAATGTGATACCATTAGCATAAATACATTATTAAGTTCATATATATTTAAAGTGCGTAGAATATATTTGTTTTTTTGATATTCGACTGAGACATTCTCGTAAGAGTTTCGTAATATTTTCTTGACATCGAACAGATTTCTTTTAAAATTGTGTTATATACCCAAATAAATACTCTAAAGCAAAACGTGCCGTAACTGATTCGTTGTACAAATCGATCGAATTGGACCCATGTCAATTGGACTCAATTATAAAGACTTCATGATTTGATATTTCCAAGAAAAAAATGTGCCTTCACTACTAAGACTGTCAGTGCATGGATATGAGAGCGGCGCGTGGTGATATTCATAGGTTATGATATTTTCATAAATCGCGAAAGTGTGCCTCCTCCCTAAATTTTCGATCAAACTGTGGCACCCTCTGAAGTGGGGTGCAAGCTTATGAATGATGGAGCTTCATTGTCAATCGCCTGGGCAGATGATGCACGCAGATCATCAGCAGCAGCAGCAGCATGTCCAGCAACATCAGCAGTTGGTGTTGACTGGAGTCGATGGCGTGGACGGAATGATGGCGCATAGTCCTGGAGCTCAGCATCATAAGGTTATGATGCATGCTCAACAAATGCCGAATCAGGATATGATGGGAGGAAATGATCCTGGTGGTGGTGGTAAGTATTTTCACTCATTATTTTTTTTTTAAATATATTAAATGAAGATTAAAATATTCTTAAGAAACTCTTTCATTTACTTGTTAATTTTAAGTTTTTCCTCGGCAACTTCAAGATTAAATGTATATATGTAAATATTCTCTATGAAACCAATTCATAATTTCAAAGCTTCACAAATTAATTCCCCACCTCAACATTGCAGAAGCAAAAATATCTTTGTACTTAATATGTATATCTATCGACAGAATTCTACGTATATCCTTCACGTGGAAATGTGTTTAAGTACTTAAACTATCCAAAGGAAATATATACATAACCCGAATAATACACAAGTGAGATTTGCATGTATGGTTTAAGGATAATTATGCTTAGGAATACCAAACCCTTTGAGGTTGGTTCAATAATATAATTCTAGAATATCTAATATACATATTTTCATAGAAATAATATTAATATTAAAAAAGTATATCAAAGCAAAATGAATTTATTGTTAGAATTACTGTTGATTCAAAGTACATAAATTCGAAATTTTACGAGATGAATTGTGCAGGGATGGCAAATATATTTTAATAATCAGTTTAAATATATGCATAATTATTTCATAAAACGGTCCTTTATAAATCATAATTTTTTTGTTAATTTTACCAAAAAACAAATAGTTTTATAAATTTATCAAAAAAAGTTATTTAACAATACATTGATAATATTGCCAAAATAGAAATTGCTCAAATTTATTTTTCCAAGCAAAATCCTTTTAAATTTAACTAGTTTTAAGGCTTATGTTAAAAAATATTCGGAGAATAATGTTTATCCGCGTGTTCTGTTATTGAAAAAGGCTTTTTTACAATATTTTGAAGGTATTTATCAGTTAAAATCATAATTTCCTATACGATGTGTTTAATTGGTGCGTGACCAAATGTTAATATAGTGAATATTAGATCTTGAACTCTTATAATAAATATTTAAGTTTAAATTCAGATCGTAAAAGATACTTTCACCGTGCCAATAGTTTTTCATGGATCAAAACTATTGATGTTTTTTATCAATTGTCTCAATTCAGCCTAATCTTATTTTCTGAATTTAGGAAAGTATATAATTTTTAAATTATGGTAATTTCGATTCCTATTTTTGGAACCTCATATTTAAAAATCGTTTACTAATTTAACCATATGTGAAAGGCAACAGAAACTAATACACGAAAAAAATATTTTGTGTAAAAGTTTACATTATTTTGCAACTATTGCCTTATACATTTGATATTTTGAAGTCAGACCTTTGATCGTAAATTTAAAGTCGACGAATAATCGTTACTTAAATTTTGTATCGAATTCATTTTAGTTGTATTTTTTAATATAAGTGTACGTGCGATAAAAATACTTTAAATTCAGCTTGAATCGGCGCCATAAGTGAAAGTTTTATAGTAAGAATTCTTGATTGAAAAATATTAGAGAACGTTCATTATATATACAATAAGCATAAAATAATACAGTTCGATTCAAAAAGTCTCCTAACAAATATGTTTTCTTTATTATTTTCAGAAGATGGATATCATTCGTCGCATGGAAGTCAAAGCGGGGATGGTAAGTCTTTTTTATTAAATATTTTCAGAGTTGAAATATTTTCGTTTTTTTTCTATTTCTACGAGTATGCTGAATTCTATAAATCCCTCATATAAATAAGATGTCAGCAAGTATACGAGTGAATGATTCACCAGTCACCCCCGCGTGGCGTTGATAGATAGCGTGACCTCTTCCAGGACGCAACCCCACGTCCTTATTATAAATATTATTATTTTATAAAGTCCCAGGGGGCTGCAGTAGTAATAGCAAAACAAATCATTCTAAAATAATACAAATGTGACCTTCAAAATATAATCTTCGCAAATTTGCCTATCGGGCGAGTATGCTAAATTTGCGCAGCCTCTATACAGGATTGTATTAATTTTGCGGATATACACGCTCGTACATATACCTGGTAAATCAAACCTCTCCCGTATTAATAATTAGGACGCTTTTAGTCATCCCTAATCGCATTATGGGACACTATATCTCTTGTACCCAATATATTCGTCACTCGAAAATGTTGCCTTAAACATAGATGAAATTGGTTTAATTTATTTAATAATTAAATTCAGTAACATAACAAATTTGCAATGAAAAGTTTGCAATTAAAATGTTTTACAATCGTAAATAAAATATTCTTAGCTTATATTGAATTTACTGTAAAATTTATTATGAGCGCTTATAGAAAAACTTATGTATTTTATATGCAAATTTGACTGTAATTAAAATCATAGGTGGATATCTTATGCATTTGAAAGTATTTTTAATATACAAATATAAATTGTTGATTATGCATCTCTGATCAGATTTGAAGTCTGTTGTAATTAGGTTTAAATAAATTAAATGCGATGTATTGATTCGAGCATAAGTTCAAATATATCAAGATACTGGCGATTTATTTTCAATTCGAAATAGTTTCTATTTGCTTTTATTTTTATCTCAAACTTGGAGAAGCACTCGTCGCCATATTGTCTATCCATTATAAGCCTGTGGTATCTCCGCTTATATCCCGACGCCGTCAAAGACCGACTTTAGTGGATGCAAATTGGTAAGACACGGTTCGTTATACTCTACATAACTTTGTTTCGAACTGAGCAAGCTTTGTGGCGTAAAGATACCAAATATATGTATATTTGTGCATATATACGTACGTTTTATTTGTATTTTGTCAAAAAAATATCATTGTTGCTCTTCCGCCAATATTTCACGATCTTCTTTCGAATAGTTTTTGGACAATGAGTGTTCCAAACATTCGAACATAAAACACAATGTGCTTGGTGACAGGTCAATTAATTATATTATTTACTAGTCACAAGAAGCATTCTGTTCTAATTTAAATATAAATATATATTGGCAATGAAAATTGCACATAATAGTGTAAATATCTTATCGAAATATGACTTGCAAAATCTCAATCGGCTATTGTTCGCGAACTTAAATATCTGAATTCCTGCAAAATATTTTTGTGAATTGTGCCATTAGCTGTTTCAATGATACTGACAAAATCGCAAAATGCAATAATGATGATCTTGTTAAAAAAGTACAGAAAATAGAAGTTCCAATTGATCAAAATATAAATAGGCTATATAATATTAAAAAAATTGTTTTATTTCAATTCTGCAAAATCCAAAAGCACATGCTCAATATAAGGTCTGAAAGCAGATTTAATTATAACTTGAAAGAATACAAGAACTTAAACATTGTATTAAGGTGGGTAAAAAAAATATGAAAGATATAGGAGAAATATTAAACAAAATAATAGTGTTTGCGAAGATCTGCATAAGAAGATCTGCTCATATTAGATCATGATTAGGGCTACGGTAGTAGCCATAGAAACTAATTCATTTATAATTTTATAACCCAATTTACCATTAGATATCAGGCATGGTGTAAATTTACAGGATAGTTTATGATCGTTTTGTGTGGCATGATATAGAGCCGACCATTTAAAAATTACAATTAAAAGCGATGTTTTCCCATTTATTGAGTCTTCTTGCTCTCTTGACACGATGGTTTATAACAATTACAACATGTCTTGCTGATATATATATATATATATATATATATTAAAAAATGCTTGCCAATTAATTTTTAAAAAATAGAGCTAAACAATTATAATATACCAAATTATTTAATCATCTTTTTAGCATAGATTGAATATTGTCTGCATAAAGATTGTACAAATATATGTAAAAATCGATCCTAAAGTATTTTTAATTATACAATGACTTTTATTGGTATTGAAAAGCTTCTCAGTGTAAATACTTAAGCTTCTCAAGTATTTATATTTTGAATAAAGTATATTAATATCTGTATGTAAATAATCGGTTTGCTTAAATTTTTGGGAAGCTCTGTTTGCCCTTGCACGGTAAGTACGCTGTTATGAGCTACTCCGGGGATTTGAACCCCGCTCCTTCTGTCTCATAGCGCATTAGCTCTGTACCGCAATCTCTATGGAAATTATACTTTTCGACGCCCATGTCATTTGTCATCTTCCGAGTGATACTTATTTATGCTCCTCAGCGTGGGCATATTTGCACATAAAACCTCTCGGTATTCTCTCCGTCGAAAAACGACATAATTACGACATCTTCGATGGTCGCAGAACGCTGTGTTGGCAGAAGTAATTGTGATCTTATTAGACGGCCCTCAAAGAGCTACCGTGATTTTTTATTTGTGTCTAATTTGTTTTATAGTCGCGTAAAAAATCGATTTACCTGTGGGTATAACAGGTAAGAAGCAGGTGGGGTGGACAGGAAACCTCTGCGGTTTCTTCTTACCGGAATTGTTTCTAATTTCGGTTCATTTACCTCATTTTTTTCCTTCATAGGAACGAATTCATATTGTCCAACTAGGTGCAAATGAAAATCCCATCTTATTATAACGCCTCTTTAGATAAACTTCCAAAAAAAATATTGACAGTTCAATGTCTGGCGATTTTTTGCTATCATAAAATCGATCGATTTTTTTCAATAATATGCCATAGTAATTATTATAGATGTTGGAGACCGTATTTTCTTTGTTGGTAAGATGTAAATTTCTATTTTCTAATTGTTTAAGTGTTTCCGCATTTCTTTGGTGATCCTCAAAGGTCTTGTTTCGCTCCAGTGCTCTTTTGATCTTCCGTAAAGTCGTTCTGGTAAATCACCATCACCTGCCGCGGTTGGCAGGTGCCAAATCTAAACCACTGATCATTCGAGTTATTGATTCTGTCAAAATACTCAATTTTACAGTTACAAATAAAGGCGACGATAATCGGAGGAGCAGACGAATAAAAACATCACAAGCTTTAGATTTATTTGCCGACAAAATTATATGTTATTCTATCTAACTGCGGTGGTCCATAGCTGAAATGATGCATTATATTATTGAGACACTTATTGAAATCTGTGGGATCCAAAATGTTGTTCTCATTATATCTATCATTTTTCCTCGAAGCAGAAGGATCAGATGATCAGATAGCTGGACTGATTTTTCATTGACATTAATTGATGGAATATTATTTACTGTGAAACAGTTTACGAGATAATTTCCAACATATAGAGTGTCCCTTGCCTGGACTCGAACCGCATACCTGTAACGCGATACTGTTATCCGTTTTGTATGCCAACGTGTTCTCATTCATACTCAAGGAGCTTGTCCAGTATGAGACAGGTGGACATTCGACACCTATGTATTTCATCATAAAATTAGTAAATCACCTTCGTGTAAGGCGGCTAAATCCTATTATTAAAGAGGAGCTTTGTGCTATGAAAAATCTTATCTTTTAATCTTCCACTGCGCACATAGGAAGATAAGTTTGTGATTTTCATGTTGTGCGAACGATGAACTTTTTGCCATCCAATTACTCTGCCTGTAACCTTGTGATCTCAAAACAAAAGATGTCATTGAGGACTATGGATTTTCTCAAGGAGCACTTGAGAAAATTAAACGAACTCTCAATCATAGTAACTTACAATATGACAAAGTAAGGTCGAAATATTTTTTACAAACATGTTGAAACCTTTACTGTTATATCGATCATATGTTTTTTATGAGTCTTGAACTATAAAAAAAAATTAAGACTTAAACTTGATTATCATATTTTTTAAATATAAACTGTGAACAAATGTCAATTATTTCATTTATATGATTAAAGCCTTCTAAATTTTAAACCGATTAATCTATAAATTCATCATGCTCTGTAGAAATCCTTAATTGAATTAGCTTATCAAAAATCCGTGGATGAATTATTACGGAAGTACATCTTCATGGTTCATGGCATAAAAGCTTTAGATATCACAAACAATTAGCATGTACGACTTGTGGTTCTAAAGAATAAACACTTATTTCAACCCCTTCATACAAGTTAGCCATTTAAGATGTTCATCAATGTATTTAGCTGAATTATTAATTTTAAAGTAATTATAATACACATAAATGATTACAATGCAGAGGGTTATTATCGATAGTTAATCCAAAAACTAAAGTATAAACGATAAAATTTACCCGATTGAAATATTTTTGCACACAGCCAAAATATTTTTCAATGGTTAATTAGGATCATATTGTGGTCGTTGTTAAAAATCGCAATCTTACGTATTTGGATTTTGGTTTGATATTTTTTGATTGGAAAGAAGATCCACTCGAATATATTATAAATATTAAATAGAGCTCATTTGCTTTAATTCATCTTTATCTTCTTTTCCTTAAAGTGTCATCTGTAATGACATGTAGACAAGAGTCTCCTAAGACTCTATTTTGGAAATATTTTTTTTAATGTGATATTCCCTAATTATCTTCAATATCTTCAACGTGGTTGTGGTTAATATATCTGATATATCGTGGATATATTAACTGTGTTCTGCATCATATGCTATATTAATATGGGAGGTGGCAACATTGTTTTGTATGTATGATGATGTTGTTACAGACATTTATAACAATTTTTGAGATCCGTAAAAAATTTGTGACAGCAACTTTGTGACATGACATGACTAAAAGGATAATACGTAGATAAGAAATTTGAAGTTCTATCTCTATCATCATTGCTATAACTTTATAATTTGATTTTTTATAACTTGAAACTCATTGATAATCATCAAGATAAAAATAGAAACTTAAAACCCACAAATAAAAATGTAGAACGAAGCAAAATATATTATTTTAACTCATATTTTTTAAATAAACTGAAGGCAGTGTTTTTTTTTAATGAAACCTAATGATGGATATTGCTTGCAATAATATTTGTGATTTGTTTCGCATAGAATTTATAGCAACTTTTCTTGTGAACCCATTTACATCGCTTTTTTAGAACCAATCTTTCTGCTTGCTGCGTTAAATTCGATCAACGAAATTGGCACGAAAATCTTTGCAAACCTTCGTGAAGGAGGTTTAAAGAATAAGGTATTCATATTCAAGATTGAAACAAAAATAAAGATTGATGGAGGGTGGATGTGTGAATGGAGTGGTTGCTGGTCGTGTAGTATGGTGTAGTCCCGCGCTTTCCGGCCGCAAACCGCTCATTTCCTGCGCGCACTTGTTGCCAAGCCCCAGGTATCGATTCCAGAACCCACCGCATTGTAATACCCACACCACCACAACCATTCAAATCAAATATGCCGTGCTAGCAACCAGACACCTCAATCTTAAGAATCGCCAGGACACGTACTCCGAAGGACCCTGTCTTGTCCAGGATTTCGCGGACGATGTAAGCTTCGAGAGCCGGCCTTCGAATGAGGGAACACGTATTTGCAACCGCAGCGATCGATCAAAAAATACCAACAAATCGAACTCGATTCAAATCGAAATGTATCACAGCATGGTTGTTGTTATGTGAAACATATTAGACGGCAGTAATAAAAACTTTTTTGCATATACATGTTTACGATGTATGATATAAACAGACAATTTGATACATTGCAACTATGAATCTTGCTGCAATACAATTAATAGGTTTTATTTTATATCAATTTATTAGCCAATTGATATACAATATCATTATACGATCAATGAAATCGAGCTAATGCTATAAAGTATTAGTAGTATCCCGGTATATTTGTCAGTATCAGTAATAAATATCCTCAGATTTGCATATCAAAAATAAACAATATAAGTGATACTCATTGTTTAATGGCTTTGTGACAAAATATATACCCAGAAATAAGAAATAAATATATAGATACCCAGAAAATCCTTCTTAATATTAATAATGTATTTGGGGGGGAAGTGGTTATTTGATATCTAATATTTGATATAAAATAAAAAGAAAATACAAATTGTATACAATTTATTAAACTATAAAAACACATTAAATCTTAGAAGGGCATCATTTAATTTTGAGTAATTCTGGCTTAGGAGCACCATTTAAAATTGAACTACTTAAGATTTTAATGCACATATTAATCATATTTTTAATATGCTCAAGTACAAATCTTTTCTAAAGGGGCGTTTATATTAAAAGGATTTGATAACGCTGATTTAGCAAAATAACATAATTTTCCCCAGCTATGCACATATACGACAATTATGAAATGACGTTAACACAAGTGTTTTAATATTTCTCCATTTACTTTGAGTGTCCACCAGAATAATGTCCGAATTATGGAACCCTTTTTTATATAACCCATTAAGCGTTTTATACTCGTCGATATTATTTCTACGTATGGGATCGTTAAAATCGCATTTAATGCTAATAAAAATTTAGACGCATCGCTGATTTAAAGCCTCCATTTTATTGTGCTATTAAATATTTTGAGGATATTTTTAAAAGCTTTACTGCACTTATATTTAGCGATTATTATTGTCAAATGTATGGAAACATGTATGTAATTCTTAGATTAATTCACAGATATATATTTTTTTTAGCTTTAGATTAACAAATTAATATAATATTTAATTTTTACCACTAGGCCACAGGTTTTTCTTGTCAATTCTAAATTCCACAAAACCAAGATTACGTTCCACTTTAACGTGGATCGGTCCACATAAATGGAGTTACGGCCGAATTACGGACTTTTACGGCTTTTGTAATGTGCACGAAGGGGATGGCCTCATTATATTTCTGCGAGAGGGAAAAGCGCAGTAATATTATCTCACTTTAACCGAGAAACAGAGGTTTTGTATAAAGAAAAGTCGTTTCGTCGACAGCTTTCAATGCTCAAATGCAATTAAATATATTTTACACGTCACATAAGCCTGATGTACAAACGTGCATTAAATTCATGAACGTAATTCAGCTAAATAGTGTAATGATCATAATGTAGAATCAAATACCATTAAGCGATATTTAAGAATGGTATTAAGACAACCATTAAATGGCTCGTTATACGATGTTAATAAATGCAGATGCTTTCATTGATTAGATTGCTGATTGATTTAAGACGGTTCGTGTTGATCATCGATGGCATGCGGCAAAGTGGAGTGATGATATGCGTGTTTGTGGATTTAAGGTTGGCAAGCGTTATATGGAACGCACTTCCCCTGCTCGCAAGATGTCTGCACAATATGACATTAAAGCTATGAACTTCTCTCCCTTCTCTCATCCATATTAATTCTCTCCCTCTCAGTCTTTTGTTTACGGCCGCCTGAATGCGCTCTCCCTTTTCCTCCCCCGAACCCACACCCTTAAACCCATTCCTATAAAGATGTTCATATCCCCATAACATGAGACATATCCCCGTTCACCAGTTTTATATGTGTTTCTCAAACTGCATACAATACACGTTTGGCCATTTTTTTTAAGTCATACAAATGAATTTTATAATTTTTTACAGAAAACATTCTAATAAATCCTGGGAAATGTCAACATTTTCACGAAATCTAACTAGAATAGTTAAGTCATATAAGAATTAATTTGATTTCTTCAATATTTTGATTAGAACAAAATAGACCAAATGCATGACAAATTTCTAGTTTTTGGACCCTTATTATAAAGCTTAGAGGAAAAAAAATCATAATATCGATGAATGAATAAATCAATAATTTCAATTAATCATCTCGAGGCACGAAACGTAATTTTCTGTTTCCCAATATTAATAAAAATTTCCTAATAACCCTTACTCAAATAACTATTATTTTTTTTTTTCCAAATTCATCCCAATATATTTAGAATAATTAATAAACGATCACCAATAGTTAAATTAATTTCAATAGCAATTTGATTCATTAAATGTATTGATCGATCCAGTTAATTTTCTTGTAAATGTTGACTAATTTTCAGGGTATATTTGCTACCAAAACTACATTATTGTTAGAAAATGATGTTAATATTATATTCTCATGTTTAAAGATCATACTAATGTAGGCTAAACCTAATACGATACCCTGTGGTACACACAAGGGATAATTTTTAAATTCTGGTTTATCTTTAATATGAATTTCGGCAAGATCTTCTGAAATATTATATATAAATCCAAGCTGCTCTGAAGTCATTTTGTTGTAAAGTGTCCTTGTTTTATGACGTTTTTACGTAATACGCAATATAAATACTATGAAATGTTTCAAATAGTTTTCATCATCTTTTAATAGTAAAGTTAAAGGATTCAATCATTAAGACTATTATGTAAGCCCATTAATTTACATACTAGTCTATATATATGAAATATGCATTTATAAGCAGTCATATTGCAATACAAATAACCATTTTTTGCAATGGATATCTCGATATTAATGTTACTGTTATGGCATGGTTAATAATCATTTTTCTTGTATTATTAGAAAGCTATTTCTTTCTTTAAAGTCCTTACGACGTCCATCAAAGCATGAATCTTGATGTGTCATATCCGATGTCGGATATAGGGGATTTCCATAGGAGATCTTACTTGGGAAATGATTAATAAACGTGTTGGTTTCCCGTTGCCTTCCACATGTGGTAAAGTAAGGATATGATTATTTGGAAAGGTAGGAGAGGAGAGAATATATGAGTGAGTAGTAGCGAAATAATCATTATATATAAATGATAATTGTTGCAAATTCAATCACTCACTCATGGGTGTCCCAGCAGAACTTTATTAATCGCCTCAGCATTTACTTTTTCTAATCCAGGAAATCAGGGTAAACCTGGATCGAGACGATCGATCAGTTATATTAATATTTTCGATTTCCCAAATTTGTTGGTATGGTGAAAAAAATTTCCACAATCTGAATTTGAACCCGAACCTTTACAACAAGAGTTCAGGATCTAAGCCACTATACCAACACTTGGTCGAAAGCTATTTAAACAAGCTTAAATAAAATTGGCAGCTTGAATTTTACTAAAAAAAAGTGTTAGTTTTTAGTAGAGAGATTGCAGATTTTTTTTCAAGTTTATTCATATGCACTATTTTCTATATTGATTTTTTATCTTGGTTCTATGTTTTCAAAAAATGTTTGAACCCCAAACAAATAGAAAATATGAGGGTGTACAAACTTATTTTATGAATATTATAAAATGTATATCAGCCACTCCATCTCCCCAAGATCCTTCTGCTCTTGGATCTAATTCATATCCAAATACACCATCGAAATCTGGAATTAGGATTTATAAGAAGCTCGAAATGTTAAATAAGTAATTAATCAAAATTGTGGGTATTGAATAGTGATGCCAAGCAACTCTAGATACGAACATTGACCATTCTGTACAAATTATCTTGTTTCAATGTTTTATTCCAAATATTATAAATTCATAAAATAGTTTCAAAAGAACCACCAATTTTCAACTTTTAACTATCCAAATTGATTAATCCAAGGTATGTCTTATTATTTTTTCTATGTAATATGATTTTCATTAAAATAGAAAGGATAACCTATCGTTGGTTTATCAATATGTGACGATTTGAAAGATTGGCGCGGGTATTTCCCGCGTTACAGGTGATTTGGCGACATCGCCATCTTGTTTTCCCGCGGGCGTTATCAGCCGCACCCCTGAAGAACACCCCACCCCACCGCACCCGCAACTCCCTGCAATTCAGTGCGGCGCCGCTTTCCTGCCGACAGGACGCGTGCGTCCCTCAAACCCCCAACATAACCTCCCAGGGATACGCGAACGCGCCAAATCACGACCCCTTCAAATCACGATCCTGATCAACAAATAACCATTAAAAACGTACAGTGATTAATGTCTATACATCTTTTGCCTTCATTAATAAAATTTGTAAATATTAATACATTTTTAATAAAAATCATTGAATAAATATATATTTTTTTAAGATCAATAAATTTAAAAAACAAGCATTTCGTGATCATCTCAACATTTGTTAAGTTTAAGCGTATGATTTCTACAGTCTAAATTTTATATCTATTAACGAATGCAAAATTATCTCGATCATTTATGGGAGAAAAAAACCATAACAAACGTGTGATTTTAAATTTAATAATTTGACATTATTGCCTGACTTTACACATTTCAAAAAAATCGTAAACATTAATAGATAAGTCTTAATACGCTCACGTTATTCCAATATGGCGTCGGATAATGTTATGAAAGAATATGCGTACCTGTCGTATTTAAAAACGTGTTTTCATCCATACCAACATCGATAAACATCGTTTTTGATTGAAATGAAATAAATACATAATCTATACACAATCCTAATCATTATCAGTGCAATTATTCGATCATAAATTATAAAAAGGTGCTCATAAAATATGGCCGAAAAGTAATCATAGATCATCCATTCGTCCATAATAATCACCTGCAATGACGAAACAAGTGATTGAATCGATATTTCATAACGATTGTGCAAACTCAATTAGTCGGAACCGATCCTTTGAAAGCCTCAAATTTATTGCATCATATAACGTATAAGCGGTGGAATATTCAGCGGCATAATTATGACGAAATTTAAACTAATCAATCACATTTAATTCGCGTACTTCATGCTATTTAATGGACGCCTGAAAAAGTCAGCGATGAAATTATATCGCTCGATAATTCGATACTACTTTAAATTGTAGCCCTGAAAAACAAATCCGATACGGCTTGTATATAAATAATACATGCTAAAATATCAATCCAGTGATTCTCAAAATGCTGCAATAAATTTGAAAATGTGTATCGTTTTCCAAATTTATTCTTGTATTATTTTTATTGACGAATTTTTATGCCGTCGACTTTGATTGCTATTCTTTGGCCGATGGATTTTCTTGAATTTCCCAGTGTTCGTAGATGGAATTTAGAATCTCTGTATGACTTAGGTAAGATGATATCCTTGGTTCGAATCCCGCCCACCGTGTAATGCGATACTTACGTGAACCGGTGACATTTTCACACGAGTCATGCCATACCAATGAGCCGCTACAATAGTACCGTGAAAACACATCGCTTACGGACTCTAAGCATAACGGATCTCATCCACTTTTCCTGGATAACGATCGTTCGGGATCTAAGTGATCGAGTGATTAACAAAACAGTTAAAAATAATAAGGACACGTGCTCCAAAATTACCTTTAACTAGTGGCTCGTGGAGAGCAGTGGACATACACATGTACGACCAGATTCAGCTTAAAAACCATTTAATATCAAAATATTTGAAGCAGTGATATATCTGAATACACGTTTGTTATAAATAATTTTAAATCTCAATAAAATAACAGTTTTAAAACGGCTACTCGAAGATTATCCAAATTTTCGATTTACTTTGTGTCTAAGGCATTTTTAAAACTTTTTTTTTGTACCATCAAGGAGGAAATCTTTGTCATTAATTCATTATCAAGACGGATTTAATAATACGCACGAATTGAGCCTCGTTAATCGTTCATTAGCGGAAAAGAAGGCGAAATGTACGTGTAGCCATAGTTTTCGATGGGAAACGGATGGTGGTTGGTGTTAAGATGATGGTGCGACGGAAATCGATCGGTTCCACAACCAGCTCTTTTGGGCGCTATCTTAGACCTGGGAAAATCATCCACTGTGAAACCAAAGTACGTCGTTTCCAAAACCGTTAACCAATTAGTGCCGTATCCGAAATGACTTGGCCAATTTTTTTATGAAGATCAGATTTTTAAAAAATATTTATAAGGGATGAATAACAAATTACGAACGAAGAAAACTCTACGCATCACGATATTTAATTTTATTTGAATTTCAATCACAATGGATTAAATATTACAATAAAAAATTGTAGTTGCTAAAAACTCAATCATCTCGTTCAATCGTAAAAAAGTGGAACGCCATCATTGATATTGATATTTTCATCATTTCACCCAAGGATGTTTGATGACTTTGATTTCACGGTGTCTATTTCACGCCATGATGATCATAGTATTTTCGCCGGAGAGTCCGAACTAATCGAAATCGCATTTCCTGTGTAAATTGTGTGACCAAAGTGTGCCTCGTAGTTCCGTTTAATCCGTGAGAACCTTAAACCCGCTTTAATTGCTTTTCGATACCTTTTATATACATCAAATCAAACAAATCTCTATGAAATTATAACCCTTTCTATTCAATACCTTTTTTCCTCCATAGAAATAAACCATCGTTCTAATCCAGTGAGTGCTTATAGTGAAAGATAAAAAATACCCAATAACATTCAATGATGTATCGACGTAAATTATTAGAATAAAACAATGTCAAAATCATACATGGACAGTTGTAAACAGTTATGTGTTAAAATAATGCATTATGATCTATGTTCAATTCATCTGCATAACAAAATATTTCGATGATTGCTCTCCTCATCCGCCATTTTAAAAGCTCCCACATAAGCTCGCATAAACGCTGTTTCCAAGGACAATATCCCGATAAGGATGTCGTAGTGTTGAATGATGTTATGCGAAGACAGTTTTGGTCATCGGGAAGATGAGCTCGGGAGAGTGATAGAAGTGATAGAAGTGGGTGTTGTGAGGTGAGTCGGTGATCTTGATCGTCATCAGGCTGGAGGCACCCGCGAAAGCCACGTTCGCGGCCCTGTTCGGGCTGCGGGCGGGTGGGGCGGTGGGAGGGGTGGACCTCACCACCGCCTATCGCTACAACCAGAATATGATGGAATATTACACCTGTAAGGATCATTATTTATTAATTATCATTAAAACATCCCTTATTTTTAATCTAACGAAATCATGGTTTGCTTTGATTACACGAATAAATATTTTCATCAATTTTAGCTATATTAGGAGTGCTCATTCTTAGGAGATGCGTTTATAGTATGTAGATATATGTATACAGAAAACTTTTAATTGTTGGTAATGCAATAACAACATAACATGGACGCTTTATGGAAATATAATCATATAATTAAACATTACCCCATGGATTATCATTTTATTATCAAACCCTATAGATAAAAGTATACATATTGTTATGTTTGATGACTTTGCAGACAGTAATCTCAACCTACATGTCGATTCTTGATCATTTTATAGCAATTTTCTTTCCATTGTCGAAGGAAAGAAAAGAATGATCTTGAAAGCATTGTTATTTGATACCCACAATTATAACTCTTAACCGAGCCAATTTAGCCTGAACATTGTCATAGTGAGTTATACCCAAACAAGCCTAATTTAAGATGGATAATTCAGATCCAGGAGTGATAATCATGTAAAAACATCTCTAGAATTTCTTCTGTAATCTTTACAGCATGAAAAAATATTATACTTTTTGAAGAAAACTTATTGAATTCATTCTTTAAGATTTTTAGCGTCTTAATGTTATCATCAGCTAAATCTAATTCATGTATTCATTCTATTTTTGACCATTCATCTACTAATAATTTCTTTGGATATGATTGATAGATGAATGTAGATGAGAACAAGACTATGTCGCTCAAATACTCCTAGCATTTTCATAATATATACTAATCAATGATAAGATGCATCTTCTAAATTTAATTTTTTGATCTCAAGTTCACTCATTATAAGATTTAAAGAGCATTTTTCTAAACCATCAACCATTTTAAATATTTTTTTGAAATGATTCATTGTTTTCAATTGAAGCATTTTTCTATAGAGATCTTCTAGAAAAATGAACTGAATATTAAGGTCATTGATTTTTAGAATCGAAGTTTTATTGCTTTAGAAATATGTTCGTAATAATTTAAAAAATGATATTCGGAAGATATAAATATATTATGGAGGTGCTCCAAATATAATATATTGTGAGAGACTGCAGCATGAAATCGAGACGAGTGAATCAAAAAGAGGGAAGTTATTGCGGATCTCGCTCTCTCGTCAGACTATCGTATTACGCTCGCTCTTTCTGGCGCCGTTCCCGCCTACGACTTCTAATTGGCCAAACCGCATGCACTCGACCAATAAGAAGTCGCCGCTCCATTCAACCACGCCTACTTTTGAAACTCGCATTCGTGTGACTTATGCTCTTATGAGGCACTTTTCGGCTGCATAATTATGCTCGTTTATGGCCCGCCGGGTTCCTCTTTATTTTTATTTATTTTTTAACATTATTCATCTCGCAATGGCCGCTTGCTTAACATTTTTTTAAAATTCCGGCTCCTTCCGGCAATACTCTAATTGATTATGTTTCTTCATTTCCACCGTTTGTTCTAAGGCTCTCGTAATTGCGCGATAAAATATCGAGATAACATTCGCCGAAAAAAGGGAAAGGAAAAATGCCTTGATATATGTTCAATTAAAAGTTATGACACGTGGAGGAAATTAATAAACTGATTGGAGTACGTTTATCTGAATAATGGAATCTTTAAAGCGATTACAAAATTTCATCGTAGAAGAAGTAGTCCTAGATTTTCAATTAAATTTCAATTATAAATCACCAATAAGCGACTGACTTTTTTAAAAGATATACTTTACGATTTCATATAGTACAGTTTACAGCATGTAAGAATAATGTTTCTCAAATTACACTGCGGAACCTCCTATTTCCGTCAAACGCATACATGGATTGCACAATGAAAATTTGGCTTTCCGAAAACAACGATCATTGACATAATATCTCTTTGATGATATTATTTCACTGTGTTTCATCATGCCATATCCATGGCATAGATATAGTCGATCTTCATAGAATTTCTCTTCTGATAAAAGATTATTATGCGGTGGTATCACGCTATCTTCCAAATGTTATCATTATTTTTATGGTATTTTAATCATAAAAACAACGTTTAAATACTCATATGTGATCTTGCTTTCATTGATCGTTTAAATATTTACTTTTGTACAACAAGAAATCAAGATAAACTTGATTCCTAATTGTTAGATCGAAAATACATCTTAATATTAAACAACAAACAAAATCTTTTATACCCTAAAAATACTTTAAATACTGAATCTAAGCTTAAAAATATCCAAAAAACATATTATTTTAATCATCAACTTTAAATTAAGAGTTGATTTTTACAGAAATCTTCATTTAATTTGAAAAAATAGTCCATAATATAGGGAAAATTTAATTTCCCATAGCGTTTTTTTTTACATTTATAAGTAGCTCAAGTATTAAAATCAATCTTGATTGCTGATTAACAACATTTATATTATCTTTTATACGAGAGAAAACTATTTTAATAGAAGAACTGAATCTTTATTATGAACAATCACATAATCTTAATATATTTATAATTTTATCGTTTAAAAAAACCCATTGGTTTTAAATCAGTATCATTTAGTGTATATAAAAGCAAAATTATTTGTATGTTTTTCCCTTGAAAAGAGAATATTATTAAAATAATAAAAGCTCCGATTAAATTGCTAATTTTATTTTTAAAATACTTGAATAGAGATCTTTTATGTTCTATTAATCTTTACTACAGTCAATTATTATTTTAACTTAGTCTCTAAAGTACTTTTTATCGTAAAGTAAGAGCAATTTTAAAATAACGTGTTTAAAAACAAATCTATTTAGTCTTGTTATCAAAAATCTCAATTCAGCATGTATTTTTTTAAGTAATCATAACAAAAAGGCATTTTTCAATCTTAATATAATTAAACTACAAAGGAAAATACTATAAATTATAGACTTTATATGTAATATAGAAAAAAATAACGAATTAAGCATCCTTTTTCCTGTTTCAAAGCGTAAACTATAAGTTTTATGTGTTTTCAGCTTAACCCAAAAGTATTGTCCGTAGACGGTTTTGGCCTCAAAGATCGGAAGCTGTAAATTTTGCTGAAGCTACGACCAGTATGTAGACAAAGCTCACATGGAAAATGCTTGAACATTTTCCATTTTTTTTTTAGAATACGCATAATCTAACGAGATCGATTCTTATATAAACACAATTGATAATTCCGTTTGCTTTGTTACAAAATTCTAACAATTAAAATATATTTTTAATTATATAATTATTTTTTATCAAAATAAAGAGGGCAATGCGGGTAGTAAATGAATGTAGAAAATTTTATTTGGCGTTTTTGTCGTATTTTCCTCGTATGTGGTACATGAGTGTTGTCCACTTCCGGCGGAAGTGGAGCCGCAGTAGCTGCGTCCTGCTCGTCGCAACTACCCCTCACTACACATTTTCTCCCACTATTCTGTATTTACGACTTAATCTAAGCATTTTTCCAGATATATTTTAAACATTTTAGCTTTTGTATTGTAGTATTTTAAAAATCATTACCTCACCCCTTCAATATTTCATTGCTTATATTGATCAGCCACACAAATTGTTTTGCCCAATGTGATCTAATCAAATTATGTTTGATTCATTACTAAATGACTCTCATGTTTAATATTTACCTTAATCCAATGTGAAATTCATATTACAGTTTATTTAACATATAAATAAATTCGCCAACATTGTATTTTAGATAAAGTAGACTAGTATGACGCCATCTTGCGGTCAGTTTTTGCTGAGAACAGTAAATCACAAAGCCTGCAAGAGGCAACAATAAGCACGACCCCTTAGCGGGGTGGACATAGCTTATATATAGCTTTTCTGGCGCAACTATTGTTTCACCACCGTTGCCACACGTAAGATTTTTCCGGTGCGGTGTTCCGGACATCCACTTTTTTTTTATTTCCAACGTCATTGTGTTTTATTTAATTTTTATAGCTATAAGCAAAAATAAGTACACGAATCACTTGAATTGAGTCGCCTTCGGCACACAATTAATTCAAAATTGGCGATATTATTTTGGATTGTTTAGTATTCAACGTACATTGCCTGCGTGCAAAGGAGGGATCGCTATAAAGGAATCCTGAAGGAGGCAAGTAAGGAATCAGTTGGGTCTCAGGGGACGTTACAGATCGATCCGCTTTCCGCGCGCAAAAGCTTCCCCAATTCTACAATAAAGAAACTACCTTAACTATTGAGTCTCTCCGAAGCCGATACCGTCTATACACAGCACTAAAATAAATATGTGTATCAAAATATGAATAATTTCGATCAATATAAATATTATGCGATTATTAAAGTTGTTAATTTTATTCACCCTGTATCTGTAATCACATTGACAGATCGCATTTTCACGGGAAAAAATACGCTCGAGTACTTTGCCGAGAACCATTTTCCGCAAAACAATTAACACAGGAAAAGGCTCCACAACGTCGTGGGGAAGATGAAACCATAAACGAAGGAGAAAAAGTAGAAAAATGAAAGAATAACCATAGGAAGCCATGGCGCCGCCAAAGACAATTATCCGGAGGCGATTAGAAAGGGCCGCCATATTTCTTTACGAGCGGTGGCCATTTTTGCACGCAGAGACGAAACCGAAGCCCTCCCTTTATTTTATCATTTTAAAAACTGATCATTTTATATTAATATTACAAAAACACGAAATATTCCATTTACAAATGAAAAAATGTTATTGGATAAATCAAATATTTGCATTGCCGTGAGTATTATTAATTTCAATAGAATAATTTTGCAATCTGTATTTTTAGATTGTAAAGATCGTAATAGTGTAAAAAAAAGCTTTTATATTACTAGACGTGTTTTTTGTCTGATAAAATCTATTTCCACCCTGGTCTTGGATGATTTTTTTAGGTGATTAAGGGAGAGCGTGGAAGCTGGGGGAAAATTCGGTGAATTGTGTCATATTATCTCCAGCCTCCTCGTCCTCCGCCTCTTTCACAATCGGATCTCATTAGCGGGAAAGCCTTAAAATGTAATTTCGAAAAGGAAATAGGCACTTCCTTACTTATTTAAAATGTTGAAATCGTCTTTTTATTATCTGAAACGGCGTGTATTTATACGGACAATGCTCTACCGCGGAAGAAATACCCTCTGTGTTATGTAGAGATTCTCGTACATTCACGCTTTTTGCAGAATTTAAATATCAAAATATATATTATATTTGACGTATTAATAGTAAGATTTTTAGTATTCTTAAAAAAAATTAGCACACCATTCACTTTATATAACTTATGTCTGCAATAGATAAATCAAATCGGAATAAGTTTGACATCACTTTTCTTATATTCAATGACGATTTTCTCAAGTAAATTTGATGCAGATATTATAAATCAATTATGTAGAAGGTAAATATGGCATAATATTTTTAAAAATATTAGTACTTTTCTTGTAAATTACGTTGTCGGTATTAGTCGCAATTTTTCACTTTCCCAGGGGTGTGAAAGACTTTCAGGGGTCTAATTTAGGATGTCCGACCTTGAAGTTGAATGGAGTTTCATGGTTGATTTTTTTCAGGTCACGGCGGTGTGAACCAGCTGGGCGGAGTGTTTGTAAACGGGCGGCCTCTGCCCGACGTGGTGAGGCAACGCATCGTAGAACTGGCGCACAACGGAGTGCGCCCCTGCGATATCAGTCGCCAGCTACGCGTTTCGCACGGCTGCGTCTCCAAGATCCTTTCCAGGTAAGCTACAAGCTTCATCCCCTACAGTCTACCCTCAATGCCATGGCACACATTCCGTTTCAGTCTTGCTTTAAGGAACGATCGATACCGATCAGACCTGAATGGATGTACGTTATCAAAACTTCTTTTCAAGATTAAGGATCAACCTCTTTCTTATGAACTTAAGCCAACTTTTTTACAAGCAAGGAAACAAAAAAAAATGTTTCAATTCAAATAATTAACAACATCATTAAAAAATATATACAATGCATTGTTTAATATTAATTATTGAATAGAAATTCGTTCTAAATTCAAACAAAATATGAGGATTCATGTTTACAAAGAATATGATTTCTTTTTGAAATTATTTCGTTTCTTCAAAAACTGATGTTGATTAATAAATGAAACTAACAAATTCTTTGACAGTTAAGTATATGATACATTATAAAATATCTCCCTTGAATTTAATAGATTTCAAGCAACATTTTATCGATCGAACTTTTCAAAATATTATCATTTGCATCACTTTTATCTTCAATGCAAAACTTTTACTCATGTGAGACTTTATCATGTTTGAACTGATTAAATTCACATATTTCCAAATTTAATGAATACTGTGAAAATGGCAATAATTTGAATGGTATTTCATGAATTTTAGCCATTGTAAAAGCTGTAGTCTGAGTTGTACACTATCTTGATAAAATGCGGCCATTTTACTTTGATTTCTTTCAGCAGCTGAAACAAACTTGCATTACATGCTTTATTTATTCTCCGCTTTTGTCGATAAATGTTATAGTAAAAAGATCGCAATCTTATGCACGCAAACAATTGCACTTAAACTTTGAAATTATAATTCGACATATCAGAAAGTAAAAAATTTCTCGGATCGTGATCTAATACGATTTTTCGTGAATTTCTGAATGATACACCTTTGAAGTGTTACCAAATCTACCTGTGAAATAAATTAAAAATTCTATCGACAATCTTAAAAAATATAATATTTCTCAGTAATTTTCAAATCTTATGTTATTTAAGAAGCCCCGAACAACCCTTGAAATTGATTTTTAATTTCAGCAACAAAGTCTCTATGTAGATTTGCATATATTTAGGTTTTTTATTTTGATTTAAAACATTGATAAACTATGTAATTGTAACTTTATGTTGAAAAATGTGAAACTGTTACTGTTTTGCTCATATTGACAACGCCACTCTTAATTGAATTATTAATATCATTCATTATCATATCTGATTTATGTTTTTATGGTAAATCTTTGAACCAAAATCCTATTTTTATACTTTGCTCTTATCATCCGCACTGAAAGCAAATATTGATGAGATTTCTGATTGATAATGGCAAGGCGGTAAAGATATTTTTCATAATTACATTTTTTTAGCCTTTGTTGAGTCCGAAGCTCAAAACTGCGAAGATTCATTTTCTTAAGTCCTATTTCAAACCAATCAACCCTTTTCCGTAGAAAGCGAAACAATTAATCCGATTCAATCCATCAATAGTCAAAAAACAAACTCAATTCGACAATTGGGATCAATATTAACAGTCATTGCAATTTGAAGAACATTTTTGATAAATCGTGATAATGATTCAATTATTAGGATTTAATGACTATTATATTTAAAATATTATTGGATTGAAATGAATAATATCTATTTACTGATAATTTATATTAAAAAATAGTACCAATCCAGACGTCATTTAAGGGGTTAACTTGGAAAATATCTTCTACATGAATCTGTTGTTTACATTTGAGGGTAAAATTAAATCATATTTAAAAAAAATGGGATTGATAATTGGAATATTTATATAAATTAGTTCATATTTTGTAACTAAAATATATATTTAGTTACTTTCCAATTAGTTGTCAATACTAAAAAAAAATATTTTTAAGAAAATTTTAGAATTAATTTTATAATTTTTTTGGATAATATCCATGAGATGCAAAAAATGATCTGTCGTCTTAAAAAAATATTTGGCAGAGGATCGCAAAGATGAAAACGTTGTGCAATGTCATGATCTATTTTTTTAAATTTATTTTTATGAACTATCATTATATTTGTATATTGAATTACATAAGCACCGAGAATATGATCGCAATTTGTAAAAACTGTGGTTTTATTAACACTTATTATTTATCAGTTTTGGGAGATCATTTTCTTATATACAAAGCACTCTTTGAGTGCATTGATTAAAGAAGACGTCTAACAAGTAAACGTCTCCTCCAACTTTTCAGATTCAATTAGTCTTTGATCATAAAAAGTCGAAAAATTTTCGGCGTTTCTCAGGTCATTCTTCCAAGAAAATATTGTTATTAATTTTTTCAAAAATAAAAGCCATTTCGCTGAACGAGATCGGCTCGTTTCCGATTCGAAATCGTAAGTTTGAGTCATGAATTACAAAATTTACTGTTAAGGCAATTTGCAACCGCGACTGGAGAGATTGTGACGGACGGATAGCCACAGATAGCTGTTAAGATAATAATTAAAAATAAATCTAAATGAATTAATTTAAATTTTAATACGGAACCGGTAATGATAATTAACAATGTGCTCTGCTTACACATTAGCAAGACACAAGAAGATCGCAAAAGCACTGCTCTCAATTTAACACGACAGTGGCACATCAATTACCACGTCGTTCATAATTAGACAAACCAAAACGATGTTTCTAAATTAAATGAATCGATTAGATGATAAAATATGTATTAATCAAGGAAGAAAAATCGACCAAAATTTATTTAAGATAAATTACATTCAAAGCAGTTGGCTCTTTAATGATCAGTCGATAGGACATCATCTACATCGATATGTAGTTTTTTTAATTTTTTAAACCTGCTATTTGATAGAAATCTTCAAATGTCGAAGGTTGAGCTCTTTAGCAACCAGTGTGTAGATTGTTGGTATATAATTTCTTTTATGTTCATATATCCCGTTATGCAGTTAGTTAACATTACAGTGGGCACGCGCCGTTACGGTACGAAGCTTTTTGGATTTATCTTAAAAAACTCCACAATACACATCTTACATGTAATCATAATTCACATTTCTACGGTATACACTATAAAAATGCTTTATGAAGACCTAAAGTACTTATCACCGCTCAGGGGTTACCAACACGACGCCTGACCAAATCCAACCAAATAAAGTATTATAGCGAAAGCTTCTTTTTAATAACTGCTTTGTGCGAAATAACACATTTTTAATGTATGTAACGAAATCAAATATAACTGACTTTCATTTTTCAGAGCTAATTTGATTGGAAGGTATATTAGAAAACTGAATATCAATTAGATGAACTCAATTTGCATGATCGAAATATGTTGCTGTGTTTGATATATTTTGCTTTATGAATTTTCATTCGTTATTTTAATCGAGGTATATGGATCATTATTTGAATAAATGGCATGCATACCAATATGGATACAATAATATGTATTGTTTCAAGTTTGTAAGATGTGCTGAATGATGTGCACCTCGGGAAAGTATCCAAATTCGAGACTTACTAATTGTTTAGATTAATTCTTATATCAAGGTTTGCTTTAATTTTAATTACTTTGACATTTAAACATTATCTATTTTTTAACATATTCAGTATTATCTTGCTTGGTAAATATAATAATAAGCCATCTTTGACATTTTATAGACTTTTAAAGTTTCTTCGAATATTCACAAATGTCTTACTATTTATAGTTGTCTAATTAGTAAATTAGATAATTCTGCCATCATAAATTTATAATTAATATCTTTAACAATAGCTTTTTAATTTTTGATTTTATAAATTCCACTCGCCTTATAGATTCAATGCTTAAGCGAACCAAAACATAGACTAATTGGGTGGACAAAATCAAAGCCCAGCGTTAATTATCTGCTCTTATATAAGTAATTGCATTATGCTGTCGATAAATTTAATTGTTTTTATGCAACAAATAAAGAAGAATAGCAGACCAAATCATTACGAAACGTCCGTAAAAAGCCTTCATTCGACTTTCCTATTCTAAATAGCTGCGATTATTCAACGATATTTCAGGCTGCTTTTTACCTACGAGGAAAACTATTGCCGATTATTATTGCATAAATGATTGCAAAACAATGCCTGATACCAGAATGCAATATGTCGTTTAGCAATTGGCATCCTTGAAAGAGGTCGTTGATGATAAGATGTACATTTTCATGGAATTATTATATGTAGTTCAACTTCGGGCTGAAGATTAAAATAAGGCAGGTGAAATTGTCTAGGACAGTTCTAGAACAGGCAGTCTAGAACGGACTTTCCGAGTTGCCAGGTAACTAGCAGGTGTAGAAAGCGAGACGGTGAAGTGAAACAATACCATACTTTACGATGATGGATCAGAGATTGTTAATAGGTGGCTTGCGAGCAACTAAAATAAATATTTAATGGCATTTGAGATTCTTATAAGTTTTTATTTGTATTAGATAAAGCCAATTTAAACTTATCTTCATATATGATGCCATACATGCTTAAAAATGCCGTTTCTTTTCGTGGATTTTAATAGCAAAATTATTCTTTCAATTGATGCATTTTTAAGATAAGTAAATTTTGGGAAAATATCAATTAAATCAGATAAATCATATTTGCCTTAAGAGATATAATCAACAAGCTATTGACGAATCAGTGCAGAAGTTTGCATCTTTATAAGAGTGGGTATTTGAGAGCGCTTGATAAACCAAATTTTTCACTCAAGTTAATCACTATATATCATCAATGTTTAATTAATATAATATAACGAGCAAAAATTATAATCATATAAAGCTTTACTATCGACAATTAAATTTACACAAAAATTAGAATACAAACGGGCAAATTTACCCGACTGAAATGACTTTATATATCAATATTTTTATAGAAGGAAGATACATACCAATCGACTCATTATCAATGACTTTAAGTGGTAGTCTCTAGCAATTCAGTTCTATACGACGTTATTAATCGTATCAGTGTTTACTTTTTTAGGTCCAAGAAATCAGGTGAAACGGGAATCAAATAGATCACTCGGAGTTTTTAATACTTTTAATCACACAAATGCTTTTACTATAGTGAAAATTTGTTATGCAATATGGATACAAATCTGGGCCTTTATAGTTTGAATTCAATACTTAATACATTATAACAATACAATTATGCATATTTGAAGTTTAAATATGTAATTTTACATTTGAAAAATGTTGTTCATTTCTGATTTCCATGTATCAGAGAAACGCTAAAAACTCAATCGAACGTCATATTTCCTTCTAATATAATTATGCTATAATGTATAATGAATTACTGTTGTAATTATTGTTGCTTCAATTAATTAACAGTATCAAAAATATCGCCATTTACATATTGGAAGTAATTTTTTTGTAAGGCAGAGCAAATTTTAATCGCTAGTCTTTTGCGGGATTTCGTTCAAATTTGGCAACAAGCGCTGTATTCGTGACCCTATTGTATTAAATAAATGCTCGTTTTTCATTCTGTAGATATAATGTATGGCAACACTTGCGGAATAGCAGGAGGTAGATCGGTGTGGAGACGACTATGTAGTATCGTCGGTCCCGCAGGAAACTGGCAACATTTTGTCTTGCCGACTAACAATGCCAGCGGACAGAGTTCGCATCCCTTCACCGACACGTTTCCTGCCCACTATTTATATACTCCGCCAACAATTGGCAACGTGTTACATCGTACAAAAGAAATATATTATTTACATGTGCCATTGTACAAACACACCTTATACGCGAGCATCTCTGCCCCTCTTTTTCAGAAAAAAAGGAATAAAAATGATATATATTAATAAAATGAAACAACTCAATGCTAGATAAACGACAGAAAAAGACCAGGTGGAAAATAGGAGACCAATACCCATCCTGGAACGCCGAATAAGAAGGAGGAAATGATGCTTTCGAGGACAATATGCACTCATCCAATATCAAGGCATCTTATTATATACGCTGTATATAAGAACCATTTTTATATTATCTCAACTAAAAAATCTAATAAGCATAAATTTTGAAATCATGGTCACCAAATCGTAAAAACATGAAATCGATTTCGATACCTTTCGTGGCAGAATGGTCTTGTTCTTTTTTTACGCGCTGCTATAAAACCTTTTAAGGTCGAAATGAGTTTTGCAAACTTATTTTTATATTAAATAATATTCACTTCAAAAACCACTATCTTAAACCATATTTGAAGCTGAGTCGATGGTTTTCTATCTAACATAATAAATTTCAAAATACATACGGCCATCATTCCGTCACAATATTGATTAATTTATCTATACATACAGTTCGCGTTTTACATTAAAATCATTAACAATGAAATAACTTAGATGTCTTGCCATTTGTAATCCGTGATGGATTTACTCTCATTTCAATATTATTGTCATTTAAACGATTTCATCTACGACTTGCATTTAAAGTGATAGTATTTATATCACAAGTTCTCATGATGCGTAACAAATTAATGCCAAATCGAGATATTATTTTAGTAAATGTCATAAGTGTCATCGAATTACTGACAGTGCTTTTGTGTTTGAACCTTTTTTTGCTATCCTTTATTTTCTATTCAGTCGATTTATACTAGATTAGATCTTTCTAACAGACACCCTTTCTAATGGCACTTTGACGTTGACTTCAAAATATATTTTTTTAGTAAAAAAGAGTTTCATATAACGTTCTATAAAGTAATTTTGAGAAAAAATTAGGCCGTCATTTGCGCAACTTTTACCAATGATGATTTATCGTTGCCCTGCAATTAAGGAATATATATACAGTCAACCCTCCTATAGTGGCATCTTCGTTTGCGGCATCTTTTATGCCAGCAGCGAATAAAATACGTAAGATAAATGCTCCCTCACTCGTGTTAGTCACTTCCACTTGTTAACAAACTAAACACATACAAATTTTGTATGGATGCCTAACATTCTATAGCGTTTTGTTTCTAGAGCATCGTCCATATCTCGACGCTATAAAAGGGTTGACTGAATGATATTTGTTTTCATTTTCTTATATTGCCACAACCGCTATCAAATGTAAACAACCTATATGAGACTCTTTAGGAATTTTTTTTTTCAGTCGATGGTTTCCCATTTGCCTTTCACGTGTGTTTAATAGGATTTTTATTTTTTTATGATATTATTTATGAAATTAGTCACTCATAGGTCTCTGCATAACTTGTTAATTGCCTTAATATATACTTTTTCAGATCAAGGAAATCAGGATAAACCTGGATCTAGATATTAATAATCGGAATATTAATATTTCTAATTTCTCAAACTTTTTAGTGCAGAGAATTTCTTTCGAAACAAGAGTCCAGAATCTATACCAAGCCTTGATCATTCTTTGTTTGCATACCGTTAAAAATGTTTTATAGCTAGATTGAAACAATAACATTTGTATGGTCCAATGATTGAAACTGTCATAGAGGCAAGAATAATTGAAGCTATTTGAGAACGTCTTTGTCGTTCAATGGAAATTATATAATATATGAAATCCAATCCATGTATACTTTGAAGAATAATTTTAAGTATAAACAGATATATTTGAAAAGCACTGACATACAATATCATTGTCTTAATTCAAGTAAAAATGTGTTCGTATTGTAGCTAGGTAGCATAATATTATAAATCAATACGTGTCGGTGAATGTTGAAATGCTGCTTCCAACTGTTAAAATGTCAACATACAATGCAAATTTAATCTGAAAGAATTGCAAGTGCATTAGTGCACAACTAAAGCAGCCGTCCGTCGAAGAGCATGCTCGCGTTTCATCGAATGCTATTATTTTTTTCTAGGCAAAATTAGTATTTATATTCAAAGATCGATTGTATAATACGTATTTGTTGAAAAATTGGAATGTTTCATTTGATGTTGACGAGTAATTAATATCACACAGATGAAGTCTTTCATCGCATGTCGATAGAGATTGACGGCGTTTGCCATAACAGTAGAATTATTTTTGGTTTCAACCTAATTTTCTGTAAAAACCGTAATTCCAATAAGGCGAGTGAGTAGTCGGATGTAAAAAATATCGAGAAGTAAGTAAATTAAATAAAAAAAGACGTACTTGAATGTTACAAGTTTGACTGTGGAGCGTAGCCGATGAGCAAGGTTCAGTCAATATGCCGGCGATCAACGATTTATTTACTGTACTGTTAACATCTTCACGTTTAATTTTTGTCAATATATTAATGTCAATATTTCAAATATAAATTATATTTTTCTAGGGAAAATATTTTTATGTGGTGGTTTTCCGTTTGCCTTCCACGTATAGTAAAGTTAAAGTAGGATTATTTCACTGTTAATTTTAAATAGGAGTGGTTTTATGAATGAGTGCCATATTATAATTTTTTTAAAGTGATATTTCAATTACTATATTTATTCGTCTCGATGTCTACTTTTTCAGATCCAGAAAATCTGGATTCGACAATCAATCGAAAATATAGTGATTTTTTTCCATAATCTGGATTTGAACCCAAACTTTTATAGTAAGAGTCCAGGATCAAAACCAATTTATCAACACTTGGTCTTTGTTCTATGGATTAATTTTATTCAAGTATTTTATTGTTAATATAATATGTCTCATAAGCAACGTTACATATCAAATATTCAAAAATAAATATTATAAAAATTGGAGCAGTTATTTAAATATGCATTGAACCTCGGGAACGTTCATTGATAAAACATTTTATGTCGAGTCATTTCCTCTCAAGATGCAATAGCCGCTTCTTCACGCTACCTTACTGAAACCAAAAGACTTCCTTAGCGCTGGCCATCTAGACTACAACTATAACTGGATCTTATAACTATACAAATTATTGAAAACACTCCAGTGCTACATCCGCATCGCTTTGTACTATTTTGACAGCCTCATTTAAACCATTATTACGTTCCGATTGTAGTACACATCCGACCATGATATCCCATTGCTTTTTTTTCGTACGAAACTCATCTTTTAAGAGCATTAAAAATTCGTAAGCTCACTTTTTAATGTCGTTTTTGGTGGCCAAAAAAGTTGCACAAGAAACGTGCGATGGCAAAGGAACAAATTTATACATCACGGGATCGAAATGCCCATAAAAGAACATCACGAATGTGAGAGTCTACATCATTTTTAAATCCGTGTTTCTATCCAATACGGGACGTCACAAATAGAGTGGCTTGCAAAATATCATTAGGTTGTTTCACTATTGTAGGGGGACGTCTCGTCCCCTGGGAACTCCTGACAATTCATTCCATCCCCCTTAACTACATGCGCCCCAGCGCTTCTCTAATATTCTAAACACAGCAGCGCAATTGCTTTTCAACATTGAAATACTATTTTTTATTATTCTAATAATAGACCAATTTTAATGTAACACAATATCAACACAAATATTGGAAAATTTTGAACGCAAATGCATTTTAAATGCATTTTTTTAAGATGCCAGATCGTTAGCATCTTCACATATTTTCTTTTCTTGGATATATCTTATCTAGCTAATTATATATATTTTTATTACTTTTTACATTATTTTTTTTAACATCTACTCTATTAGCTTTTTAAATTATTTTTTTACAAATTAGGGAAGATATGCGAGTGAGTGACTATAAATTACTGAATAATCATTTTATCACTTTTTCGAATCAAAAATAAGATTAAACCTGGATCGAGACGATTGATCCTAAATATTGACACTTATTCTTGGTATGGTAATTTTTATTCAACAATCTGAATTTTAGTTAGGTTTATTTTTAAAATAACCCAAAAACAATCTATATCAACCCTTAGTTACTACCCAGATTTTGTTGGATGATTATTATGATTATATATCGATATTATTTCATATAATATCAATGTAACAAATCTTCAACCATTGTTACGATTTATTTCAAATTTTTGAAGAAAAAATGGATGATTGTATATCTGTATATACAAGGTGTTAATATTTTACTTAAACTGGTATATTCGCCAAAAATACAAAATAATATCTCATCACATTATTGTCCGATTCAGAAAAATAATGTATTCGTAAATTGTATAATCACATTAGCATTAAGTGATTATTAATATCTATCATATGGGTGTATCAATTATGTGATGTTAGAATACGATCTTGAAAATATCCTAGATCGTCATTGGTTTCTGTAGTATTGATGTAAGATTTTTTTTTAAATTCGTTAATAGTAATTTTATAAATATTACTTTTATTTCCTTTCCATAATAAATTCACATATGTCGCACGAGCATATTATGGCATAGTGTGAATGCGACTTGGTACAAAATATAATGCCTGAAAAGGGGTGACCGTGGTTCGAATCCCCAGGGGCACACATTACAGTGCCATTAAACCTGATTGAATTATACTAACGTTACTTATATAAATGTCACTCGTTTTATTTGGGGGCGTTGTCTAATACGAAATTTCAGGTTATCAATTGCAAAAAAAGAACACGTTCAGGGGGGAAGACATTAAAAAATAAATACAAATGCCACCGGCTGCAGATTATACAGAAAAAAAAATCATATTATTTGTATTATACAATTCGCTATTTGTTTAATTTATGGCGCATAAAAATATGAACATGCGTTTTGTATTTAAAACGATACATGGGTGAGATTTATTTGGATGGATGCTACAAATTACGCAGACCGCAGTGTACGAATTATATGATAGTGGATTGAAAATGGATTAATGAGAGTGCGTCTGTAAAAATAGAAGAGATTTTAGACTAATTTGTTTGATATTAGATTATTAATGTGGGCTTTTTGTAATATTTTTTAATGCGGTAATGAATCAAATTTAAACTGTATCTCGCAGAACGACTCAGTTGAAAGTCAGCGAGACTGTATCAAGTTTGGAAAGCATGGATAAAATGTGAAAGCTCCACAATCCCCTAGCATATTGCCAGAAGCTTTGGGGTACAATTCACCCCGCTTATAAGTGAGTTACACTTAAGTGCTGGATTATTGTAAGCCAGTTAGCGGTGTTGTAAGCTACACTCTGTTTTATTGTAAGCCAGAGTAAGTGATATTGCATATGAAGGGGGCTTATCAAATCATATGATGTTTTAACGTATACCAACCAAGCTGTAAAATACTTTTTTTCTCCAAGTATGGCTTAATTTAAAAAAATAATATTAAACGTAAATTGTTCTATTTCACAGGTATTACGAAACGGGGAGCTTTAAAGCTGGCGTGATAGGAGGTAGCAAACCCAAGGTAGCTACTCCGCCCGTCGTAGACGCTATTGCAGCCTACAAACGAGAAAACCCTACCATGTTTGCCTGGGAGATCCGGGACAGGCTGCTATCCGAGGGTATATGCTCGCAGGATAATGTCCCCAGCGTGTCCAGTATTAACAGGTTAGTAATTCGTCCCATCAAGCCAGAATAATGCCTCGAGCCTAAAACAATTAACCATGAAATTCCATGCCGAAAACTCTAATAACCACTTCTCAAAATGTTAAAATCACAATGATTTAATAATACATCGACGCTACGCCGAGGCGGCTCGAGATCCACCCGTCGTATTGTATTTATTATTAGCACCCTTGTGTCTGTGGAAGACAAAAGGAAAAGGAAGTAGTATTCAAGATGGCGCGCCGGAAGTTGAAAGTAGCGCCCCCGAACCGGGAAGCGGAAACGGGAAATATGGGAAAATTAATGCCGTCTACTGTGGTCTGCAAGTACGCGGAGAAATTAAACCTCCAACCGTTGCGATGAAAAATTTCGCATATTCCTGTGGTGACGCATTTATGGGTCATCAGAGTGGTTGGGGTTGAATTTGTATTGACGACACGTGCCGAATTTAGCTATGGTGCCATGAGAGAGTCAAAAGCCATCAATTTTATTTTTGAGCTTCTTATTTTAATACCCCATCATATATGGTTGTTATATATTTTTTAGCCTCATAATGAATAATAAATATAGCATATCAATATATTTTAATACCGCTTTATATTCGTCAGTACGAATAGCATTCCCAAAATCCATCAAACAAAGAAGGATGCTAAAATGATAAATCCTTTGAATGATCAATTATCTTAGGTACACATTTAATAAAGTAATCAGTTATTGAATGGTGTTTTTATGCTCTTAAATTTTTATTAACAAACAAACCCAACTATGTCTAATGCCTGCATTATTTTCATTACATTCCTATGCTTTTTATAAAGATTATTTGTAACAGAATGATATTTTGTAGCATAAAATGTTTGAAATGAACGTCTAATAATCCATTTATATGTCTAAGTCAATGATTGTTTTTGAGGATTAAAAGCCCGATAGAATTTCATCAAATTTCTTACTTCAATCTATCTATTTTCCATCAATTTTAAACTTAATTGTGCCAATTACGTACTGCAAATTAATCGTTTTTGTATCGATTAATCTCGCAACGGTTTTTAAAATTATTTTTTCACAAACACTGATAAAAATATATTGTTTCGCGCTTTAATTAACCCCAATCAAAAATATATACAATACTAACCAAATATCATTTCCTATATTATATAAATTGGATCTAAAATATATAATTCAGGATAATATAAGTTTTAAAAATTTAATAAGTGCAAGTTACATAAATATACAGCAAATATATTATAAATATTTTGATGATTAAGAGGTTGAACTTTTAGTTCAAATCTCTTATGTTGAAATTTATAGGAGGTATGGTCATTGTTTGAAATTATCATTATAAGCATTTTCGATAATTTGGGATAATCACTATAAAGAAATAAGGTCAAATATGCAATGCAAAAAATTAAATATGAATGTCTTCTTCGGATGCACTTTACTGATTTTACATTATTCACAGTAAAAACATTTTTTCCTGGTTATTTTAGATACAATTTTCCAACAAAATATCGATTAAATCATTCGTTTAAAAATCGACTGCGTTTCTGCATATAGCCGTTAATGACGTGCGCAACGCAACTAACTGGGTAACCCAATTATATTGGAATCTTTCTTTCGTTTTGTCTGGAATTCAATTAACCAGCTGATGTCGGTATATTGAGTAGTCGACTGTAGATATTCGGTTCGGACTGTTTCTATTGTTCTGTTTATAGAGCTGTTATCTGCACAATACAGCCGATTCTGACTGGTCACTCCCTCATTGTCAATTCCTACTGAAAACAACACTCCCGAGGGGAGCTATTTTTAAAAGTTTACATGTTTGATATCTTATGACGGCCATATGACAAAAAAATTTGCTACAATACTATTTTATTATCATTTTATTCTATAAAATTGCAGATTAATATGTGATTTTACCTATTTTGAACTTATTTTATCGATCTAACTATTAAAAGGGAAGATATTATTATTTCATAGCAATTGAAAATTATTGCCACAATATACAAATTTATTGAGATATTTATATATAATATGTAAAATATAATCTAGAATCGCTTTATTGAAATAGTATATTAGTTGGATATTAAACTAAAGTTGTATATATGAGGGTGATTTTAGTGAAGTGGTACACAATGAACCGGAAGATAGAATCTGTCCCCTTTTAGATATGTTTTATACCATTTTAGATCCTCTTTGTTTACTTAATCGATCCTCACAATGCAAAGTCATTTAATTTCAACAATTCATTATTAAAAAAAAAATATTTGCAGTGAATTGTATAGATTTTAGTATGCAAAATAATTGCTTTTGCGCGCTTCAAATTTTATAATTCAAATTCAACCACAACTAATCGGAGCTTAATGACATTTCTATGGTTTTTAATGAATGCTTTGCATATTTCAATATGAAAAATAATATTTTGGAGATCCCATAGAAGACGTGTGCGAGTTAACGTGCATGATGTTAGGGTGAGGCTGCAAGTCGCGTGTTGGTCGCGTGTCGCGGCGTCGCTTCCTGCCGCCTGCAACATTACTTTCCACTACCGCCCAATAATGACTATTCAATGATCTAACTGGCAATAATCAAAGACATTATTCATTGCAATGGATTAATACGTCTATTCGGATGTTCCTTCTCGGTGGAATAATTCCGTAAAATCCTACAAAAATGTTGGCAACATAAACGCGAAAAATAATTATAATATAACATAAGTGAGATTTTTAAATGTATTATTCAATTCCCGCAAGGACTCAAATCAGCAATTCCATAAAGACCAATCGATTATTCCCCATTTCATGACATGTCCCCAAATATGTCATAAATTCCCTATGCGATTTGCTCTCATTGTTTGAATTGATTTGATCCAAAATAAAATACTGACATCAGAAATGTACTTGAAATTTAATATTTATAAAAACTTAACACAATAAATGAACATTGGTTGTAATATTAATATTAGTTACATAAAGAGATTAATTTGTCTTTATAACGTTCAATTGTACATTATTCAACATGCAATTTCTTATGAAGCATAACGGATAATCATCATTGAAATTAGCAATATATTATAAATCGAATTTATCCAAATTTAAATGCAAGATTTATCACCTATTAATTACATGATAAATAATTAAATAATTCGAGGAAATTCAATACACAATATTATCAGAGTATCGGAAAATAATCAAAATTTTGAGACTTACAGTCAGTTTGGATCAAGTCACGCCTCAAGAAACATGCATTTTTTTTATTGCGATTCGAAAGTGAAAATTATGAATTGAATGTTAATGTTTGAATAAATTTTATCATCATCATATTTATTATATAAAGAATATTTAAGCCGATGATCAATTAAGAACATTTGTATCAATGTATGCAGTTTTGTAAAACGCAAAAAGGTTATTCTGTATATATGGTGGAATATCACTGGAGTAATATATTTTGAAAAAAAAATTAAAAATGATCGAGATCATGCATCAGTATATTTAATCATAAAGAGATTCGATATTTAACCTTAACTTTATAGTTGAATTAGTTTCAAAAGACATCTGGTGGCGAATGTAAAACGACTTAATTTGCGATAAATTTTAGAGAATGGTTATCTTAATTTCTATTTCAAATATCTTCGAATAATCCAGATTATTAAACTTTTAGAACAAGTAGTAAATTTACTCACAGACTATATATATACTAACTACTACTACTGTTATATATACTAATCAAATATAATTTATATTTATTCGAGCTTTTTCATCTAAATTGACAATTGCATTCCTGTCCTAAGACATTATATTTTAAATAAATAATAAATTTTGCGCCATGTTATGGTTCGATTTAAAGCGTAATTTATATCAAGTCACTTTCATTCGGACAATTCATAAATGGAAAAAAAGGCCGTTCGACAAAACAATGGATGGCATACGTATATTAATTTCAACATAGTGGGCTCTCGGATGGTTTTCAATAGAATTGTTTGATAAAATTTCGCCGTCGAAAAGTCTGATTCGGCATAAAATAACGTAAAAATCGACTATAAATAAAAGCTCTGTATGAGTGGCTCCGGGCAAGAGGTACTCGTGCATAATTTTTATACAACTTCCATTGAAATGTAATCCTATAAATTATTTAAGTGTCACTCTGTGATTTATACACAAAATAACTATCGAAAATGTTTTGTCAGCACGACCCCTACTTTTTTCTATAGGAATCCCATCCCCCCCGGCCCCTGAGGGTTAAACCCGTCATGTCTGAATGACCAGATACAAAGAGAGGACGTACTTGTGTTTATATTAGGGTTAATGTCATACACCCTTGTTGCTGTTTTGGATTTGTACTCGCTCGGTACACTTCATTGAATCATCATCTCAATATATCGCCCATTTTCACTGGGAAATTACCACAGTATTTCAAGCATTTTTTTTACTCCATTTGCTTTGATGTTTTTAAACGTTTCATTTTATCTGGCGAAATATTCGATGTAATGAAAAAAATATTCTTACAGCATGCTCGTATGTTGATATGATTGGTTGTGTTTATCGAATCTTAATATCACTTTATATTTCAAATCAATTAAATCTTTATGAGAATGCGAATTGCATTAATAATCAAAATATCATGTAGATTTAAAATAATTTCATAATATGCTAATTAATTCTACGCTTATTTATTCTCCAACCGAAGCTACGCTTAATATTTCATCATTCGAGATCATAATCCTCAAACTCATTGGAATACGATCATTAAGTTTTTTTAAAAAAATAGATTTTAAAAACCAAAATACACGGTATTCGCATTTCATTTTCAGTAATCACATAAACATTAGCAAAGTGTTATTTGATTTTTTTCTCCCTGATTATTCAAAGGATTAGCAGGCCCCGGATTGCGGCTATTATGTCGGGTACAAGTGGGTGAGTAAAACAGCCCATATAAAGCTTATCGTTCCGCAGTATCAAGAATGAGCATTTGTCGCCATCTGGAACGGAATTCGATATCCATGCATAGATAAGCAATCAGTAATCCACCGGCTAATAAGCTTATAATCGTTTAATAATAAAATTCCACTCACTTTAGGGTTAATATCACAATGATATTATATATGCATGTCCTGCCCGATAACATTGTATGCATTGGGTTATTATTTATCGGCAGTATTGAAATGGGATATGGAGGATTTCGCCGAAAGAAAGCAATGTAAAACACCTATACGTTGATGGCTTAGTTTTTTCATATTTTTGGAAGTAATCTTTCCTATAACTTTAACTTATCATGCAAACCTTCTTATATACAGGCAAATCAATTTAAGATCTGATTTATGTATAAAGTAAGCATAATTTTTCAATGCAATATTTAATCAAATTTATTATTTTTTTCCATCTACTAGTTTATCCCAATGCATTATGATAATTTAATTAATTAAATGCCATAAAAAACATAATAGCAATACTATTAGGAAAAAAATATTTCACTGAATGTTTAACTTTTAGAGCAATGATTTAGGTGTGTAATTTTATTTTGAAGTTTTATATAAATGTTTGATGTCTCAAAATTAAATGAATATTTGCCTTCTATTTTGTGTGATGTTAATAAATTATAAGAAAAACATGGTTAATTAAAAATTAACAAAGACATAGTTTTGAAAAAATCCTTATGATATTATGTTATTAATAAAAAACCGATGAATTATTACAACAAAATAAAATAATATTTTCTAAGAAGATTTTTGTACTTCTTTTACAAAATAGTCATAGCTATTAAAAGTCTTTAAAGAAAATCGCTAAAATGGATTTTCAATGCGTTTTTCCGGCTTGTCTGTGATATGTAATTTCAATAGCTTTTTTATTGAATGAGTATTTAAGACGCAACCATTTTGAAATGTACTGCTTGTGGATTTAATTTGATAATGATATGAATCTTAAATATTTATATTCAAAATCATTCCTCAGTTAAAATATCTTTTTAAGTTGAAATCAAATCCAAAAATTATCATTCCGCAGATTCAATTCATTCAAATATAACTATTCTTCAATGTAGCAATTTGTCTAGCATTCTTCAAGAAGTAATTCAGAAAGTTATTAGAGAAAACGTTGTATTTTAACGTGTTTGTGAGCATTTTATAAAGGATTCAAATAAAAATTTAACAAAATATGTTTTTGTAATAAATATCTATTGTTTGCTTTAACCGTCTGCTTGCCAAAATTTGTGTGTTTTCATATTGCTTCAGCAAAAAGTTGACATACTTGTGCGTCCATCGCTTCTAATGACTGGCCTCTTTGATGTCTGTCAGAGGATGTTTTTTGCATATTGCTATGTTTAACTAGAATTTCTATACGTCTAGCAATTTTATCGCCTTAATTTGAATATAACGTCGACGTTTATCACAGTCGAAATTAATAAAATCGAGATTTTCGTAGCATATGTGTCATTAATACGATATCATGTCAAACGTGTCATTTGTTGAAGTTGAGTGATAATGTAGAACAACAGAGGATAGATTATGCTAACATCGCTACTTATTAGCCAACAAAGTACTTAGCAACACGACTACATAAACATACATATTCAGCACAACCGCATATACAAAATGATATACACATAAGGCTTTCAAAAGACAGCCTGGCAGACTGTTTGCAATACAAAGTAGGGAAAAAAACCATAATTTATAAGTGAAAATATGTTTAAAAAATCTTTATATATTCCTGTTAGGCACATCGAATCATCCTATTTGATTTTTTTCAAAGCAATTATGATAGTTTTTTTTATTCATACGAAATAATTCATTTTTCCGAGGACCCTTTTTCCGGAAGACACGCGACCGCACAATTCACGGGATACACCGAGATTAATGCAATTCATCACAAATAACCACAGGGTGTTCCGGTATATAAATCCACCCCAATTTTATCGTGCACTAAAAAGTGCATCAAAATTTGTCATTCAAAACCACCCTTTTATGACTTAGCTAAAACTCGGCGCTCTCAAATAAGGACGGCGATGTTTGGCCGTATGAGTTTTAACAATTTGGAAAGTTCTGCTCGAAGTCATTGCCAAAATTCGGTCGATCTATTGGCGAAGAGCCCCGGCTTCGTCTCCGAGTTCCGCTTTATGATTTATGGGCCCTATTATTGGTACATGCAACATACTCTGCAACATGGTTACCCTCTCTGAGGACACGCTCCCGAAAAAGAAATAACCCATTATTTATAGAGCCCGATGTGGGGATGTTGGGTTTCGAATCCAATAAACAACGTAATATGCATCTCATTTTTTTAATCAAATTTGATAATTCAAAAAATATCACACCCTCGACATTATTTTCGTATCGTCCTCCCCTCTTCGTGTGTTTGTATATGCGAAATTATGATGTGGAATTAAAAACGATTTATTATTTTTTTCAGGATCGTAAGAAATAAAGCTGCCGAGAAAGCTAAGCACGTACACCAGCAATCGCAGCAGGAACACCAAGATAATCACAATCCACCCCATGGCTCCGTTGTTTCGGTAAATTTATCTAATCATTACAGCGATTGCTTTAAATAAAATTTGTTGACATAATTGATTGAACATTGAAGGTTGAATAGCATTTTCGTGGCTCAAATAGTATTATGAAATGAGAAACCAGCGGTTCCTCAGCGTCCATTAGCCTTGTTTATTATTATCTAGCCTTGTAAAACTGTTTGTAATATGCATATGATTATCATTTAATATATGATCTAGGTGTGACCATTAATTTGTTTTGTATCAAAATACGTTTATTTATAGATATGGTGAAAAATTAGTTACTTTACTCAATTTTTGTATAGACTCTTTCAATACAATAAATTGAAATATTTTCAAAATTTAAATTTTTGGCAAAAAGATGCATGCTTAATTATATAATTTTAAACTTATGCAAAATGATTGAGCTGCAATATAATTTATGATAAATTTAAAACATATAAAATTATTTTATTAATTTGATTTAAGATCAAAGAATATTTTCGATCAATCGAAAGAAAATGAATTTTGATTGATCAGTGGCAAGCATAATTACTTTAAACTAATTTAAAATTAACTTTCAGGTCATCACCCATTCGGGCGTCTCCGGAGGCAACGGAGAAGGCCAGGTGAGCAGTTCAAACAGCTACAGCATCAGTGGCATCCTCGGACTTCAGGCGGGCGCCGGAACCCAACCACCACCACCCCTCGAAACGTCCACCTTACCGCCCCATCATCGCAGGAAGCGGCACGATGATCATGGTAACACTGATACCACACCCGTTGCGTCCAATAGTAAATATTACCTTTTTATAACTATCGTCATAACGTCGCATTGTTGTGTTTCAGAGCTGAAAGTCTTCAGTGAATCACAAATTTCTACTAGCAATTTTTCAGGTAAACATCTCGCGCCAAGACAATATGATGACTAACAATAATCACTGTTCAATGAGAGCACGTATTCATAGACTACTAACATCTTTAAATTTAAGCTATAAAGTAGAAATAATTTACTTGCTGTTCTTTAAATCCTATTTAAGAGCCTCATCCTGCCTACCTGATATTGATGATCGTTTAGAGAAATAATTCACCTACCCTCCTATTTCCCTTTTTATTATTTTTTATATGTACTTCTCAAGATTAATTCAAACAATTTGACGCATTAAAATAACTATGAAATATGAACAAATAAATTATTATTTTTTTAAAGTATAGTGATACTTCTTTTTGCGTTGTTTTGAACAACAAAGTTGTGTCCCAAGCACACATATGTCGACGTCCAGCTGCGACGCCTTCAACTCGTCGCAATAAAAGTTAGCTTATTCAAAGTTCCAAACAATCTCCCTTATTATTTTACGCAATATTTTACACTAATTCCAGAGGATTCGCAGCGTGGGCCGCGAGCCCAGGGGGGGCTGAACAATTTATTGGCCCGAGCAAGTTGTCCCGCTGCGGAAGTAACTTAGTTACGAGTTGACTTGTTAACTTTTCCTGCAAGTTTAATTTCCTTTGTTTCCCGGTTAAGGAGGAGCAGAAACTTGGACGATTGTACTTCTTATCGGCCCTCTTTAATGGGATATTTTAATGTTCGAATTAACTTCCCTTATAAATTGCTTTTTAGTTTTTTCCGTTCGGCTCGCAGAAACGCTATCCGTCAATATAGTTATCGATACTTCGATACTGCTTAGCTGAAGAACTGAGATTCTTTTCCCCTCGGTCTATTTGTTTGGCGATTTAAAATAAATTGTATTATTTTCTATTTCAGACGAAAATCGAGAATATAGTAGCCAATCAGACGAAGATATCAAAAGACAAAGAAATCACTATAATGGAGATCAGTTATACTCAAACGTAAGTAAACACTGTATATAACACAAATTCTAAATAGTTTTCTACTACATTTAAGAAAGGCATTCTATTTTGTGTATATAGTCTCTATAGAGCAGTTATTTTATTATAAAATATATCATTGTCTATCGCAATTGATACTATTAATAATTGGTACTATTGAAAATTTATGATCGATAATAGACGGCTTTCAATTTTAAAAAGAATTCCATTTAGTTAATTCCAATCAATTTTAACATTTTTACGTCATGTTATTCATTTTCAATACTGCATATCGAATTTATTTTTAATGTTTTCAACGTATTTTATTTAAAGCTAGATCAAATATTACCAAAGCCATTTTGACTTAATAATAAAAAATCATATTTTTGTCCGAAATTTACAATAGAATTCAAATTTAATTGCTAATTAATCAAAAAATAAAAATATAAAATGCTTTGTGTTAAGACCAAGTATTGATATAGTGGCTTAGATCGTGGATCCTTGCTAGAAAGTTTTAAGTTCAAATCAAGATTACGGAAGAAGGAATCACCCTACCAACAAATCTGGGAGATCGGAAATATTAGTATTTCATATAGATCGTTTCGATGCTGATATTCTAGATCTGAAAATTTTAATATTGTGACAATTAATAAATTAGTGCAGAGACGCCTAAATGTGACCATTTCTGCCTAAAATATATATTTAAATAACAACACACGTGGAAAGCAAATAGGAAACTATCACATGAAGAATAATTTCTCTGGAAAAATCTCCTATGGAACCTACATTCCATAACAGATATGACACTTAAAAAAGAAGAAGAAGATGTCTGTTTTAACTACATTCTTCTACATAAAATACGTTCATCATAAGCCTGGATTTAAAAATAAAACTATTTTATTAAAACATCCAAGCAAGATGTTAAATGTTCATAATAATTAGTTTTTCCAACGTTCTGATTTAGAATCTCGTCCTATTATTTGATGATCAGATTTTTTTCAAATGTATGCGTATTTGTCCCATTCGTGCAGACATAATGAATAGAGATTGATTGTGAATGCGATTTACATATGGCGATAAGGGCACTCCGGGGCAACATATGTACATAGAATTGATTTCCCAATTAAGGTGTATGGGGTCGTCGGGTACATAGCTGAAGCACCACGGTGAACATTGCTACATTGTAGATAATCCCAGATAGCAGAATGGCGTACCACGGTTACCTCCATGTACTTTATGGTTATTATTGTAGCGCACTGACACGGGCTCTGGATGCTGGGGGACCATCACGACCCAACTACAAACAAACTTCACATCGACAAAAGTACTTACAGAAACGTTTGAGCGACTCCCCATGCTCGTTTCCTTCATTTACGACCCTCATTGCCTTCTTAAACGATTAGTGCTATTAAAAATATGGCGCTGTTTAATATGAAGATCGCAATAATTATAAAATTTTATGAATTATTTCAACTGATCATTTACTATGGAAATACATGATCAAATCAAATGCAGAAAAAATACCACTAAAACTTATTTTTACAGTCAATAAGAAGGTCTTCCTTGAAAAGACCGGTGAATTTATATTTATTTTTAGAAGTTATCCTTGATACAGTTATAGGTTTCCTCTATGAAATCCTACACTTAAAGCAAGTATAAAACACTATAAAAGTTCTAATTCATGAATTTACAGACCCTAAAATTTGTGCCTAAAAATAAAGAACAATCTCCTCTTATTCCAATACGATCTGCAATCTCTCTCCTGCTGTATATTGCATAATAATTCTTTTAATTGCATATCGAGACATATCGCCAAAAATTAGGATTGTTACTTTCATGTACGAAAACCCCAAGTTACACTTTATTAAAAAATATAGCACTTACCAGAGAGTTCTAACTGTACGACGATCTCAAGATCTGACCATGTTTCAGATCCACACTATGCTATTCATCCATCAGAAGATGCATTTTGTAACATTATAATACCGATGTACATTTAACAAGCAACCGGTCGCGTTCTATAACGAATAACTACTGATAGTTTCTGCGTTTAAATCAAAAATAGACGATCGATAAATTGTTTGATCTAGCTTCGATCTCTCACTTTCATTTTAATATGAAAACTTTATTAATGAATATGCATAGTTTCTTGGTCAAATATTGGACAAAATAAATCTTATTATAATGCTTTCTGTAAATAGCTTTTACTTAATGAGATGGGTACAGTTGTTTTCTTGAAACCAAAACCAGAATATAGGGCTTTATGTTGGAATGTTCATTGAGTTTATTTCTAATATTATTTGATTTCATATTTAACACTACTGAAAAAGCCTATTCACATCAATTTGTCATGCAGAACGAAATCAAATGTTAGAGTGCTTTATTTGCAAGTGCAAGATAATCAGATCTGAGAAATAACCAGAAGTTTGTGAGTTCAATTTTGTTGAATTGTAGTTTCAAAGACGTATCGCATTAAGATTCCACGAGAATATCTTATTCAAATGTGGATAAATATTTATTTTTTTATAATTTCGCGGACCTCCGGTAATAGCTACGCGGACCCCAGTTTAAAAACCTATGATATAGATCAGCGGCTCTTAAACAGGTCAAAAAGTACCTATTAAACTTTGTCTCGTCGAATTTAATTCAAATAAATGATAATGACTTAGAAATCATTCAAAAGCTAGCTTACAACCTATTTGTGTATTTATGCATGGGATATTTTTTACGGAAGTCAAATAGCAACTTCATCATCTTGTGGTCGCTTTTTAAGTCGACTGCGTTTATTACAACTAAGCCTTTGGCTATCATATGTTATTAGTTATAATAGTGCTATTATACAGTAGTTGTGCGACAAAACCGCAAAGCAAATACGGCGTGTCTAGCTCATGTTGACGCATGCGCAAATTTAAATACAACAAATTGTATATAAATACTAAATCATTTTTTAGTGTAACTTTAATTTTTCGTTGCTTAAATTATGATAAACGATTAATGAGCTTTGCCATCACGTTTGCGGATATTCATATGCTAAATAGACGAGTCGGAATCATTGTCCATGAAAAGTCAACCATCAATCCTCATCGGTCTTGAAACAATTTAGTAATGAAGGAAAGAGGTGGCCGCGTTAGCGGAAGATTTAAATGTTTGTTCGTCGGCGGCAGACAAATGGTTTACCATTAAGCTCGTGACGTTGCGGCCCAGCCGTTGGGCTCGAGTTAATCGCGGGTTAACCTGCCTAACTATCGCCCTCCCTCTATATCAACTCGAATAAATTCTCTCTTTCGTCCATTCGATTCCGATTAGTTCGCTTAGTATGAGAATTTCCATTTATTTTCTTTTACGGCCATAACAAAAATCTAGAGCGCTATTGTACGTACGATTTAAATGCATTTTTAGGCCTGAAATAAAACAACTTAACACTAAACCTAACGACACTTCTATACCTTATTATATCGCACGCGGTCAAAATGACCGCTTCTTAATTAAAAAGGTAATATTTTTATAATTAAACGTAAATTTTGTCAACTGATTGATGAAAAATTCGATTATAAACTGGAAAAAAGGATTAAAAATACTCTTTCTATAAAAATACAATTTCGATAAGTTGGTCCTCTACATCAAAGCTGTCAAATTCCGGTCGAATTCGCGGGCTCCAGAACAGTACACAAGGTTTATATAAACCGATCAAGATTAAAGAAACATCACTCTTCAGAGCGATAAGGTTCGCATTTGAAATATTTTTCATGTTTTGGGAGTATTTATCAGCAGCAATTATTTTCACTTATGTAAGGAAATAAGTCTCACCTTGGCTCAGTTTTGAAAGCAATCACTGCTAACAGTATAGCCTCCGAAGTAGAAAAGATAGTAACAGAGAAGAGATGCCAAGTGTCAGGAAGAAAACATTAAATTGCCCTTTTTATTTCTGTGCCAGTGGCGGATTTACCTCAAGGCGCAGAAGTCGCGAACTTTGGTACCGCGTAATTCAAGAGATCTAAGAAAGTGCTCAAAGAATATGTTTATCTTTTGAAATGCACGATATCCTTTTATGCGGCATGTAGAAATTGTGGTTGAAATACCATCAATTGAAAAATTAGGTTTTTCTATAGTCTGATGCTGCGTAGTAGTGAAATTTTAATAGGTAAGAAAGGAAAGGAAGCGCTTATCAAGAGCTTATTATCAATTTACATATGGAAATAAACCTACAATTCTATTTTAAAAAAATAGCATTTTTGCGGTCCACTTAAACTTATTTTTCTAAATTTGACCCATTTTAGCTTTTGAGTTTGACAGCTCTGCTTTACATCATTCTCTCTTTCGGAATTCAATAATGCTCTTATTCTCTTTTGCTTTCGACGCTTATTTGTAATATGTAATATTGTATTGTCCTGTTCGTTATCGCAGTCTAAAGACTCTAATTCGTCTATTGTGTGTAATACTTCATCACCTCTTTGCACATTGTCTTCAGTTTCTGAAAGTTCTTTTTCTAACTGCTGAAATTTAATATACATCACATAATATACAGGAAGATAAGTAACCATACGACGAAATAAATTCTCATTTAAAAAAACGAGAATAAAAGTGAATTAATAAATTTTGGTGATGCATGTGGAGTTCTTGTATTATATGTAGTGCTTTGTTTTACAGCTCTGGTCATCGAACAAATGGAGCCTGAAGGACGAGTACAAGCTGCTGTCGGAGCTGGGGGCGCCGGCGTACTACGAGCAGCCGCCCCC